>OY757143.1:11400265-11745265 GCA_963583835.1 Drosophila immigrans | reverse complement strand
TGCCTTTCTGCTGCTGGCGTCCCACTCATGTCAGCAGACAGCAGCGGCGGCAGTTCAAGACTGGCTGTATGCGATGGAGCGATGGACCAAGCAATGGAACATTGCAATTAACACCAGTAAATCGGCATGCGTGACATTTTCACTCAGACGTTTGATCGGTATAGATCTGACTTTCGATGGAACATTGCAATTAACACCAGAAAATCGGCATGTGTGACATTTTCACTCAGACGTTTGATCGGCATAGATCTGAATTTCGATGGTGGCAACATCGAAAACGTCACTTCCCATTGCTACCTGGGTGTCCACTTGGACCGCCGGCTGATATGGAACACCCACATCACGGCCATCAAATCCAAATGCCTTCGCAAGCTATAGAAGATGGATTGGCTTTTGAAGTCCAAAAGTCTCCAGCTGTCGACGAAGGCTCTATTGTTCAAAGCGATCCTCACGCCAACTTGGACATACGGTATCCAAGTTTGGGGCACAGCTTCAAGGCACCAGCTGAACAGGCTAAGGGTGTTGCAGGCACGTGCTGCTCGGCGGGCAACCGGACTTCCCTGGTATGTGACCAACCGAGCAATCGAAGCTGATCTTCGCCTTGTTCCGGTGGGCGACCAACTTAACCAACATAGCAGCCGATATAGCGACAGGCTCATAGCGCACCCAAACCCACTGGCAAGCAGGCTTGTCAACCCGCAACCTCTTCGAAGGCTGAAGAGACTACACCCCAGTGACCTCGCTTCCCGGGTCATCCACTAAACCAAATATATGTAAATTTTGTAAATAATTGTAAATAATTGTATTTAGTTTAAATAGTATAAAATCTACTATATATGTAAATATACCCTCATCTACATACGTCTGGTTATGTTCAAATGGCATTGAACGATTCCGGCGGAAATAAAATTATTAAAAAAAAAAGATATCGCCAAAAATAAGAAGTTGCATACATTGAGGAGCTGCATGCTACATACATTGTGGAAAATATGATCAAATTCCCTTCAAGGGAGGCCCCTCACACAGATGACAACCCCAATCCAGCAAGGTGTTAGTGGTAGCAGCTTGAAAATTAGCTCTTACAAAAAAATTAAATTTTAATATTCAATGGTGTCCAATCATCATCAAATAAAATGAATTATGAAAATAAAGGTATGTACTTAAAAACTGAGTAAATTTTATGTCATTATATGTTGTGTTATTGTTTTAAAGTTAGTGTTTCATCAATGACCTGCCGAGTAGCATATTTTGGTGTATACATAGAATTAAGATAAATAATAAGTTGTGATATTAAAGTAGAATCCATCAACGAGTGACTACTCCCCGCTCTGCAAATGCACGGGTTACACCATCTAAATCAAACCCTGACGTATTCTTTACGAACGTAGCTAGATAGTCATTTGACTTTGACTCCATGGGGAAAAATTAGATATTTGCCAGTGCCTTAAAATCAGGATTGGAGCTTCCATCCTCAAATACATCGCACTTTAAACTACCCCAACTAGAGCCAAACACAACAAAACATTATCAGTCTATGGAGCAGCCACAAAAAAACTTTGAGGTCATGTTCTCTAACCTACAGCAAAGCTTAATGCAGTTCATGCCTTTCATGCGGACGACTATGCAACATCGAAGTCAAGAGAACACAATTAAAACTAAAAGCTAATAGTCTTCATTGGCTTATCAACGCTCGGTCCTCTCTTAGTCTAGAATACAAGGTCCTGCTCTACACTTCCGTACTTAAACCTATCTGGACCTATGGCTCCCAGTTATGGGGGAACGCTAGCAGTAGCAATATTGAAGTAGTCCAGTGTGCTCAATCAAAAATCCTGAGAACCATCACCGGGGCACCGCGGTACCACTAACCACACAATACATAGATACTTCAACTCATAGAGCGAATTTTATTCATTTACAACAGCGTTATTGCAACCCCAGCGAAGCCGATTGGAACCCCAGAGCGTTCGGCTCATTTCGAAATTCGAACGCAGAGCGTAGCGAGCGTACAGACTCAGTTCAGTCGCAGATCAAATGCGGAACGATGCGTGTGTGTATGTACACGTTGGCACTTATGAGTATGCGTATACTTATGAAGTTTTGCAACTGCTCGACAAGCGGCTAGCGCAAGCCGTTTTTGTTCTTTCGAGACGAAAGTCTTGAGAACGCAGATGACTTTTGTTGCTCGTGTCTTACAAGATTGCAACTTAGCGATCTTCCTACAAGGATTGCGTTGGCTCTGATGGTAGTGTTGGTCTGATTTGCATTTGATTGCAAAATCGACCCCCGGTGAAGATTGGCATTATTATTACTATTCATTATATTTTATATACTATTTTTATACATTTTTGACTTTATCTGTGCTGCTCCCTTCGAATTTAAATCTAACAAAATTTGAATTATGCTGTGATTACAAAATTTCGATTTTGAAATATCTAACAGTTAATTATGTTCAAAAATAATATGTTCTTAATTAAATTTAATTTAATAGTGTTAGTTTTTAACCGCTTGTTTTGAATTTGTTGAACATCGTTATTTTACAACTAAATATTAGTATACATTTTAAATAAAGTTTATTGGGAATACTTTTAAAGAACTTCAAAAGAATTAATTAATCACACAACAAAAACACATATAATTATTTCATAAAATGGTAATAAAATAATAATAATTGTTATTACAATTAATTTATCAGAGAAATTCAAAATTTTATTAAAAAATATATACTAAATATTAATATATCGATAAATACTTAAAAATTTAAATTAATACGAGTGTTACTATTCAGTTGCAAAATAACTAAATATTTTGAAATTATTAATTGATAATAATAAAGAAAAATAGGAAAGAAGTAATTATTTTTAAACACAATTAAATATTATTTTTAAACATCCTTAATTGTTAGATATCAGATATCCGAGACTAGCATGCTTGGGAATAACAGGATGTATTCGTATAACCCCTAGGCAGCGCTGGATATAATGTTGAATCTGGAACCCATCAGAGTCTTTCTCAAGAACGTGGCAGCAAGGAGTGCGGTAAGGCTTCTTGCCCAGTGCCTCCTTATGCCTGGTGCAGGTCATAACTCCACTTTACGCATAGTAGAATTGACTATGGCTGAGAACGTCTATTGGGTACCAGAACATAAGTAGGATGACGGGTTTACAGCTGAATTCCCTGACAGATCCGATTGGCAACAGGAATCTTCTTTGAGGCAGAATGAGTTGTCAATCTATACAGACGGATTGAAGATGACCGAAGGCACCGGATCGGGGGCCTTCTCCGAAGACCTTGCAACCAAGCTTTCCTTTCGTCTTCCTGGCAAGCGACCAAGTTGATACAGACATTGGGCGGAAGCCCGAGTGATGTGTCGATCTACGTTGACAGCCAATCAGCGATAAAAGCACTCTCATCGAACACCATAAAGAGTAAATTAACCTGAGACACAGAGATGTCACTGAACCTATGCCAACCACATTCTATCAGACTTGTCTGGGTACCTGGGTGTACAAGGTAACGAGGCGGCTAATGAGTGTGCTCGACTAGGGTCAGCGACATCAGCAGTTCTCGCGGTTACCGATATTAAGAGACCAATTCAGCACGTCCTATCGGAACTAAATTGTTCCATGAGAAGAGCGGCTGGGAAACTCTGGACAGCATCATCGCGCTGCGAAGTGTCAAAAGCACTATGGCCAAGATATAACCCAAAGCGAACAACCGAGCTCTTAAACTTTACAAAGAAAAAGATAAGGTTACTGATAGGAGTCTTAACGGGACGTATGGCCCAACGGTGGATCCCAACAGGACTTTTGTAGCAGCTGCGGGGATGAAGAATAAATCGAAAGTTTCCAGCACCTTTTCTGCGACTGTTCTGCACTTCTTAGAAAGAGGATTCAATTTCTGGACAAGGCTTTCTTCGATGAACTGGGTAGTCTTGCGAATATTGGGTTGGAGAACTTAGCGCTATTTCTTCACTCTACCGGTTGGTTCCAAGGGCTACCGCAGCCCAACAGGACAGGCCAGTAGCACACAAACAAAATAAAATAACCAGAATTTTCCTCCACCATCCCAATAACTCCTCCCAATCCTTTCGATTCCTACAGTTTTTGCATCAGACATCACAATGGGCCATTTGGTCTCTGGTTGCTCTCGACTCCGGTCGAGTTGTCTGTTCTACCTAACCTAACCTAACCTAACAGTTGGGTATGCAGACAATTTACTTTGGCGTCAGACTTACTTCCCTTCTTATGGAGAGGAATAATGAAAGAATCCTTCCATAAAGAGGGAAATGTCGATGACACAAGCTATAAAGCAAATAATTTCAGCAACGGTCTGCATAAAGCCTCGGCTCCGTACCGAAGTACACAGCTAGGAGCTCCATACGAACCGGGCGAAAACACCAGCTTAACCATTTGGAGATAGTGAATCAGAGACTCCTCACTCATTAGGGGACTGGAGATACAATTCGACCGATACAGGCTGTAAGTAGAGGGCACGTTAGAGTAGGAAGAAGAAGAATAAGTGGTTTGAAAAAAGTGTTGGATTTAAATTTTTGTCTTTCCCGGAACAGTGTCCTAGTTGCAAAGTCTCCGCAATGATGGTTTCGCATCTGCTTGGACGGCCATCCAAGGCTACGTAACAGCACTCGAATATTTCGACCGAGAATTGGAATTGCCTGTTGATTTTCTTTTGCTCTGTCAAATGGCCGCGATTAACGTAGGCGCTGCGGGAGTGCTGCACGTACATACATACATACATACATACATTTATATATACATACATACATACATACATACATACATACATACATACATACATACATACATACATACATACATACATACATACATATATACATACATACATACATACATACAAACATACATACATACATACATACAGACATACATACATAGATACATACATACATACATACATACATACATACATACATACATACATACATACATACATACATACATACATACATACATACATACATGCATACATACATACATACATACATACATGCATACATACATACATACATACATACATACATACACACATACATACATACATACACACATACATACATACATACATACATACATACATACATACATACACACATACATACATACATACATACATACATGCATACATACGTCCGTACGTACGTACCTACGTAAATACATGACAAAGTGGCGATTGGCGCCAACGTCCAGACGCTTTCCAGCGTCAAGAGGTTGCCAACTTTTTAAGCTCTCCTATGCACCCAAGTAGCACGTCTCATACCGAAGCATCAATTTGGATTTAGAAAATCCCATGGCTGCCCAGAACAAGTCCATCGCCTGGTCAACCTCATCACGCAGGGTCTCTAGCATAAGCTCCACACAGTTGGCGTCTTCCTTGGCGTGAAACAAGCCTTCAATACGGTGTGGCACGATGGCTTGCTGTTCAAAATGAAGGATCTTCTCCCAGCACCCTACTTCGCCATACTGAGCTCTTTTATTGCTGATCGGACGTTTGAAGTAGCAGTAAGAGACTCACGCTGCAGCTTGGCAGTCATTCACTCAGGAGTCCATTCCTCTACACTGTTTTCACCAGTGACGTGCCAGCGCCGTTGCCCGTCACATTTCCCGAAGGTATGTCACCTGCCTTTCTGCTGCTGGCGTCCCACTCATGTCAGCAGACAGCAGCGGCGGCAGTTCAAGACTGGCTGTATGCGATGGAGCGATGGACCAAGCAATGGAACATTGCAATTAACACCAGTAAATCGGCATGCGTGACATTTTCACTCAGACGTTTGATCGGCATAGATCTGACTTTCGATGGAACATTGCAATTAACACCAGTAAATCGGCATGCGTGACATTTTCACTCAGACGTTTGATCGGCATAGATCTGAATTTCGATGGTGGCAACATCGAAAACGTCACTTCCCATTGCTACCTGGGTGTCCACTTGGACCGCCGGCTGATATGGAACACCCACATCACGGCCATCAAATCCAAATGCCTTCGCAAGCTATAGAAGATGGATTGGCTTTTGAAGTCCAAAAGTCTCCAGCTGTCGACGAAGGCTCTATTGTTCAAAGCGATCCTCACGCCAACTTGGACATACGGTATCCAAGTTTGGGGCACAGCTTCAAGGCACCAGCTGAACAGGCTAAGGGTGTTGCAGGCACGTGCTGCTCGGCGGGCAACCGGACTTCCCTGGTATGTGACCAACCGGGCAATCGAAGCTGATCTTCGCCTTGTTCCGGTGGGCGACCAACTTAACCAACATAGCAGCCGATATAGCGACAGGCTCATAGCGCACCCAAACCCACTGGCAAGCAGGCTTGTCAACCCGCAACCTCTTCGAAGGCTGAAGAGACTACACCCCAGTGACCTCGCTTCCCGGGTCATCCACTAAACCAAATATATGTAAATTTTTTAAATAATTGTAAATAATTGTATTTAGTTTAAATTGTATAAAATCTACGATATATGTATATATACCCTCATCTACATACGTCTGGTTATGTTCAAATGGCATTGAACGATTCCGGCGGAAATAAAATTATTAAAAAAAAAAGATATCGCCAAAAATAAGAAGTTGCATACATTGAGGAGCTGCATGCTACATACATTGTGGAAAATATGATCAAATTCCCTTCAAGGGAGGCCCCTCACACAGATGACAACCCCAATCCAGCAAGGTGTTAGTGGTAGCAGCTTGAAAATTAGCTCTTACAAAAAAATTAAATTTTAATATTCAATGGTGTCCAATCATCATCAAATAAAATGAATTATAAAAATAAAGGTATGTACTTAAAAACTGAGTAAATTTTATGTCATTATATGTTGTGTTATTGTTTTAAAGTTAGTGTTTCATCAATGACCTGCCGAGTAGCATATTTTGGTGTATACATAGAATTAAGATAAATAATAAGTTGTGATACCTGTCTTTAATGAAACTTATTTACTAATACTTGATATTGTTTTCTTAGACTATGTTTTAAATTTGAGCTGCTACTTTTTGCAACTTTCTGACTTCTTCCCTTTTTTGTTTTCAAGCATTATTTGTGTTTTGTTGTTTTCGTGCTTATTTTGTGTTTTTTTTGTGTTCGTGTATATCTTGTGTTTTGTTGTATTTGTCATATTCGTTTGTGCTATGAAATTTTCATTGCGCCAATGTGATTTTTTAAATTGCATTTTTTAATTTAGTTTACCTTTTTTTTTATATATAAGCTGTTCATATCAGTGCAAACTATCACGATTAAATATTTTTAAGATGTGGTGCTCAGTAATGAGTTAATTTGCTGATAAAGCTAAAATTATTACGAAATTATTGAAAATGTTTCGAAGAAAAACTTGATTACTTATTCAAAAAATTTGGTGATATGTGGAATAAGTCCTATAGAATAAAAGCAAAAGTTATTCAACTGACTTCTGACTTGTTAGCACAATTTGAATATGTATGTGTCGCAGATTAATTCAAACATTCAAATTATAACGATTATTTGTTGGTACACATTTGTTTTGTTTATTTGTGGTCCCCCTTTCTTTCGCGCGAGGCAGATACAGAATTCTGCCAACGTAGTTTGGCCGTGGGCATGAGTGAGACAGATAGTGTTTGTCATAACTCACCACACTGTGCGTGTGTATTAGAGGGTGAGAAAGAATTGAAAATAGATCGACATGAATTAAAAAGTCAGTCGAGTTGTGAAATTCAATCAACATGCCACGTGCCAAAAAACGTTTCGCCGAAAGTCCGGTAAAAGACTCGGATGATGAATCCTCGTCATCAGAAGTGGGATTACCTCCACCTCCAGCCGATGATACAAATCTTTTGTCAATTTTGGAGATGCATCGTAATTTCGCTGAGCTAATAAAACAAGTGCAGTGCTCTCAAAATGAGTCAAAAGATGCCAAAAACATTGTTCTGCCAAAGTTCAACCCTGAACGTGCAGGATCAGACGCTCTCTCCTGGTGTTCAACGGTCGACTACATCTTGTCTGAAAACCAGCTAGTGGGCAGCGCTCTTGTAATGTCCCTCAGCAAATCACTGGAAGGCACCGCATCTCACTGGCTCTCGCAGACAAGTTTTCTCGGCATTACATGGACACAGTTCCAAGAATTATTTCTGCAATATTTTTCTGGAACGGAAACTTTGGCCGCAACCGTTATGAATTTGCTAAATGGACGCCCAAACGAAGGAGAGTGCTTGTCGCTGTATGGAAGCAGAATGGTCACATCACTTATGGCCCGCTGGAAGTCACTTAGCGTCGAGCAGATTGCAGTATCTGTTACGTTGGCACATGCAGCTGGGGTAGACAAACGATTGCGCCGTTTGGTTTTTACGACGGATATCGAAACCAGAAACGAGCTGCATCAGGAACTCAAAGCCTTTTCGTTCGACGCTAGACAGAACCAGCATTCGAGTGACAACTTATCAGTACCCCAAGGAAAAAGAGTCAAGACTATGTCTCACATCACGTGTCATAATTGTGGCAAACTCGGACACAAGAAGGCGGAATGTCGCTTTAATAAAGAAGCGACTCAGCGTCAGCAGCCCCGTAATCAACAATCTGGAGCAAAAGATCGATCGTCCGTGATCTGTTATAAATGTGGAAAAGCTGGACATGTATCTACTGTGTGCCCGGATCGTCAGGAGCGTCCGCCGATCAAGAGCAATACCATCAAGGATGTAAACATATGCACTGTACTTAAGCCCTTAGGAACGTTGCTGCAGTTTGGTGAGTCGTTCCAATTTTACTTCGACTCCGGATCCGAGTGTTCACTCATCAAAGAGACTGCATCACTGAGATTATCTGGCACTAGAATAAACAACGTAGTGACATTGAGGGGTATAGGTGGCAATTCTGTTTGCAGCACTTTACAGATATTGGCGAATGTTTTAATTTGTGGGCGTTCTTTCGAAATCGTGTTTCACGTAGTTTTAGACAATCATATCAAATACGACGCTCTGATTGGTCGGGAAATTTTGAGCCAGGGCATCGGCGTGACAATTACATCAAGCGCGCTTACTATGTTTAACGAAAAGTCTGTATTACTTGTCGTAGTCTCCGAATGCACTCCTGACCTAGCTGGTGTCGATTTACATGGACGGGATAAAGATAAACTGCTCTCAATATTACAGGGCTATTCAAATTCTTTTATAAATGGTATACCACAGAGCCGCGTGACTACGGGACAGTTAGAGATTCGCTTGATCGATCAAAATAAGACGGTTCAGAGGCGCCCTTACCGATTGAGTGTGGAAGAAAGAGAAAAGGTTAGACATTCCATTCAAGAGCTCTTGGAAGCAAATATAATAAGACACAGCTCCTCTCCTTTCGCGAGTCCGATGTTACTTGTCCGTAAGAAAAATGGTACAGACCGTCTGTGTGTTGATTATCGTGGCATAATGCCAATACTGTTTCCGACAAGTACCCGTTGCCACTTATATCTGACCAGATAGCTAGGTTGAGTGGTGCCAGGTTTTTCACGTGCATTGATATGGCGAGTGGCTTCCATCAGATCCCAATACATACAAGCTCTATTGAACGGACAGCGTTTGTAACCCCAGAAGGGCAGTATGAATACTTGGCTACGCCTTTTGGGCTAAAAAATGCGCCTTCTGTATTCCAAAGGGCCATTAATCGTGCCCTAGGTGATCTGACTCATACATATGCCATCGTTTACATGGACGATGTAATGATAGTTGCAGGCACAAAGGAGGAAGCTTTTGACAGGCTACAAATTACTCTACAAGCACTCGCCGAAGCAGGATTTTCCTTCAACATCAAAAAATGCTCCTTTCTTAAATCGTTTGTAGAATATTTGGGCTTCGAAGTTAGAGCAGGTGAAATTCGACCGAATCCTTGGAAAATACAAGCTCTTACAGATTTACCGCCTCCGCAATCTGTGACTCAACTGAGACAATTTCTTGGGCTGGTCTCGTATTTTCGTACCCAAGTTCTCACAGTTACTAAAACCACTCTATGCTCTAACTTCGAAAAGCATGTCATTTTCATGGGAATTAGAGCACGAGCAAATACGACAGAAGGTAATTTCTATCCTGACTAGTGAACCTGTTCTTACTATCTTCGATCCACAATTTCCTATTGAGCTTCATACAGATGCGAGTGCCGATGGCTATGGCTCAGTTTTGTTGCATAAAATCGAAAACAAGCCACGAGCTATCGAATACTTTAGTAAACGGACTTCGTCAGCGGAATCGCGTTATCACTCGTATGAGTTGGAAACACTTGCAGTTTTCAATTCTATTAAGCATTTTCGCCATTACTTGCATGGTAGACATTTTATCGTTTTTACCGATTGTAATTCGCTCAAGGCATCTCGCTCAAAAGCGGAACTGACTCCAAGAGTCTATAGGTGGTGGTCGTACATGCAATCTTTTGAGTTTGACATTCAGTATAGGCCAGGCGAACGAATGGCTCACGTAGATTTTCTGTCTCGAAATCTCATATCAAAAGATCGCATCCAGTCAAAAGGTACAGTGGAAAAACATATACATTTGACAGAGATTACTGACAATTGGTTGTTAGCTGAGCAGCAACGAGACGAAGAAACGTCGTCTATTGTTTCTAAATTGCGTAACAATGATCTTTCTGAGGATTTGGCTAAAACGTACGAGTTAAGGGCAGGAACACTGTATAGGAAAATTCAAAGAAATGGAAAAACTCGTTGTCTCCCTATCATCCCAAAACCATTTAGGTGGTCAGCCGTAAACAATGTGGACGAGTCAATTATGCACCTTGGTTGGGAAAAAACCCTTGAGAAAATGTACGAATACTATTGGTTTGACAAGATGTCCAAATACGTTCGCAAATTTGTCGACAACTGTATTACATGCAGATTGTCAAAGCCCCCATCTGGTAGGGTACAAGCCGAATTGCATCCCATACCGAAGGTTAACATCCCGTGGCATACAGTCCACATCGATATTACAGGGAAGCTTAGTGGTAAAAATGAACAGAAGGAATACATAATCGTGTCAATAGACGCCTTCACGAAGTTTGTCTTTTTGTCTCATACATCAAGGCTAGACACAGATAACTGTATTAAGGCATTAAGATCACAAATATCATTGTTCGGCGTACCTTCCCGTCTGATCGCAGATCAGGGACGTAGTTTTTCTAGCACAGCATTCCGTGATTTCTGTTCTGTTCAAAAGATAGATTTGCATCTGATCGCCACGGGAGCTAGTCGGGCCAATGGCCAAGTAGAGCGAGTTATGAGTACTCTAAAGTCCATGCTAACAGCGGTTGAGACAGGTCAGGGGTCATGGCAAGATGCTTTATGCGAAATTCATCTGGCTCTTAATTGTACGCCCAATAGAGTGACTAAGGTTAGCCCTTTAGAACTACTTATTGGTAAAGAAGCAAGGCCGTTTGGTCTCGTACCTGTTGTTGAAAATAAGAACGATGTTGATATCAATAAAGTTAGAGAAATGGCTAAGCAAAACATGGAAAAGAATGCCAATTACGATAAGGCTAGATTTGATAAAGATAAGGCTACTATTGTAAGACATAAAGTTGGTGATCACGTTTTGCTTAAGAACGACGAGCGTCACCAGACAAAATTAGACCATAAGTTTAGAGGACCGTTTTTAGTAACCGAAATATTGGAAGGAGATCGGTATAAACTTAAGGCACTAACTTATAATAGAACATATAAATATTCTCACGAATTTTTGAGACATATGCCTGAGAAGGAGATTACCACAGAGTTGGATGATGAGTGTGATGATGAAGAAATCACAGAACTGAATGATGAAGCCAGTGATGAAGATGCCACAGATCAAGCCGGCGAGGGCTGTGATCTTGAAATAGAATAAAGACATTGTAAACGCCCGGATCGGTTCCATGTTTCATGACTTTCTGTAGAGGTGAGCGCCCGAGTTATGTGGTTTGCCATTTGCTGCATTAATAC
This sequence comes from Drosophila immigrans, assembly GCA_963583835.1. Classification (NCBI taxonomy): domain Eukaryota; kingdom Metazoa; phylum Arthropoda; class Insecta; order Diptera; family Drosophilidae; genus Drosophila; species Drosophila immigrans. The sequence goes on along the minus strand of OY757143.1, from coordinate 11,733,320 downwards.
TGAAATTTTGGTGCTGATCGGACGTCTGTTATTTGGCCGCCTTATAAACTAAACTGCGAGCTATTTGTGATGGCCGGTTTGTCTGGATATAAGCTGTGGGCTAAATTAATTTGTTTATTGACTGGCCAGTTTATTTTGTTAATGACTGTGTGCTAGTTGTTGGCATGATTTTTGTAAATGAAATGAAGAATATGATCGCCTTATGAAAGAACGGGCTGAATTGTTTGTTTTTGTAATCAATTTTTGTAAATGAAATGAAGAATATGATCGCCTTATGAAAGAAAAGGCTGAATTGTTTGTTTTTGTAATCAATTTTTGTAAATGAAATGAAGAATATGATCGCCTTATGAAAGAAAAGGATGAATAATTTTAATTGTTTGGATTTAAGTTGGTGGTAATCTGGATCTCATGGCAAACGTTATATAAGAGTAAGAGATAATTTGTTCAATTTTGATTTGAGAAGAAACAAAAATATATTTTTGCGAAACCGGCTTAAATTTGGATTCGTATTAAAAGAAAAATAATAATATTAATAAGAGAATATTTTGTAAAACGTTTATGTTGTAAACTCACGAGGACGTGAGATAGGTCAGGAAGGCCGTGTCGCAGATTAATTCAAACATTAAAATTATAACGATTATTTGTTGGTACACATTTGTTTTGTTTCTTTGTGGTCCCCCTTTCTTTCGCGCGAGGCAGATACCGAATTCTGCCAACGTAGTTTGGCCGTGGGCATGAGTGAGACAGATAGTGTTTGTAATAACTCACCACACTGTGCGTGTGTATTAGAGGGTGAGAAAGAATTGAAAAGAGATCGACATGAATTAAAAAGTCAGTCGAGTTGTGAAATTCAATCAACATGCCACGTGCCAAAAAACGTTTCGCCGAAAGTCCGGTAAAAGACTCGGATGATGAATCCTCGTCATATGTTTAAGTCAATCCAGTAAATCATCTGATCGAGGACGTTCAAAATTAAGTCTTGAAGAGTGCTCAGAGAGAACAAAACGGCGACAGATAGCAGAAATAGCAGAGATCGATGAGTCCGCTGCGGATGACATATGTTACGTTGGGCTTGCAGGCAACCAAATCGTTCGATTTTTCCAGCAAGGGAATGTGAAGTAGTAGCTCTTATAACTGAAGCTAATTTAACAAAACCTCAATATGAACTCATCAAAAGCTTTGTCAATAGTAGGTTAGGTTAGGTTGAGCAGGCAGCTCGACCGGAGTCGAGAGCACCCGGATACCATATGGTCCATTGTGATGCCTGATCTGTGTGAACTGTAGGAGAAGAAGGGATTGGGAGGGATTGTTGCGATATTGGAGGAAAGGCTCTGATTGTATTATTTTGTCTACGTGCTACTGGCCAGTTCTGTTGGGCTGCGGTAGCCTCTGGAACCAGCCAGTAGAGTCAAGGAAAAGCGCCATGTTCTCCAGCCGAATATTCCCAAGACTGCCCAGTTCCGCAAAGAAAGGCTTGCCCAGAAATTGGGTCCGCTTTCTAAGAAGTGCAGGGCAGTCGCAGAGAAGATGCTGGATACTCTCGGTTTCCTCTTCGTCCCCGCAGCTGCGACAGAAGTCCTGTTGGGGTCCACAGTACCGTTGAGCCATACGGCCGAGCGAGAGAGTTTCTGATGACGCTGATCCCAGCCGAGCACATTCATCAGCCGCCTCGTTACCTGGTACTCCCATGTGCCCAGGTACCCAGACAAGTCTGATAGAGTGTGGTTGGCATAGGTTCAGTGACATCACTGTGTCTCGGGTTAGTTTACTCTTAATGGTGTTCGATGAGAGTGCTTTTATCGCTGATTGGCTGTCGACATAGATGGACACGTCCCTCGGGCTCCCGCCCAGTGTCCGTATATTGTCAACAGTATATTCGATGTTAATTTTTTCCTTGTTATAATAATATTTTAAAGGAAAATCAGAAGTACTATCCTGAGCTAATAAACGTTACAGAATCTGACATTGAAGTTTCGTTACTAAGTTTATTGGGCCACACTGCGTCGCGCATTTTAAAGTTACAAAGCGATGTAACATATAAACTCGATAAGTTTCATAATTTCCTCACATTAATAGGGAAATGGGGCGTCGATGGCAGTTCTGGACACAGCCAATATAAGCAAAAATTTGAAATTAATATTTAGGAATACAGTTGCTTATTTGTGACATCATATGTTCCCCTTCAACTAATACTAAAATCTGATAATGATAAGGAACAGAAAATTATTTGGGAAAACCCACGACCATCGTCTACCCGTTATTGCCGACCGATTCAAATTCAATTTCAAGAGGAATCAGTAAATTTAATTAAAAGTTAAGAACTGTATTTTAAAAACAAAATTCAACAACTAACTCCCACTGAATTTAAAACCGCTACCAACCGGAAATTCTATGTCGATCATATCCTTCAACTCACTCTGGTGGATGGCAAAGTGTGCAATGCCTTAAGTGAAACACCATCTTCAAAGTGCTAAATATGCCAAGCGAAACCTATGGAAATTAACGACATTGACAAAGAAGTCAGAACACATGCCTATATTCGTTTCTTCGAATATTAACTTCATGCTTTATATAAACCTGAAATTAGTCAATGGCAAATAAGAGGGGAAGAAAATAAAGAACTATTTCAGAGAAGGAAACAAAAAATTCTGTCCGAATTTCGTGAAAAAATGGTTCTTATTGTCGATAAACCAAGAACAGGGGGCAGTGGAAATTCAAATGATGATAGGAACACTGTAAGAACATTTTTTAATAATTATATTTTATCTGCAGAAATAACTGGCATTCAACAACATTTAATTGAAAATTGTGCAACATTACTGCAAGCCTTGTCGTCTGGATGTAAAATATAGACAAATTTCGTAATTTAGCACTAGATACTGCAAAACAACTAAAATCAAAGTATTCCTGGTATTATTTGCCTTCTTCAGTTCATAAAATACTAATTCATGCCTCAGATGTTCATCAATATGCTTTAGTTTCAATTGGAGAGCTCTCAGAAGAAGCTGCGGAGTCTACGAACAAGGACGTTAAGAAGTATCGACTCAACTAATAAACCCTTATAAATCATCGCAACAGCTCGGAGAACAGCTAAGGGCAACTTGCTCCTGGAGCTGAAAGGCGCAGGCCTCGACAGTACAGGAAAGCTCAAGGATTAGATTGAGCAAGTTCTTGGAGAGAATGCAGGGGTCCGAACCCTCTCGCAGGACACCGTACTCTGTATAAGAGATCTTGATAAGCTCGCCAGCAAAGAAGAAGTGGTCGCAGAGCTAAACGAGCACTTCGGCTTACCACCTGAACTGGCCATAGTAAAAAGCATTCACCCCGCATTCTCTGGCACAGGCGGCCATTGTGTGTGTCCCACCAAAATGGGCGCAAACTATGATCGAAACAGGCAAAATACTGTTTGGATGAACCCTTTGCAGAGTGGCCGTACAAGAGCCAAGTACGAGGTGCTTTAGATGAATGGAGCTAGGCCACACTGCTAGTCACTGCAGGAGCACAGAAGATAGGAGCAGTATGTGCACTAACAATGCAAAGTGCTTCCTGTGTATAGCTAAAGGATTTGAAGACGTAAATCACCAGGCGTGCAGTCGGCTGTGCCCATCAACGAGCAGGAAGGGACACAAATGAAAATCATACAGCTAAATCTCAACCACTGTGCTGCAGCTCAAGCACAAAGTCGATCTAGCAATCCTGAGCGAACCGTTCAGAGCGGAGAGAAGGTGCCTGGGCAGTGGACAGATCAGTGAAATGTGCCATCTGGCCTTGTGGAAAAGTTTCGCTTCAGTTGCACAGCATATACTAAGCAGTGGGTTTTGTACGCGCCAAGTTCGCAGACATCTGGACGTATAGTATTTACCTGGCGCATAGTCTGTCAACGTCCGAATTCGGCTTATGCCTGGACGCTTTGGTGGCTGATGCGAGGGGCCGACTCCCAGTAATCATTGCCGGAGACTTTAATGCCTGGGCTGTAGACTGGGGCAGCACATTGACGAACTCGCGTGGCAGAATGGTTCTCGAGATATTCGCATCATTAGACGTTGTGTTGCTGAATAACGGCGTTCAACACACGTTCAGCAGAGCGGGAGTCGGCTCGATAGTCGACCTAACATTCGTCACCAGCTCGTTGGCAAATTGGAGACGGCTACACGGCAAGTGATCATCGGGCAATCTTCATCACTGTCTGCCACTCGTGTCTTGGATGCTCTCTATTCCGAAACGGTTGGACGGGCTATTCAGCAAGGAAGCTCGATCCGCAGCGTTTTACGGCAGCTTTCTCTAACATAGAGATTACCGGAGGAGCTGGAGAAATGGCGAAGAAGCTGATGGCACACATGAAGGCAGCCTGCGACTATTCTATGCCGAGAAGGGCCCACAACCGCCACCATATTCCGGTCTATTGGTGGAACGATGAAATTGCCAACGCAAGGAGGCAGTGCAATTATGCCAGGGGGAAAGTCCGACCCTCGCGCGGTAGTCTCTCATTCCAAGGATGACAGTCCACTTTCCGCGAAAGTCGAAAGGCGCTGAAGTAAGCCATTAACCAGAGCAAAAGGAGATGTTTCTTCCAGCTATGTGACTCGGCGGATCACAACCCGTGGTTCCTTGTGGTCAAGCGCCTGGTGTCCCGCAGGGTTGCATCGCCCTCATATGAACTCCTTGACCGGATAGTGCAGGAGCTTTTTCCATTGATGAAAGAAGGAACATCCAATGATGATGATGACGACCTAAGAGTGGCAAAAAGCCAATCCTTTGAGCCCGTCACCACCAGTGTTGCCACAATTGTTTGCATAAAAAACGCTGGATTAACAAAAAAATAAACCTAAAAAAACCCAAAAATCCTTCTAAAAAAGCTAAAAAAAAACCTAGATTTTCTTTAGGACAGTAATTGCAAAGCAAAGGTGGCCAGCTATTTTAACCTCTGGTTTCCACTATAATCGCGGTATAAGTAAACTTCCAGCCAAAACTTTTTTTGTAAATTTTGCCAACAGCAAATGAATTTATTTGCTTTAGCATTTCATAATATTCCGGAAGTCTGAAGAAAAAAATTGGTCAATTCGGTAAGGTCTTTTCGCAGCCACTCCTTAAACTCCCTGTCCTGGAGGCACGCATCGCAAAGTTTTTATTTATAGGATTTATCTTTCGACATCGCTACGACTAAACCACTATTCTTCCCACTTTAATAATCACAGACCATACGGCAAGAGTTCTAGGAACTCATATCGATATTATCGATAGTGCTTTAGTGCTGTAAAAGCTTAAGAAATTCAAATTTTTAAATATATAATTTGATACAGAAAAAACCCCAAGAAAACCCTAATTCGATTTGAAATAAGGCTAAGTTATCGTCTTCCCCCCGTTTTAAAATTTTTCCCGCAATCGTCATTCAAAAAACGCCAAATCTGGGGGGAAAAACGCTAAAACGGCAACACTGGTCACCACAGAGGAGGTGCTAAGCATCGCCAGAGCCATGGGTGCAACTAAGGCTCCTGGGCCAGACGGCATTCCGACAAGAGCACTCAAGCTAGGCTGCCTTAGGTTAGTTTAGGTTGAACAGACGGGGGACGAGAGCACCCGGAGACCATATGGTCCATTGTGATATCTGATCTGTGTGAACTGTGGGAGTAGAGGGGATTGGGAGGGATTGTTGGGATATTGGAGGAAAACTCTGATTGTATTCTGTTGAGCTGCGGTAGCCTCTGGAAACAGCCAGTAGAGTCAAGGAAAAGCACCATGTTCTCTAGCCGAATATTCCCAAGAATGCCCAGTTCAACGAAGAAAGGCCCAGAAATTGGGTCCTCTTTCTAAGTAGTGCAGGGCAGTCCAAGAGAAGATGTTGGATACTCTCGGTTTCCTCTTCGTCCCCGCAGCTGCGACAGAAGTCCTGTTGGGGTCCACCGTACCGTTGAGCCATACGGCCGGTGTGGCAGTGTCCCGTTAAGACTCCTGTCAGTAACCTTATCTTGTTCTATTTAAAGTTTAAGAGCTCGGTTGTTCGCTTGGAACTGTTTCTTGACCAGAGTGCTTTTGACACCTCGCAGCCCGATGATGCTGCCCAGTGTCTCTCAGCGGCCGTTCTCATGGAACAATTAAGTTCCGATAGTACGTGCTGAATAGGTCTCTTAATATCGGTCGCCGCGAGAGTTTCTGATGACGCTGACCCCAGCCGAGCACAATCATCAGCCGCCTCGTTACCTGGTACTCCCATGTTCCCAGGTACCCAGACAAGTCTGATAGAGAGTGGTTGGCATAGGTTCAGTAACATCACTGTGTCTCGGGTTAGTTTACTCTTAATGGTGTTCGATGCGAGTGCTTTTATCGCTGATTGGTTTTCGACGTAGATGGACACGTCCCTCGGGCTCCCGCCCAGTGTCCGTATCAACTTGGTCGCTTGCCAAACAGCGTAAATCTCCGCTTGGAACACACTACACCAGTCAGGAAGACGAAAGGAAAGCTTGGTTGCAAGGTCTTCGGAGAAGACCCCCGATCCAGTGCCTTCCATCGTCTTTGATCCGTCTGTGTAGATTGACAACTCATTCTGCCTCAAAGGAGATTCCTGTTGCCAATCGGATCTGTCAGGGAATTCAGCTGTAAACCTGTCATCCCACCTATGTTCTGGTACCCAGTAGTCGTTCTCAGCCACAGTCAATTCTACTGTACGTAGAATGGAGTTGTGACCAGGCTTAAGAAGGCACTGGGCGTGAAGCCTGACAGCACTCCTTGCTGCCGCGTGCTTGAGGAAGACTCCGATGGGCTCCAGATTTAACATTACATCCAGCGTGGGGGGTAGAACGAATATATCCTGTTATTCCCAAGCATGCTAGTCTCTGAACTTCGCGGAGATTGTTTACGGTTGCAATCCCCATCCTTTACCAAAAGTCCTTTTGCACACAAAGAAGGCTTGAAACGCTTTCTTCATCCTTTCCTCCGAGATTCTCCTCCAGGAGAGTTTGGAGTCCAGGATTACACCAAGGTATTTTGCCTCCTTTGATAACTTAAGCTCTGTTCCTCCCTGTGTCCGAAGCTTGAAGCTCGGTATCTTATATCTTCGAGTGAACAGAACTAGTTCGGTTTTTTGTGGGTTGGCCCCATGACCAGTTACCATTAGAACCAGATCGTCCGCATTAGCAGTCACTCTGCAGCCCTTATACTTCAGTTTGAGAAGAAGGTCATTAAGGAAAATGTTCCATAACAAGGGAGATATCACACCCCCTTGCGGGGTGCCCCTGGTTGCCCTTCTCCTGATAGTCGAGGCGCAGAGTTGGGCGTTTATCATTCTTTGGCGAAGCATGTTGCTAAGTCAACGAGTGATTGTCGGGTGTGGGCCTATGTTGACAAGTGCGGCCGTTATAGATTAGATCCTGACATTGTTAAAGGCACCGTCTATGTCGAGAAATGCCGCTTACGTAAACTCCTTCCTTTGCAGTGTGCCTTCAATTGTGCTAACTACCTCGTTCAGAGCCGTCTCAACTGATCTACCTTTGAGGTAGGCATGTTGGGACTTGCTAAAAGTGTGAGGTGTTAGCTTACTTCTGAGATGAAGGTCCAGAAGTCTCTCTAGTGTTTTTAATAAAAACGATGAGAGACTGCTCCTATAATCTTTTGCTGAGTAGTGGTTGATTTTTCCTGCTTTGGAAATGAATGCCACCCTCACTTCTCTCCAGGTTTTTGGAATGTATCCCGTAAGGAGACATCCCCTGAAGATTTCTAATAGCCATTGCGACAGGTGTACGCATACCATCGATAACATGAACGGTCTAATGTCATCCGGTCCTGCTAATTTGTAAGGGTGGAACGACTTGATAGCCCAGATTATCTTCTCAGTGTTGACAATTTCGTCGATGAGGACTTGGCTCTCATGAGGCGCGTTTCCCTCCGGCTCGCCGCTGATGTGAGAGGTGGGGATCCCATTCTCGTCTTCAGCTTGTATGCATCCTGGAAAGTGTGCGTTCATGAGGAGTTGCAGAGACTCCTGACTATTTTTAGCGAATGTGCCATCCATGTTGCAAAGCAGCCCTGGTGTGGCTGAATCTTTCGCCAGTAACCTTCGAAGTCTGGACGCTTTAGTGGTGTTGGTTAGTTCCTCGCAAAATTTAGACCATGAGTCTCTTTTTGCCCTTCTGATTTCCTTCTTGAAGGTCTTGAAACTGGCATTCCAGTCTACCTGGCAGTTTCTGTCTTTAGCTCTATTGTAAAGCTTTCTCGTTTCCTTCCGTATCTGGCCGAGTTCCGGAGTCCACCACTTGTTGCGGTTTGACTTCGATGGACGGCTGATTGGACAGGATTTGATGAAGGCCTCACATAGAGTATCTATGACATTTTGGGTCGATTCCTCCAACTTGTCTGGGTTGTCTAGCCTTCCCACTGGGTGGTTGGGAATAGATTCCATAACAAGCTTTGAGTATTTGACCCAGTTTGCCTTTCGTGGGTTCCTGAAGGGCGCCTTTGCCTCTCTGGACCATTCAATTTCGAACACTATCCTGTAATGATCCGAAAAGGAGCATTCCGTGGATACGTGCCAGTCTTCTACGGAGAGGGAGTCGCTATTAGTCGCTAGAGTTAAATCTATAACCTCAGCTCGGTTCTTATTGCGGAAGGTGGGGTGGCTACCCCGATTACACACATTAAGATTGGTGAGCATCACGAATTCAAGCAGCAACTCCCCTCTCTCGTTGGTGTCTTTGCTTCCCCAAAAAGTGTTGTGGGCATTAGCATCACACCCAAGGATAAGATCTGTGCCCTCTTTCTGAGCATGCTGAATGCTGAAGTATCCGAGCCCTCGATACTTTCCAACGGTGGATCCTTTTCTTCATACGGAAGGTATGCTGAGGCTAGGTATAGATTGGGTCTGTTCCTACGCTCGCATAGCGCTACCGTCAAGTCCCTGTTGCTGTAACTGGAAGAGAAGAGCACATTAAGTCCGGTTCTTACCACGATACAGGTTCTGGACTTACCCACCGTTTTCGGGACAAGGAGGTGGTATCCGCGGGCTCCCAAACCACAAACCCTTTCACCTACGATCCAGGGTTCTTGGATGAGAGCCACATCCACCCTCTCCTTGTCCATCCACCGTAGTAGGTCTGAGGAAGGAACCCTCGAGTGGTACAGATTAATCTGCACTACCCGAATTCTTTTCGGTCGACCTACTATCTTCGCGCCCAGCGCCTCCAGGAACGATTGCCCGAACGCAACCCATTCCCATCTTCAGCCGGTCTTGCTTACTAAGAAGTTGGCTCTTGGACTCTGCACCAATGCTGATCCAGCGATCCTTGCCGTTTTCTTTGTCTCGGGCGAGACCTCTTTTGATCGTCCAGTCCGCTGTGTGACAGTCCGCATTCTGGCTTTTGATCAATATAAGGGTGGTTCGATCCTCCCGGATGGGTGGTGGGATCCAGACCATAATGATCGTCCGCTCAGGAATTTGGTCTACAGGGACGACGTCAATTTTTGCTCCTGGCCACGTCGCTTCCAGCTTCAGCAGTGTGTCTTTGAGGAATCGCAGGGATTCCTCGTTGGCACATGTCACCACTTTGACACCCTTGTACCAGTTGATGCCATCAAACTCTGCCGCGAACGGATTCTGCGGTAGAGTGATGGCATCAGCAATTCTTGATTAATTAACCCTTCCAGGATAAGCCAGTTATCGATACAGAGCTTCCCATCCGGGTTGCTTCTGTCGATTCTGGCTACCTGTAGCTCCGGCTTCGTGCTTCAGCTGGCCAGGATGTCCCCTGGACACACCCGCTTGCTCTCCGAAGACTTCGCCGAGTCATCCGATCTCTGCCTCTTGCTGACAGGTGGGTTGGCTTTTTTCGGTAGCTTGCTCATCGTTCTCTCCTTTCCAGGAGGTGTGGCTGTTGCAAGCTTACCTGGTGCACGCTTTTTTCCTTCTAAAGGTGACTTGGGTTTCTTTGGTTCCACCAACTTCGACGTGGAAGGTTTGACTTCCGCCGTCGGGTTGGCTACGGCTACTGCCTGAAACCCCTTGTCACCCTGGCACCGTGCACTCATACTCGGTTCAGCGGACTGAGTGTTGCCGGACACGCCAACGAGCCTCAAGTACCGCCGCACGTTGAATTCGCGCTTCTTGCGCAATTTCCTCTCACGCTCGTTCAACGACTCTGGGTTGCGGCCTTCTAGTCCCTTAAGGAACTTGAGAGAGCTCTTATACCCTGAGCGTTGGTTGCGCTTGAGGTTAGCGCCTTCCTTGTTGGATGGTCCCTGGACTACTGTCACTTCGTCTTCATTAGTGCTCGATGACTCATCCAACGGCATCCTCGCTAGCGCAAGCGCTAGCTCGGACTCCGTCATCGATGAACCTGTGAGCACAAACTCCGACTCCGTAGCAGTTGGTTCCAGGCCCACACCATCCTGTCGATGGAGTTTGTCCACTCCACCGTCGTGACCACTGGCGACACGCAGAGAGAATTTCTCCTCCCCGTGCCCGCCGGTGGTAGCGGTCACACTTCCCACCGACGTTTGGGCTGACATCCCAGCCCGAGTTGACGCCTCTATATCTTCCTCCATGAGGAATCCAAGGATTCATGATGCATTTTATACTTGCTGCCAAGTACCTCTGACCATGGTCCTGGACCTCAGCTTTCCAGAATAAATCTAAAAAGCTTGGGCCCAGTCCCTTAGCTAGAAACTGCAAGGTCTCATAAGCGAGCAAGTGATGCTGACATCTCTCGGTCGCCCGAGACGATGCAGTATCCACTGCCCAGCCGGCACCCTCGTTTTCGCCAGCCTAGCTTGCTGCCTTTAACCTGAACTGTTTGCTGCAGTGTACAACCAATGCTTACAGGTAGCGGTGTTTCCTTTCTGCAGGCAGCAACAAAAGCTACTGCTGCTCCCCAAACCGAGCAAGCCCCCCTATGAAGCCTCCACCTACAGACCAATATGCCTTATTGACACGGCTGGTAAAATTTTGGAGAAAATTCTGAACTCTCGCATTGAGCGAGCAGTAGTAGCAGGAGGACACCTCTCCCCGCTCCAGTTCGGATTCAGGAAGGCGACATCCACAATCGACGCCATCGACAAGGTTATTATTATTATTTTTATACCCGCTACCCATAGGGTAGAAGGGTATTATGACTTAGTGCCAACAGAAAATGTATGTAACAGGCAGAAGGAGGCATCTCCGACCCCATAAAGTATATATATTCTTGATCAGCGTCAACAGCCGAGACGATATAGCCATGTCCGTCTGTCCGTCTGTCTGTCTCAGAGACTATAAGACATAGAGACACCAAATTTGGCAAAAAGGTTCCTTCATACCCTACGCAGGTCAAGTTTATTTCAAAAGTTGGATGCCACGCCCCCTTCGCCCACAATAATAATTTATCTAAAACAAGTCAAGTTTTTTTTATGTAAATCGCGAATAACTCCAAAAGTTATTTGTGTAATGATGTGTAATTTGGTAACCCATCTGCGCTTGACACTCTTAATATACCCTGTAATTTTGGTACAAATCGGATAAGTAGAACAAAAGTTTTTCGTGAAATTATTTATCAAAATAGTTGTGCCCAGTGCATATGGACGTTTTAAGTGTGTGAATGACCTAGAGATATCAAATTTGGTGACAGTATTCATGTAGCTCTTACGCAGATCAAGTTTGTTTTAGATTTTGCCACGCCCCTTTCCGCCCCCAAAAACTGTAAAAGCCGTAATAATAGACCTAGAGCATTGAATTTTGGTATGCATAATAACACTGATAGTCTGAATGACTACTGTAAATTTGGTTGAGATCAAATAAAAAACGAGGAAGTTATTAAAGAATCCATTTTGTATGCAAAATTCACTTGCAGCTGCTCACGCTTTGTTTGTTTAGTTGACAGTGTGACCATGTCGGTGTTGTGGATTTTTTCCCGCTTTTTCAAATATATACACACAAAACACAAGTTTCAGTATATTTTTGGTATATTTGTTGTTAAAATATCATTAAAATTTTGTTTTTTCTCTCGAAATGGGTTGCGGGTATCATACGGTCGAGCACTCTCGACTGTAGCTTTCTTACTTGTTATTTGGACGTTGATGTGCTACCGAACAGCACCATCAAGTGGCCCAACAACACCAAGCAAGGGCTTGTTACGTAGCGCGCCCCGTAGCGTGTGGCAACGGACAATCGCGAACATATAGCTAAAATATATTTTAATTAATTTAACAAGTAAGAAAGCTATATTCGAGTGTTCTCGACTGTAAAATTGTTATTTGTAGAGCACGAAAATATTTTTGAAATATTTAGAAAACTTGTCAAGTTTGCTAAACAAAACAAACAAGTAAGAAAGCTACTGGCGAGAGTGCTCGACCGTATGATACCCGCAACCCATTTCGAAAGAAAACAAAAAACTTAAATTATATTTTAACAAAAAATATACTGAAATTTGTTTTTTTTTTTATATATTTAAATTCATAACATACCGACATGGTGACACTGTCAACTAAACAAATAAAAAAAAAAATAAAAAAAAATTTTGTATATAAAATTGATTCTTTAATAACATCCTTTGTTTTTCATTCGATCTCAACCAAATTCATTGAATCATTGAGACTATAATTATTATTATGTATACTAAAATTCAATTCTATTATTACGGCTTTTCCAGTTTTTTATAGTCTCTGAGATCTAGGTGTTCATACAGACGTACAGACGGACAGACGGACATGGCTATATCGTCTCGGCTGTTGACACTGATCAAGAATATACTTTATGGGGTCGAAGATGGCCCCTTCTGCCTGTTACATACATTTTCTGTTGGCACTCAGTTATAATACCCTTCTACCCAATGGGTAGAGGGTATAAAAATTAAATCTCGAAAATTTAACAAGTGTGATTCGAACTCAGGCACCGACGCACACTGGCACACGCATATGTGCGCTCTAACCACTGCGCCACCCAACAACTTTGTTTTAAGCTTTCTAATAAGAATAAAGTATTTTCTTTAGAAATTGCTCAATTTGGAGCATACTTTATGGGATTTTTTTTTAAATTTAACTTTTTATACCCGCTACCCATAGAGTAGAAGGGTATTATGACTTAGTGCCAACAGAAAATGTATGTAACAGGCAGAAGGAGGCATCTCCGACCCCATAAACTATATATATTCTTGATCAGTGTCAACAGCCGAGACGATATAGCCATGTCCGTCTGTCCGTCTGTCAGTCTGTCCGTCTGTCCGTCTGTTCGTCTGTATGAACACCTAGATCTCAGAGACTATAAGAGCTAGAGCTACCAAATTTGGGGACAGTACTCTTATAGGTCCTACGCAGATCAAGTTTATTTCAAAAATTGGATGCCACGCCCCTTTCCGCCCCTAATAGCCAGTAAAAGCCGTAATAATAGACCTAGAGCATTGAATTTTGGTATGCATAATAATAATTATATTCTCAATGATTTCTTCGAATTTGGTTGAGATCGAATGAAAAACAAGGAAGTTATTAAAGGATCAATTTGATATGCAAAATTCACTTGCAGCTGCCCACGGTTTGTTTTAGTTGACGGTGTGACCATGTCGGTATGCTATGGATTTTTATACCCACTATTTTCAAATATATACAAAAAAAACAAGTTTCAGTATATTTGGTATATTTTTTGTTAAAATATCATTTAAGTTTTTTGTTTTCTCTCGAAATGGGTTGCGGGTATCATACGGTCGAGCACTCTCGACTGTAGCTTTATTACTTGTTTTATTACAAGGCAATTTATAACAGTGTTTCCAACTATTATATCTTTAAAAATAACATACATCATTTTAAAACATAAAAACAAATAGTCTGGAGCGTCACTCAAATCGCTATTGTCTGCTTAGCTGAGTGTGTTTTCATACATGGAGGCGTAAGACAGGCACAATTAAAATGACATCTTTTTTGGCTTATATGTTCAATGTTTTTCACGCGATTTCACTGAAGTTTTCAGAAAACGACCATTTTCATCTATTTCATAAGTGTACAGCTTTACGGCAACATCTTTAAAGCATGTTTTTCAAAAGCTGTAGTGTTCGTGGCAAAATTCTAAAACAAACTTAAACAGCGTACAGTCATAACTAATGTTTTAAAAAATTTCGAAGCTCTAGCTCTTATAGTCTCTAAAATCTAGGTGTTCAAACAGACAGATGGAAAGACATCCTGACGGACAGACAGACAGATGGACATGGCTATACCGTCTCGGCTGTTGACACTGATCTATAATATATATACTTTATGGGGTCGGAGATGCGTCCTTCTGACTGTTACATACATTTTCTGTTGGCACCAAGTTATAATACCCTCCCACCCCATGGGTAGCGGGTCTGTCCGTATGAACACCTAGATCTCAGAGACTATAAGACATAGAGACACCAAATTTGGTACATAGGTTCCTGCGTTCCTTACGCAGATCAAGTTTATTTCAAAAGTTGGATGCCACGCCCCCTTCGCCCACAATATGCATAAATCTAGAACAAGTCAAGTTTTTTTTTTATGTAAATCGCGTATAACTCCAAAAGTTCTTTGAGTAATGATGTGTAATTTGGCAACCTGTGCTTAATACTCTTACTATACCCTGTAATTTTGGTAAAAATCGGATAAGTAGAACAAAAGTTATTTGTTAAATTATTTATCAAAATAGTTGTGCCCAATGCATATAAATGTTTTAAGTGTGTGAATAACCTAGAGATATCAAATTTGGTGACAGAATTCGTGTAGGTCTTACGCAGATCAAGTTTGTTTTAGATTTTTCCCACGCCCCTTTCCGCCCCCAAAAATTGGAAAAGCCGTAATAATGGACATAGAGCATTGAATTTTGGTATGCATAATAATAATGATAGTCCCAATAACTCCAAAATTCACTTGCAGCTGCTCGCGCTTTGTTTGTTTAGTTGACAGTGTGACCATGTCGGTGTTATAGATTTTTACCCGCTATTTTCAAATACAAAAAAACAAGTTTCAGTTTATTCCTTAACGACTTCATCCAACGCTGGAACTGTAAATCGGCTATTTATTTGTTTACTCACAAAAAATGAGTAAACTAGGCATAAGTCTGTTAATGTAGGGGGCCGTCAAAGTCTTCTTTGCTGAATACGTCGTGGTTGTTGAGGTTGTTGTTGTGTGGATCGCCGTTATATGTCGTAAATGAAAGTCGCGGACTTTGCTTGTTGTCACTTCATTTGTATATTTTCAACTGACTTCACATTTTAATTGCATCTTAAGCCTAGCTTAACCTACACGGCCTCTCTTCACCATAGTGGTGGATTGAGAGGCGTGGTGGAGAGCACGCACGCCAGGGATGCGCGCCTAGCCGGAAGATGGCTGTGTGGCCTGAACATTCTCCCCCCCTTTGCCTGAAAGGGCAAGGAGCTAGTGGGCGGGGGGAGCGTTAGTGCTTACAAAGCACATGAACCGGAGAGGGTCCACCCAAAAATGGTACGTTGTGCCTCTGGTAGCCCCCGCTGGTTGGTTATGATACCCTCCTTAATAATGTGGGCGTAGGCGTCGGCTCCAAGCACCAGCGAGATAGCCGATGGTCGGTCGAACGACCCATCGGCTAATTCGATGTCCGCATAATGTTCGCGTACGCTCGAGTCAACCGCCCGGATTGGCGTTGAGAGCCTGAGCTCATCTTTGATTTGGAGCAGGACCTCAAACCATGGTCCTGTTCCGGAGACCGGACCCACGCTCACACAGCCTACCCTTCCTTCACCCACCGTGATAGACGGCACTTGCATGGTGGCTGCAAATGAGGCGTCAATGGCACTAAGAGGGGCTCCGGGATCAATGAGCGCCCTCGTCTGAAAGGATTTCTCCGTGCCCCTAATTTGCACAGTCGCCGTTGGGAGCAAGTTGGTGCTCCTGTTCTGGAGGAGGGCAGCTAATGCGAGTGGGTAGGAGATAACGGATGGTGGAGCAGCCGATTGCCGTAGTGGAGTTGGTTGGACGTCCTGCGCGGAGACATCGGATGATGCGGACGGGGCACGCGCCGGTGCTCGATGGCGATGTTTTTTCGCTGGACGCCTGCGCACTGGCTCGTGCATATGGAGCAGAGTATGATGTGCCTGTTGGCACATGCGACACCGGTCGCCGCTGGCGCAAGACTGCCCTGAGTGCTGATGCGCCAAGCAGTTTGCACAGTACTTGTTTACAAGTACTGCACGCAGACGCTTCTCAGCACTCAGGCGCAGGAAACGTGAACAACGTTTCAAGGGGTGGATACCCCGGCAGACTCGGCAGCGGAAGGATTGAGTTCCTCGCGAACGTCTGCTTTCCAGCGCACGTGCGTTGCTTGGTGCCATGGTGATTAGGAGGGAATGTAGATCTGAAACGAAACTAGTCGGAAATGGAAACTACCGGTTAATAACGTCCATATGACACGCTATGACATGAAACACAGATTGGAGGACTGGACAACTAGATACTGGACGTCTAGGAACAGACGGGATTGGAAAGACCGATAGGAAGTAGTAATAACTTTACTACTGGGCGCTTGATGACACCGTGTGACGTCTGGACGTCGACCACTCGGACTCGATCGTCGTCCCCTGGATAGGCACGTAAAACACGGCCAAGGCGCCATTCGTTGACAGGCATCGTCTCTTCCTTGACAATAACCATATCGCCGATTTGTAGGTTAACATTTGGGGATTGATAATCGATGTGGCAGGTTCTAGGATAGTTGGCTCGTTAATGGAAAGAAGTGGTCTGCCAATGAGGAAGTGGCCAGAAGTCAATGCCAGTAGGTCGGTTGGATCTCCTGACATTGGTGAGATCGGTCTGGAATTCAGATACGATTCGACTCTGCTCAAGAGCGTAGCCAGTTCTTCGAATGTGTACCTTGTAGTAGAGGTCGCTTTGAAGAATAGAGTCTTGAAACTCTTCACTCCTGCTTCCCAGAGCCCACCCATATGTGGCGCTCCTGGTGGATTAAAATGCCAAGTTAACGCACAGTGGCTGAATTTGTGGGAGACGAGACTCCTAATTGACTTTAGAAAATCTCGGGTGAGGGTTCTGGAAGCACCCACAAAAGTTTTGCCGTTGTCGGAATACATGTGGCTAGGACACCCTCTTCTCGCTATAAAACGCGAAAACGCTGCAAGGAACTTGTCTGCCGTGAGGTCGGAAGTAGGTTCCAGATGTATGGCCTTCGTACTGAAACAAACGAAAACACACACATATCCCTTTGTAATGAGACAAGCCCGCCCGGTGTAGTTCTTTACTTCGAAAGGACCAGCAAAGTCTACACCTGTATGATGGAAGGCGTTGGAAAAGCTTGCTCTTTCAGTCGGGAGAGTGCCCATTAGTTGTGTCTGAAGTTTCTTGCGGTGCACGATGCAGACTTTGCAAGAGTTTACAACTGATTTGGCTAGGGTCTTCAGCTTTGGAATCCAATACTTCGCTCTGATCAATCGGATCATTAACTGATTGCCTCCATGTAAGGAAATTGAGTCAGTGAAGTGGATAAGAAGACGAGAGAAACGACAACTGTATGGAAGTATAATAGGATGACGTTCGTCATAAGTCAAGGATTCGGATGCATTCACCCGGCCACAAGAGCGGATAACGCCCTTCTGATCAAGAAATGGGTTCAGGTTGAGTATACTGCTGGACCTTGGAATCGGTTTCTTCTCCAGCAGGTAGCCATACTCTTTCGCATATTCTTGCCGTTGGGTCTGTAGGACGAGAAGCGTTTGAACCTCCGCCAGTTCGGCGCAGCTTAGCTCGAGCGGAAGACTCGTGCCTGGCTGACGACACCGTTGTATGAAACGTCGTATGTAGGCTACCACACGAAGCGCTCTATCGAACTTGGAGAAGCGTTCGAGGAGATCACAAGCGGGTGCCTGTGCCATGTGACACTTGACGACCCGTTGTTCTGGAATGACTTCGGGGATGTCGCAGGGAGGAACTGGCCACTGGTCTTCCGAGAACTTTAACCACTCGGGACCATGCCACCACATAGAGCTGTCGATCAGCTCTTGGGAGGTTACGCCTCGACTAGCCAGGTCCGCGGGATTGTCTTCAGATCGGACATGTGACCATCTGCTAGCCGATCCTGGGGAGTGCGTAATTTTTGCGACCCGATTCGCCACAAACGTCGTCCATTTGCAGGCTGGCTTACTAAGCCATGCCAACACAATGGTGGAGTCGGTCCAGTAATATAAATCTGCGTCACTGATTGGAAGATGTGGGATGACGGCGGACGAGAGCTCGGCCAGTAAGACTGCGCCGCAAAGCTCAAGTCGGGGCAGTGACACCGTTGTGACCGGTGCCACTCGCGTCTTGGCTGTCAGTAGACTGACCCACACTTTGTCATCCACTTCGACACGGACGTAGAGAGCAGCACCATACGCTTGCTGTGATGCGTCGCAGAACCCGTGGAATTGGGTCTTGGCGTTTGGGTGGAAGTGAACCCATCGTGGAACTCGAATCTTTTCGAGGAGTGGGTAGTCTTTCAGGAACTCTTGCCACATGTTGAGGAGGGGGTCAGGCAACTGCTCATCCCATGATGGATCTTGGAGCCACAGCTTTTGCATGAAGATCTTGGCGCGGATCACGAAAGGCGCTAGTCATCCTGCCGGGTCAAACAAACGTGCGATTTGGGACAGCACTTCACGTTTGGAAAGGCTTGATGACACCGGAATGTTAGATGGAACGAAGAAGAACTCATCAGCGGCCGCGTGCCAACGAACGCCCAGCGTCTTGGCAACGCTCGCTTCCTCAATTTCCAGGAAGTCGTCTCTCAAGAGATGAATTTTAGGAATATCACTAAGGATGTCTTTGTTGTTGCCAGTCCATTTTCGCAATGGAAAACCTGCCGAGGAAAGAGCCTGCTGTAATTCGTGAATGGCCTTAATCGCTTCCTTCTTCGTGTGAGCCCCGGCTAGCACATCATTCACGTACATATAGCGCGCGATGATATTGCTAGCTAATGGAAATCGGGTGCTCACATCTCCAGCTAATTGCTGTAGGACTCGAAGTGCTAGAAATGGCGCGCAATTGACTCCAAATGTGACAGTGCTGAGCTCGTAGTCACAGATGTCACCTTTAGGGTCACGGAATAGAATTCTTTGGAACGGAGTGTCCTTTGGGTGAACCAGGATTTGCCGGTACATCTTGGTGATGTCGGCATTAAAGACATATTGGAAAATACGCCATTTTAAGATCTGAATGGTCAGGTCAGACTGTAGGATCGGACCAGGATGAAGGACGTCGTTGAGACTGAGTCCATTCGTGGATTTGCAGGAAGCATTAAAGACAACACGAACCTTTGTCGTCGTGCTGTCAGGTTTAATGACTGCATGGTGTGGCAAGTAGAAGTTTTTGCCCGGAGCGTGGGGTGATACTAGCCTCATGTGGCCTAAGTCCAAGTATTCTTGGATAACGGAATCGTACTCGTTCTTTAGCTCTGGCGTACGACGTAAGCGGATCTCATTCTTGAGATACTGCGCTAAAGCAATCGACCTTGAATGACCCAATTGAATGCTATTGGGATTTCGGAATGGAAGTGTGACCGTGAATCTACCGTCTTCTTGTCTGATGGTAGATTGCACAAAATTCTGCTCACAAATACTGTCGGCTTCGTCCGGCACTCTTGACGGCAGATCCTCCACCTCCCAAAACTTTGTGAGCAGTTCATCCAGTGCTGGAACTTCTTTTTTTGCTAAGCGTGTAGTGAAGGACGCAATGGATTTTCTCGCACTGGCCGGAACAGGGCCAGTTAGGATCCAGCCGAAAATTGTCTCCTGCCCAATTAGCGTCCCACAAATGTGAGATTTAACGCCATTCAGCAAGATCGACGGAAGGACGTCCGCTCCGATCAGCACGTCGATCTGGGAGCTCTTTGAAAATGATGGATCTGCTAACTGAATGTTTGGCAGATCTTGCAGGACACAATCGCCAATAGAGCAGGACGGAAGGTTACCAGCTAACTTTGGTAACACATATGCGGAAGTCTCAATTTGCATCCTCGGCCGACTCATCGGCGCTATGTAGAAATGACACAATTTACGTGTCTGTGCTGAGACGGCCTGGTTCAAACCCGATACTTCCGCTTGGACATTTTTGAATGGCAACTTGATTCTGTCAAACAAACGTTTGGAAATGAACGTTGCTTCGGAACCAGAATCGATCAACGCACGGGCAGGATAGTTAATCCCCAAATGCGCTATGTTGATCATCGCCGTGCCTAACAACACACCTTAAGTGTTAGTGGCGAAGAAATTCTGTACGTTCGATTGTTGCAGAGATGGAGTGGACTGTATTGGGAACTGCGAGTTGGGACTGGCAGCTGTCGAAATGGCGTCACTGCGATGAAGCAGCGTATTGTGACGCGCCTTGCAGGTGTAGCAGCTATGAGTGCTAGGACACTCGCGAAGCTGGTGCCCCCTTGCAAAGCAATTGAGGCACAACTTTTTCTGCTTGATGTAGTTCGACCTTTCGGGAACTGACATCTGTAAGAAACGGGGACACAACCGTATAGGGTGATTCTCCTTGGAGCAGAGATCACAGGTCCTACCCTTCGGAGCCACTTTTGCTTCGAAAGAGTGGACTTTCTTTTGAGTGGTCGGATGACTCTTGACGGCAGATGGTCTCGCAGAGATTCCAGCTTGAGAAGCTGGCTTCACATCTTCGATGGCCTCTAAGGTACGGTACCTTTCGCTAAGGAAGAGATTCATTTCGACCAAAGCGGAATCTCGGACTTGTTGGCGAGCGACTGCTCCCACAGTGCCAACGTCAAACGTGGCAATTTGGAAGAGCACAAGAAAATCAATAGGCAATCCCAATTGTCGGTCGAAATATTCGAGTGCTCTAGAGCTGTTAGGCAGCCTTGGATGGTGCTTTGCAACTCTTTAAGAGCAGCTCCAGACTCGGACTGGATTTCGGACAGGCTGAAAAGGATTTTCAACTGACTATTGACTAGGAGCCTCTTGTTTTCAAATCTCTCGCTTAAAGCCGCCCAGGCAGATGCGAAACCATCATTGGTAAGAGGAGACTTTGCCACAATTCCTTTCGCATCGCCATCGGTTTTAGCGTTGAGATGAAACAATTTCTCAACAGGAGTCAGTCTGGGATTGTCGATATATATTGCCGTAAACAAATCGCGAAAGGTCGGCCACCGTAAGTAATCGCCGTGGAACACTTCGGTGTCACACGGAGGCAACCGACACCCTCCAAATGGGATGTTGGCCATAGCCTGCTGAGGAGCAGCAGATGCTGGACTGGCTCGTTCAATTTGTTCGTTGAGACGAGCTGCACAGCGTTCATAGACTGAGTAGCAAGTGTCATATTTGGCTTGCATTACCTCTTTGTCCTGGAAGTTAGCTTCACCTTGACAAAGAGCCTTAGTGCATCGTTCACACTCGGACTCGACCTTTGCCCACAGCGAGCAAATTTGATCGAGTCGCACTTTAAGTGTGAAAAGCGATGTGTCAGGAGCAGACTGGATTCTCGTCTCAAATTGACACAGCTTGTCGGAAACGGCGATGAATTCTTGCAGAGCCATCTGTATAGTTTTGATGATCTGTTGACCTACTGCTCTTGTCCGTTTAGGACTACTCAGCTGAATTAATGGTGACTTGCGGCTGGTGGTTGCGGAGGGAAGCGGCGATGCTGTCTTTTTTACAGTCGCAGGAGCGCTTCCACGAGAGAGTGAATTGGTTGGAGACCCTGCCTTGGCTTGAGAAGGGTTAACAAGGAGATGTTTTTTCTCTTTGTCGCTTCCGATTGGCATGCTACCAAAAAAATACCACAGCACGAATTTTGTGAAGTGACACTTGGAATTGAAGCACAGAAGAAGCGTACTAGGAGGTTTTTTTTTTTTAATATACCAAAAATATACCAAAAATATACCAAAAAATATACCGCAGGGCAAATTTGAATGTGAAGTGGTACTTGGAATTAAAGTACCGCGGAAGCATATTTGGCTATTAACACAAAAATACCAAAAAAATACCAACACGGAAAGGTGTTTCCGATATGTTGTTCCTGGTGATGAACAGGATTACAAGGATTGGACTGTAGCAACAAATAATAAAAAAAAATAATAAATAAAATAAAAAAACTGGCAGAAAATACCAAAAAAATACCAAGCGATTAATGGTGTTCTTGTATTTAATGTTTTAGATAATATGTATGTACATGTGTACATACATATGTGCATGTACTTATTGCCGTGTATGTCTGTGTATATATGTTTGTCAGAATAACGGCACCAACGGAGCGAGTGTATATACGGGAGTAGACGGAATATAACAATTGATATATTATTAGAGTTATTGTTAGTAGCCAATGTAGGGTATGTGTGAGTGCGCATACAGCTAGGTAAGTTTTTGGAAGCAATGATGATATATGGTACCCAGACAATTGTTTGTATGTATGTATGTAGTTCTGAACTGTAACTCAGTTACAGTATGCAGGCACTCGTATGTATGTAATTAATTTGGAGCTGTAACACTGTTACAGTATGCGAGCAATATGTACATACATATGTATGTAAGTATATTTGCACTGCAAATATTAAGAATTTTGGCGGACAAGGCCTGAAACGTAACAAGTGACAAATGAACGTATGTAGGAGGCTGTGCAGAGTACTCTGCACTAAGCAATAACGGACAGAAAACACTTGGGATGCTCTTTTATTAGAAAATATATTTTGGCGGACTCCACACAAGTGTTAGTAAGTATTAAGGTGGAACGGGCTGTACTTATCTGGCAAAACGTAGGGGGCGAGCGGTTAATTGGAAAAATCCGGCTCGAAGGACCAATGTTAATGTAGGGGGCCGTCAAAGTCTTCTTTGCTGAATACGTCGTGGTTGTTGAGGTTGTTGTTGTGTGGATCGCCGTTATATGTCGTAAATGAAAGTCGCGGACTTTGCTTGTTGTCACTTCACTTGTATATTTTCAACTGACTTCACATTTTAATTGCATCTTAAGCCTAGCTTAACCTACACGGCCTCTCTTCACCATAGTGGTGGATTGAGAGGCGTGGTGGAGAGCACGCACGCCAGGGATGCGCGCCTAGCCGGAAGATGGCTGTGTGGCCTGAACAAGTCAATTAATTGTTTTTATTTAAAGTTTTACAAAGTAAGTGATTTAAATGTTCTTTTCCTCCAAGCTTTTTTAATGTAATAAACTTTAACAAACCGTCGAATTGTTACCCAAGTTTAAAAAAAATGTCTTATAAAACGTAATCTTGTAAATCTGAAAATTTTTTGAATTATCTAACATGCTTCTCAAAACTGATATATTATTTAAAGTAGTTTCGAGAAGATCTGTGACTATTAAGAAAAACAATAAACTACGCTCAAAGCAACCACGGCTCAACAAAAAAGTAAAATTTATAAGTAAATACTATACCATTATTAAACAAGTAAGAAAGCTACAGTCGAGAGTGCTCGACCGTATGATACCCGCAACCCATTTCGAGAGAAAACAAAAAACTTAAATGATATTTTAACAAAAAATATACCAAATATACTAAAACTTGTTTTTTTGTATATATTTGAAAATAGCGGGTAAAAATCCACAGCACCGTTATGGTCACACTGTCGACTAAACAAACAAGTGAATTGCAAGTGAATTTTGCATATAAAATTGATTCTTTAATAACTTCCTTGTTTTTCATTCGATCAACCAAATTCACAGGAATCATTGAGAATATAATTATTATTATGCATACCAAAATTCAATGCTCTAGGTCCATTATTACGGCTTTTACAGACTTTTGGGGGCGGAAAGGGGCGTGGCATCCAACTTTTGAAATAAACTTGATCTGCGTAGGACCTATAGGAGTACTGTCCCCAAATTTAGTAGCTCTAGCTCTTATAGTCTCTGAGATCTAGGTGTTCATACAGACGGACAGACGGACATGGCTATATCGTCTCGGCTGTTGACACTGATCAAGAATATACATAGTTTATATGGTCGGAGATGCCTCCTTCTGCCTGTTACATACATTTTCTGTTGGCACTAAGTCATAATACCCTTCTACCCTATGGGTAGCGGGTATAAATTTATTTTAACAAAAAATATATCAAGGAATATACTGAAACTTTTTTTTTGTATATATTTGAAAATAGCGGGTAAAAATCTATAACACCGACATGGTCATACTGTAAACTAAACAAACAAAGCGCGAGCAGCTGCAAGTGAATTTTGCATATAAAATTGATTCTTCAATAACTTTCTTGTATTTCATTCGATCTCAATTCATACCAAAACTCAATGCTCTAGGTCCATTATTACGGCTTTTCCAGTTTTTGGGGGCGGAAAGGGGCGTGCAAAAATCTAAAACAAACTTGATCTGTCAACTAATCAAACAAAGTATGTTACAGGCAGAAGGATACATCTCCGACCCCATTAAGTATATATATTCTTGATCAGTGTCAACAGCCGAGACGGTAGCCGAGCCATGTCCGTCTGTCCGTCTGTATGAACACCTAGATCTCAGAGACTATAAGAGCTAGAGCTACCAAATTTGGGGACAGTACTCCTATAGGTCCTACGCAGATCAAGTTTATTTCAAAAGTTGGATGCCACGCCCCTTTCCGCCCCCAAAAGCCTGTAAAAGCCGTAATAATAGACCTAGAGCAATTTGGTATGCATAATAATAATTAAATTCTCAATGATTCCTGTGAATTTGGTTCAGATCGAATGAAAAACAAGGAAGTTATTAAAGAATCAATTTTATATGCAAAATTCACTTGCAGCTGCCCGCGCTTTGTTTGTTTAGTTGACAGTGTGACCATAACGGTGTTGTGGATTTTTACCCGCTATTTTCAAATACATACACAAAAAAAAGTTTTTAGTATATTTGGAATATTTTTTGTTAAAATATCATTTAAGTTTTTTGTTTTCTCTCGAAATGGGTTGCGGGTATCATACGGTCGAGCACTCTCGACTGTAGCTTTCTTACTTGTTTTTATTTTCATTTATAATGGAAGGCAAAATTGTGTGTTGTCTGAAGAGTTGCCAGAAGTAGATCACGGCTTCGCAACCCAGTATGGCCTGCTGGCTCTGCGATAACGTAGTACACGTAAAGTATGTAGGTTATTCAGGGCTAGTTGCAGATGCCATTTCCATGAGAACTGGGCTTAACTGGTGTTGTGAGTCATGTCGAGAAGTTGAGTGCGAAATGCGGATGTTTATGAGACAGACAAGAGTCGGTTTTACTAATCTGATTGGTGGCTTTCATAAGTTAAACGATCAGTTTAGTGCTTTAAATTCTCAGTTCAAAAGTTTGAAACTTTTGGCTGAGTCTCCAAAGCGAAAAAAATCAATTTCTTGTGACTTACAATTATCCAAATTTTTACCTCTACCATCGACTGACCCACCCACTACTCCGTTGGTTCCACAGTTAATCTCGTTTGCTACCCCAGTAGCAACAACCGCTGCGGAAAGCATTCCCATTAGGGAACCTGCTCCACCGACATTAGTTAACGCCAAGTTGTGTCTGAATTGTCCACAGTTGTCACTAGAAGTAGAGGCAAGCCGAATCCTAATAAACAAATTTCTTCCGCACCTCCTCTAACCGTCGGATCACCGACTTTATTAAGTTCCAAAGATAATATACCAAATATTACTCCTATGGCTCCTAAACCACTTGTGGGGGTTCCACCAATGAAACAGATTGTTGTTTCAAGGCTTGCTCCTGATCTTACGTCAGAAGACGTAAAGGCTTTCATTATAGCCAAAATTAAAAATGCCAATCCTAAAGTGGAAAAATTTAAATTTGCTTATGATAGACAAATTGCATCTTTCAAGATCAATGTCCCACCTTCACTTTTTGAAACCATATGCTCACCAAGTTTTTGGCCAGAGCATTTGGTGGTAAAAGAGTTCAAAGCCAAAGTTAAAAATCGGACTCCGATTGGGCTTTTACCAAATGGACCTGTACAGTCTCAATCTCAATCTTCTTCTTCATCTTCAAAAAACTAATCTCATAATTTCTTATAACCTATCAAAATGTGCGTGGTTTGCGTAGTGAGATAAGTAAGCTATACGTCGACAGTTTCACTTTTTCTACTAATGTAGTTGCGTTTTCGGAAACCTGGTTAAGTTCGGATATTTCTGATTCTGAACTTTTTCCGTCAAAGTACACTATTTACAGGCAAGATCGTTCTTCCCGAAGAAGAGGTGGTGCTCTATTTGTAGTAGACTCCAATTTCTCATCGGAGCCATTACATTATAATAATCCTAATAAATAAAAGTAAATTTTCATGGTGTAAGTTTATTTCTTACTTGCTCATATATACCTCCGTCGTCCGATTTATCTGTATACCAGGATCACCTGGAAGCAATAAAATCTATTTTTGCCTTGTTATCCTGTTCGTACTCCTGTTGAACTTCCTACTGTTGCGAGTAAAAGCTCTGTAACTACAAAAAACTAACATCCTTCTCACTTGGCTACCAGAACGTAAGGGGTCTGTGTAGCAAACTTAGCTATCTCTATCTTAGTAGTCAGTCCTTTCTAAACAATGATTTTTTAGAGACTTGGCTTAGGCCAGACATTTTAAACTTCGAAATCCTTTCAAGTAAATACAATATTTATAGACGAGATCGCACTCCTCCTTGTCGTGGAGGTGGGGTTTTAATCGCAGTTGACGTTGCTTTCACCTCTGAAGTAGCTACAATTGATTGCGCTGTCTATTTAGAATTCGTAGCTGTAAAATTGTCCATTCATGGTGCTTGTATTTTTATAACTTGTTCAAATGTTCCTCCATCTTCTGATTCTTCTGTCTATTCTTCACATTTTTCGGCTATACTTTCTGTCTCTACTTTGCTATCTGATCGCGATAGTCTTGTTGTTCTTGGTGATTTTAACATTACAGGAATGACTTGGCTATAAAATTCTGACTCCAACGCTTTAAATTCTGCGTCCCAGCATGATTTTATAGATAATTTGTTTGGATTATCATTAAGTCAAATCAATGCTATTCCAAATTCTTTATATAGATTGCTTGACCTGGTTTTTGTTTTGGATCCTTCCCTTACATCTGTCTCCCGATCTGAACCTTTATCCCGTCCTGAAGATCCTTATCATCCTACTTTAGAAGTGTTGATGAACCTAGAGACCCGTGTAGCATACTCTAATACGAGATTGCAACACGTGCGTCTTTTTCGTAACACAGATTTCAATGAACTCTCTCGGATCCTGTCGAACACTGACTGGTCTCCTCTTTGCGAGTGTAGGGACATTGATAGTGCAACTGAACTGTTTTATGCTGCATTAAACTCTTCATTCGACATATGCGTCCCGTTACGTAAACCAAATAGGTCTAATAAGCCTGTTTGGTTTACACGGGAATTGACATACCTTAAAAATAAAATGTCGAGAAATTACAAGAAGTTTAAGGAATCTAACACTTCCTTTAACTTCTCTTGTTATTCGATTGCACGATCAAATTTTATTGTCCTTAATACGCAGTGTTACAATGACTACCTCGTAAATTGTGGACGGCGGTTTCGCAGTGATCCGAGGAGATTCTATAACTTTGTTAATATGAAGCGTGGTTCATCAACGCTTCCATCGACTGTTTTTTTTGAAAAGAATACAGCGGAAACTAATCAGTCTATTGCTGATTTATTTGCTGATTTTTTTCAAACTACATATAGATCTCAAAACGATCGATTGGTTTTGCCTTATCCGTATCAGATAAATGACGCACATTGCATTTTTAAACCATTAATTACTAAAAGTTCACTATTAAATAATTTAAAGATTCTAAAGCCTGTATTTTCACCAGGGCCAGATGGAGTTCCAGCATGTGTGCTTAGGCATTGCGCTGAGGCTTTATTAATTCCTTTATATATTCTTTTTAATTTGTCAATGGAGTTATGTTCTTTTCCAAACTATTGGAAGGAATCTTTTATTATTCCTCTCCATAAAAAAGGAAACAAATCGAATGCCGAGAATTATAGAGGAATATCAAAATTGTCTGCTATTCCGAAACTGTTTGAGAAATTAATAACCTCACAGTTACAACATTATTGTAGATCTATTATATCACCATGCCAGCATGGGTTTATGAAATATAGATCTACTACCACTAACTTACTGGAGTTCACTTCTTTGGTAATTGATGGTTTCCAAAACAAAATGCAAACGGACGTTATTTATACTGATTTCAGTAAAGCTTTTGACTCAGTTAATCACTCACTATTACTACATAAGCTTTACCTCTTGGGATTTCCAAATAACTTAATTATCTGGATATCTAGCTATTTAAATCTCAGAACACAGAAAGTGTATTTTAACGGCTTAGTCTCCAAGTCTGTTAAGGTCACTTCCGGTGTACCTCAAGGGAGTCACCTTGGCCCTTTGTTATTTACATTGTTTATTAATGATCTTCCATCCGTTATTAAATTTTCTCGTGTGTTAATGTATGCCGATGATGTCAAGCTTTGTTTAACGTCAGTTGATTCTCAATCTGGTCAAATGCTGCAAGCTGACCTTGATAGTTTCCAATCTTGGTGTCAAATAAACCTTTTAAATCTTAATTGCAATAAATGTAACGTAATGTCTTCTTACAGGCGTTTGCCTTTTAACAATACTTATTTCCTACATGCAAAACCTCTTGAGCGCATTGAGTCTGTTAAAGATCTAGGTATTCTGCTCGATCCCAAACTTAAATTTGACAAGCACATCTTGGATATAACTAATCGTGCAATAGGTGTCCTTGGTTTCATTAAGCGTTGGTCGAAATAATTTAATGATCCCTACATCACTAAAACTCTTTATACTTCTCTTGTTCGACCTATTCTTGAATATGGCTCTTGTATTTGGTGTCCCCAATATAAGGTTCATCAGGAAAGAATAGAGTCTGTACAAAAACAATTTCTTTTGTTTGCCCTTCGGGGTCTTAATTGGAGTGCTAACACCCCTTTACCTTCCTATCGCAGTAGACTTTTACTTATCAATCTTCCTTCACTTTCTGATCGTAGAACCATGCTTGGTGTTATTTTTTTGCATAAGCTCATTAATGGTGAGATCGATTCATCCGAACTGATTAGCCAAATTAATTTTAAGGTTCCGATCAAAAATACAAGAAACTTTTTACCTCTTTCCCTTCCACTTTGTAGTGAAAACTATGCTTTACATAATCCCTTCCGTATTTTATGTTCTAACTATAACGAGTACTATTCTATAATAAATAATGTTTCTTCGTTTTCCACTCTTAGAAATTTGATATTAAGTCATCTGTCTAGTGTGTAATTATGTAACTTTAAAATTAATTAAAATATATTTTTACTTTATGTTCGCGATTGTCCGTTGCCACAAGCTACGTGGTGCGCCCCTATGGCCCGCGCGGTAACAAGCCCTTGCTTGGTGTCGTTGGGCCACTTGATGGTGCTGTTCGTTAGCACATCAACGTCCAATAATAAAGATCATGTTGTTGTTCTAGGAGACTTTAACCTTTCTGGAACAGCTTGGTATCCTTGTGATAACTTCTGTTTTCTTATTCCATCGAACCGACATGACTTTATTGATGGTTTACATCAATTATCTTTGGGTCAAATTAACAATATACGAAAATCTCTTTGCTGGCAATTAGATCTATGCTTTGTCTCTGAACCTACAAGCGTAGTTCTATCTAGATCGGAACCCCTTACATCTCCTGAAGACGCTTATCATCCAACTCTGGAGTTAAGGATCGAACTTAGCAGATCTGTACTCGCTAATTCTGATATACCTGCCGATCGAGTTCGTTGCTTTCGAAAGGCAAACTTTCCCAAATTAATCCAACTTCTTAATGGAATTGATTGGTCTAATTTGTATTCCTGCACTGACATAAGTGCCGCCGTCAATTTGTTCTATAATAAATTAAATCTTTGCTTTGATGCGTGTATTCCTTCTTATTTTCCGCATAGGTCTAATAAGCCTCCTTGGTTTTGTAAGCAACTTTCTAACCTTAAGAACCTGAAGTCTAGACTATACAAAAAGTTTAAAATTTCAGGCTCTACCTTAACTTTTTCGCAATATATAATTGCTCGATCTAATTTTATCGAGCTTAACGCTGTGTGTTATAAAAATTACTTAGCACGCTGTCGGGTTAGCTTCTCTGAAAACCCAAGAAATTTATCTATCTTACGAAAATTCGAAAGCAAATTCAGGTCAGGCGATCGCTGATCTATTTGCTTCTTTTTTTCAAACTATTTATTCTTCTTCCTCCTACTCTAACGCGCCCTACCCTTACAGGCTGTCTCGGTCGAATTGTATCTTCAGTCCCTTAATGAGTGAAGAGTCTCTGACTCGATATCTTGAAATGGTTAAGCCGTCCGGTCCGGATGGAGTTCCTGGCTGTGTACTTCGGTACGGAGCCGAGGCTTTATGCAGACCGTTGCTGAAATTATTTGATTTATCACTTGAGTCATCGACTTTTCCCTCTTTATGGAAGGAGTCTTTCATTATTCCTCTCCATAAGAAGGGAAGTAAGTCTGACGCCAAAAACTATAGAGGGATATGTAAATAATCCGCTATACCAAAAGTACAGCATTTATGTAGTTGTATTATTTCCCCCTACCAGCATGGGTTTGTGAAACATAGATCCACTGTTACTTATCTACTTGAGCTTTCTTCGTTCGTTAACCAGGGTTTCCTTAAAAACGAACAAACTGACGTCATCTATACCGATTTTAGTAAAGCCTTTGACTCAGTAAATCATCCTCTTTTGTTATATAAGCTTGACTTAATTGGATTTCCCAATAATTTGATTTGCTGGATTTCAAGCTATCTCAGCCAAAGAACGCAAAAAGTTTCTTTTAATAATTTCCTTTCTAATACATTCCGAATTACCTCTGGAGTTCCCCAAGGTAGCCATCTCGGTCCCTTACTTTTCACATTGTTCATAAATGATCTACCTACTGTTTTGACACAATCTCGCGTACTAATGTATGCAGATGATGTTAAAATCTGCCTGCAGTACAGGGATTGGCCATGCCATATCAAGTTGCAGAGAGATTTTGAATCTTTCCAGTCATGGTGCAAAATGAACTTGTTTAATTTAAACTTTTCTAAATGTGTTGTGATGTCCTTCTATAGAGTTAATCCACATTACTTATTTACTGAACGGTAACGATCTAAAAAGAATTACTGCTGTTGATGATCTAGGTATTCTCTTAGATCACAAACTTAAATTTTCAGACCACATTTCTAGAACGGTCAATAAAGCTATGTCTGTACTCGGTTTCATTAAAAGGTGGTCAAAGGAATTTGATGACCCTTATATTACTAAGACCCTTTATACATCACTTGTTCGTCCGATTCTGGAATATGGTTCGTGCGTATGGTCTCCACAGTATTCTGTGCACCAAGATCGCATTGAATCTGTTCAAAAACAATTTCTCTTATTTGCTTTGCGTGGCTTGAACTGGAATGCTGAAGTGAAATTGCCGTCATATAGTAGTAGACTTCTTTTAATTAACCTACCTTCTTTAGCTAACCGTAGAATAAGGCTTGGCTTTTTATTTATTTTTAATCTTATTAATGGTGATATTGACTCTTCAGAATTAATATCGCGACTAACCTTTTCCGTTCCATCTAGACTAACCCGTAGTTACATCCCGCTTGCTCTCCCCCTATGTAGATCTAATTTTGCATTGCATGACCCTTTTAGAATTTTATGTTATAACTATAATAGATTATATCATGTATTTTCTAACGCTAACACTGCTTTTAATCTTAAAACTTTATTACTAACCTATTTTATTAATAATTAGACCGAATTTAGTTTATAGTAATAAATTAAAAGTTTTTCATTCCACCCGTTTATTTCTTATGTCCGATCCTGTATTTCTATTTAATGCTATCCGCGTTTTTTTTTTTGCATGACCGAATCTATCCTGTCCGAACGCGAATCGTGTCGTTCGTCCTGCGATAGCGCCTCTCGGTCGGTTGGGCGGGAGGAGGGTTTATTGGGATCCGCGAGTAACAAGCATTGGCTTGGTATCGCTTGGGCCACTTTAATGTGCATTCAATGTACGTCAACGTCCAACAATTACTCAAAGAACTTTTGGAGTTATACGCAATTTACAAAAAAAAAACAAGTAAGAAAGCTACAGTCGAGAGTGCTCAACCGTATTATAACCGCAACCCATTTCGAGAAAAAACAAAATACTAAAATTATATTTTAACAAATAATATACCAAAGAATATACTGAAACTTGTTTTTTGTATATATTTGAAAATAGCAGGTAAAAATCTATAACACCGACGTGGTCACACTGTCAATTAAACAAACAAAGCGCGAGCAGCTCCAAGTGAATTTTGCATATAAAATTGATTCTTTAATAACTTCCTTGTATTTCATTCGATCTCAACCAAATGCACAGGAGTCATTGGGACTATCATTATTATTATGCATACCAAAATGCAATGCTCTAGGTCCATTATTACGGCTTTTCCAGTTTTTGGAGGCGGAAAGGGGCGTGGCAAAAATCTATAACAAACTTGATCTGCGTAAGACCTACACGAATACTGTCACCAAATTTGATATCTCTAGGTCATTCACACACTTAAAAAGTCCATATGCATTGGGCACAACAATTTTGATAAATAATTTAACGAATAACTTTTGTTCTACTTATCCGATTTTTACCAACATTACAGGGTATACTAAGAGTATTAAGCACAGATGGCCTACCAAATTACACAACATTATACGCGATTTACAAAATAAAAACGTGACTTGTTTTAGATTAATGCATATTGTGGGCGAAGGGGGCGTGGCAACCAACTTTTTCAAAAAACTTGATCTGCGTAAGGAATGAAGGAACCTATTTACCATATTTGGTGTCTCTATGTCTTATAGTCTCAGACGGACAGACTGACAGTCGGACATGGCTATATCGTCTCGGCTTTTGACACTGATCAAGAATATATATACTTTATGGGGTCGGAGATGCCTTTTGCCTTTTACATACATTTTCTGTTGGCACTAAGTTATAATACCCTTCTACCCTATGGGTAGACAACAGCCGAGACGATATAGCCATGTCCGTCTGTATGAACACCCAGATCTCAGAGACTATAAAACAATACTCGTATAGGTCCTACGCAGATCAAGTTAGTTTTAGATTTTTGCCACGCCCCTTTCCGCCTGGGTCGCAGAATTTAAAGCGTTGGAGTCAGAATTTGATAGCCAAGCCATTCCTGTAAAGTTAAAATCACCAAGAACAACAAGACTATCGCGATTAGATACCAAAGTAGAGACAGACAGTATAGCCGAAAAATGTGAAGAATAGACAGAAGAATCAGAAGATGGAGGAACATATGAACAAGTTATTAAAATACAAACACCATGAACAGACAATTTTACAGCTACGAATTCTACATCGACAACACAATCAATTGTAACTAATTCAGAGGTGAAAGCAACGTCAACTGCGATTAAAACCCCACCTCCACGACAAGGAGGAGTGCGATCTCGTCTATAAATATTGTATTTACTTGAAAGGATTTCGAAGTTTAAAATGTCTGGCCTAAGCCAAGTCTCAGAAAAAGCTACGACAGTCTATAGAAAAAACAGACTACTGAGCTAGTGATTACTAAGTTTGCTACACAGACCTCTCACGTTCTAGTAGCCAAGTTAGAAGGATGTTAGTTTTTTGTAGCTACACAGCTTTTACTCGAAACATGACCATCGCCGGTGTTAGTAGGAACAATATCCATGGGTAGAACATTATTCTCGTCACTACTAACTATTATTGGAGGAGCAGGAGAAGAAAGATCTCTCTGTCCTAGGGCCCCTAATGTGGAACGCGATGTTTCATGGCATATTAAGGCCTGCCCGTCCAGCCAACAGCCACAAAATCGGCTTCGCAGACGATGTAGCACTACTCATAGTGGGAAAGGAGCTTGAGGATGTGGTGCTAAGATGCTACATGGCTATTGCCACCGTCAACCAGTGGCTCATCGCAGTAGGCGCCTCAGAAGTCGGAGGCCGTACTTATCAGCAGCCGAAAGAAAGTGGAGACTGTCAACATCAAAGTGGCCAGCGCAGAAATTGCTTCCAAGAGAGCACTACGATATTTGGGAGTCATTATCGATACTCGGCTGTGCTTCCGAGAGCACTTGGCGGTAGCGACCTGTAAGGCGGCCAAAACCAGCAGGGCTCTTTCGCACCTAATGCTTAACACACGTGGCCCTGCTGATCATTGGCCTTCTATGCCGCTCCAGTCTGGGTAAAAGCACTACAAACAAAAAGCTACTACAGAGAACTTGCGGCGACGCACCGGCTGGGAGCAATAAGAGTTATAAGCGGATACAGGACTATATCAGACGAAGCGGCCCTAGTCATCGATAGAGTCGCGCCGTTCGAAGAGCTCGCAACGGAGCGGTCGTCAGGGTATCGCCAGCTGCAAACAGCTGGTCTTGCAGTCGCCGACAACAAGGTGATTCGCGAGACATCTAGCAGGGCCCTGGATTCACCGCCTCATTCCCAATATAGGTAGACAAGGAGGAAGCACGGGCAGGTTAACTTCTGGATTATCCAGATTCTCAGTGGGCACGGGTGCTTCAGGAGCTACCTGCACCGTTGTGGCCACGAAGCTTTGGTCAGCGACTTCGCGGCCGTGCTGATGACCAAGCAGAGGTGTGCCAGATTGATCGGCGCGGGAGCTTCGGTCAACCTTACGGAGGAGAAGCGCTCCGCTCAACAATCTTCCCTTTCTTTCATCTTGTAACTTTCTCCCTCTTTATCTTAAATTCTTCCCTTTTTACCGAATAACAAAACAAAAAAAATACATACATACATACGTACAATGCTGTCAGCTTTCCGCTTTTTGGTACACTGGCCACACTCAAAAAAACAAAGCGCGAGCAGCTGCAAGTGTCTTTGTGCTACTGGCCAGTCCTGCTGCGGTAGCCCCTGGAACCAACCGGTAGAGTCAAGCAAAAGCGCCAAGTTCTCCACCCGAATATTCCCAAGACTGCCCAGTTCAACGAAGAAAGGCTTGTTCAGAAATTGAGTCCTCTTTCTAAGAAGTGCACGGCAGTCGCAGAAAAGGTGCTGGACACTCTCAAGTTCCTCTTCATCCCCGCAGCTGCAACTGAAGTCCTGTTGGGATCCACCGTACCGTTGAGCCATACGGCCGATGTAACAGTGTCCCGTTAAGACTCCTGTCAGTAACCTTATCTTGTTCTTTGTGAAGTTTAAGAGCTCGTTTGTTCGCTTTGGGTTATCAGGGGTGACACAGAAATCGCTAGCGTAATTGATTCCGCTAAGAGCAATTCCGCTGGAAAATTTCCGCGGTGACACAGAGCTTCGAGAAATTTAAGTATTTTAGCAGTTTCCTAAACCCTTTCTTACTTGGCTGATCAGGGTTGACACCTTGATTAAATTTTCCAAGTATTTAATTTGTTTAATTATCTATTCATTTCATTGCAGAACGATAAGTTTTCAATTTCGTTTTCTTTAATGTTATCAATTTCATTGAAATATTAAAATATTTGGTTTCTTATATGATACCCGCAACCCATTTCGAGAGAAAACAAAAAACTTAAATGATATTTTAACAAAAAATATACCAAAAACTTTTTTTTTTGTATGTTTTTGAAAATAGCGGGATAAAAATCCACAACACCGTTATGGTCCCACTGTCAACTAAACAAACAAAGCGCGGGCAGCTGCAATTGAATTTTGCATATAAAATTGATTCTTTAATAACTTCCTTGTTTTTCATTCGATCTCAACCAAATTCACAGGATTCATTGAGAATATAATTATTACGCATACCAAAATCATCTTGAAAGATGCAATTTGTCTATCATAAGCAAATTTAAATATTTCCACTTTTGGATTGGCATTTTTAATTTTGGCAATAATGGTAGCCTTTACGTCATCTGACGTGAGATCAGGAGCAAGCCTTGAAACAAAAATATGTTTCTTTGGTATTTAGGAGCCAACGGAGTAATATTTGGTATATTATTTTTGGAATGTCGGTGATCCGACAGTGAGAATAGTTGGAGGAGGTGCGGAAGAAATTTTTTTTTCTAGGATTCGGCTTGCCTATACTTCTAGTGACAACTGTGGACAATTCAGACACAACTTCAGCGTTAAGTAATGCCGGTGGAGCAGGTTCCCTAATGGTGCTTATGCTTTCCGCAGCGGTTGTTGATTCTGGGGTAGCAAACGAGATTAACTGCGGAACCAACGGAGTAGTGGGTGACTTAATTGTAAGTCACAAGAAGTTGATTTTTTTCGCTTTGGAGACTCAGCCATAAGTTTCAAACTATTGAACTGAGAATTCAAAGCGTTAAACTGATCGTTTAACTTATGAAAGCCACCAATCAGATTATTAAAAGCAACTCTTGTCTGTCTCATAAACATCCGCATTTCACACTCAACTTCTTGACATGACTCACAACACCAGTTAAGCCGAGTTCTTTTGGCAATGGTATCAGCAACTAGCCCTGAATAACCTACACACTTTACGTGTACAACGTTATCACAGAGCCAGCAGGCCATACTGTGTTGCGAAGCCGTGATCTGCTTCTGACAACTCTTTAGACAACACACAATTTTGCCTTCCATTATAAAAAAAAAAAAAACAAATTAAAAATTTACAAAATTGATAAATGTACTTTAAAATAGTAGGTACTACCACTGTACAGATTCAAAACAGAAATATGTTAACAACAACAAATCAGTAGAGCAAGCAGTGAGGTCAGAGAAAGCTAGAAAGTTGTTGAGAAAGAGCTCTAATACGTACAAATAAAATTAATTATTTAGTAAAAACAGACGAATGTCATGCACTATCACAGGATAGATACGCGCGTAGCAAAAGATTAAAGTAATTACTTTGAAGAAATTTATTAAACACCGGTTGTTAAATAAAAATATGAGAAAATTGCGGGGCGCACAAAAAAACACGTCTGTTTGCTACAAAGAGTGACAGCGAAGAGTGACATGTTGCTAAGTTATCGAGTGATTGTCGGGTGTGAGCGTATGTTGACAAGTGCTGTCTTTATAGACTCGATCCTGACATTATTAAACTCAACCTCTATGTCGAGAAATGCCGCCAACGTAAACACTTTCCTTTGCAATGTGTTTTCAATTGTGCAAACCACCTCGTGCAGAGCCGTCTCAACTAATCTACCTTTGAGGTAGGCGTGTTGGGACTTGCTAAATGTGTGAGGTGTTAGCTTACTTCTGAGATGAAGGTCCAGAAGTGTCTCTAGTGTTTTTAATAAAAACGATGAGAGACTTATGGGCCTATAATCTTTTCTGAGCAGTGGTTTATCTTTCCTGCCTTGGGAATGAATGCCACCCTCACTTCTCTTCAGATTTTTGGAATGTATCCCGTAAGGAGACATCCCCTGAAGATCTCTAATAGCCATTGCGACAGGTGTACGCATACCATCTGTAACATGACCGGTCTGCTGTCATCCGGTCCTGCTGATATGTGGGGGTGGAACGACTTGATGGCCTAGATTATCTTTTCTATGTAGACAACTTCGTCGATTAGGGCTTGGCTCTCATGAGGCACGTTTCCCTCCGGCTCACCGCTGATGTGATCCCTTTCTGGGGGATCCCTGGGGATCCCTTTCTCGTTTTCAGCTTGCATGCAGCCTGGAAAGTGTGCGTTCATGAGGAGTTGTAGCGATTCTTGACTGTCTTTAGCGAATGTGCCATCCAGGTTGCAAAGCAGCCCTGGTGTGGCTGATCTTTCGTCGCAAAATGTAGACCCTTAATCTCTTTTTGCCCGTCTAATATCCTTCTTGAAGGTCTTGAAACTGTTATAGTAGGCAATCCAGTCTACCTGGCAGTTTCTGTCTTTAGCTCTATTTTAAAGTCTTCTCGTTTCCTTCCGTATCTGGCCGAGTTCCGGAGTCCACCACTTGTTGCGGTTTGACTTAGGTGGACGGCTGATTGGACAGGATTGGATGAAGGCCATGCATAGAGTATCTGTGACAGTTTGGGTCGATTCCTCCAACTTGTCTGAGTTGTCTAGCCTTCCCACTGGGAATAGATTCCAGCTTTGAGTATTTGAGCCAGTTTGCCTTTCGTGGGTTCCTGAAGGGCGCCTTTGCCTCTCTGGACCATCCAATTTCGAGCACTATCCTGTAATGATCCGAAAAGGATCATTCCGTGGATAAGTGCCAATCTTCTACGGAGGGGGTGTCGCTGTTAGTCGCTAGTGTTAAATCTATAACCTCGCTCGGTTCTTGTTGCGGAAGGTGGGGTGGCTGCCCCGATTACACACATTAGGATTAGTGAGCATCACGAATTCAAGCAGCGACTCCCCTCTCTGGTTAGAGTCTTTGCTCCCTCAAAAAGTGTTGTGGGCATTAGCATCACACCCAAGGATTAGATCTATGCCTCTTTCTGCGCGTGCTGAATTAGGGCTCGGATACTTTCCGACGGTGGATCCTTCTCTTCCGACTCCAGGTATAGTTTTGGACCGTTCCTTCGCTCGCATAGCGCTACCGTCAGGTAGCTGTTGCTGTATCTGGAAGAGAAGAGCACATTAAGTCCGATTCTTTTCTTTTCTGGACTTACCCACAGTTTTCGGGACAAGGAGATGGTATCTGCGGGCACAAAAACCACAAACCCTTTAACATACGATCCAAGGTTCTTGGATGAGAGCCACATCCACCCTCTCCTTGTCCATCTACCGTAGTAGGTCTATGAAAGGAACCGATTACAGGAACTGATTAAACTGCACTACCCGAATTCTTTCTGGTCGACCTAGCACCTCCGCGCCCAGCGCCTCCAGGAAGGATTGCCAAACGCAACCCATTCGCATCTTCAGCCGGCCTTAATGATCGTTCTCTCCGGAATTTGGTCCACAGGGACGACGTCAA
Organism: Drosophila immigrans; assembly: GCA_963583835.1. Classification (NCBI taxonomy): domain Eukaryota; kingdom Metazoa; phylum Arthropoda; class Insecta; order Diptera; family Drosophilidae; genus Drosophila; species Drosophila immigrans. Next base: position 11,694,547 of record OY757143.1, on the reverse strand, counting down.
TCATTGTTTCTGGCCAAAGTGCTTCCAGCTTCAGCAGTGTGTCTTTGAGAAATCGCAGGGATTCCTCGTTGGCACATGCCACCACTTTGACACCCGTGTAAAAGTTGATGCCGTCAAACTCTGCCACGAACGGATTCTGTGGCTGTTGCAAACTTACCGGGTGCACACTTTTTCCCTTTTGAAGGTGACTTGGGTTCCGTTGGTCCTACCAACTTCGACGTGGAAGGTTTGACTTCCTCCGACTCTGGGCTGCGGCCTTCTAGTCCCTTAAGGAACTTTAGAGAGCTCTTGTAGCCTGAGCGTTGTTTGCGCTGGAGGTTAGCGCCTTCCTTGTTGGATGGTCCCTGGACTACTGTCACTTCGTGTTCGTCCGTTCTCAATGACTCATCCAACGGCATCCTCGCTAACGCAAGCGCTAGCTCGGTCTCCGTCATCGATGGCTCCAGGTCCACACCATCTTGCCGATGGAGTTTGTCCACTCCACCGTCGTGACCACTGGCGACACGAAGAGGGGATTTCTCCTCCCCGTACCCACCGGTAGTTGCGGTCACACTTTCCTCCGACGTTTGGGCTGACATCCCAGCCCGAGTTGACTCATCAGTCTTCACCTTCATGCTTGAATCCGAGGATTCATGATGCATTTTATACTTGCTGCCTAGTACCTCTGACCATGGTTCTGGAACTCAGCTTTCCAGAATGAATCTAAAAAGCTTGGGCCCAGTCTCATAAGCGAGCAAGTGATGCTGACATCTTTCGGTCGCCCGAGTTAACATGCCCCTCTCCCCGGTCATAGGAAAACAACACAGACACGGCTACAGCAAGCCTAGCACTGATGAACTAGAACAAGTTCGCGAACGAAAAGAAAGTTCGTCACAGATATACAAAAAACTCGTTCACTCATACGCACTCGTTCATACTTCTTTGGAATAAAACATTCATTCTTATTTTGTACTCCAAGCAACACAGTCGTTTTGTTTAAGACTTTCCTTTCAGCATTTTGTAAAGTATGACTCGCATATGATATCTCGTCTACTCCCTCGGTCACAGGACGGTAACTGGCGCAGCCGGACTACGAACATGGGATTAACTATGCCCACTACGCTTATCGTTCAAATTTCTTTGTAGGCAGAGGTGAGTGAACAGGTGACAGCAGTGGTTGTGGAAATTTTAGCAGTGAGTGGTGAAATAATAATAATACAAACTTAAAAGAGAGAACAACTTCAAAGCAAAATATCCTCAAAAAAAAATATGTGCAAATAAAATAAACGAAACAAACAAAATCAAATTCTAATTGTCACGCAAGCGACCGTATATGTGTACATCAAACGCTGATAAGGCACCGGGATCGCTTTTGCGGGACAATTTACAACAATTATACCACCAAGTTGCTGTGTGCGATGACCGTATATGTGTACATCAATCGCTGATAAGGCACCGGGATCATCCATACGCACCAACTCATAAAAAACCAATGAAAAATGGTAAATACATACATCAAAATTCGACATCTCAAACTGCTTTGTGTGGTGACCGTATGTGTTTGGTGTGCGTATGTGAGAGTATGGGTATGCTCTTTGGGCATTTCATCACAATAATAATTTCACAACTATGGTGATATTGCATCAGCCAAATAGCTGCATTGCTCTTTGGGCATTTCATCAGAATAATAATTTCAAAACTATGGTAATATTACATCAGCCTATAGCTGCATTGCGATTGGCTTTTGTGTTTTTTGTTTCGAGATGAACCGTTATGTCGCGGCGACAGCCTGGTGTCGTTGTCGTATAAAAGAGAGAAATAGTAAGAAGATCGATCAGTCGAACATTAGATTTCTTTGTGATAAGAACCAGTTGCGCAACACAAAAAAAAAGAGAGCAAATAATTACGTGCTTTTAAATATAACCGACGCGGTAATGCCTGCATCAATCGCCGACAGGGCAACGGGACCATCCGCACATAGTGGCTTAAAAAGTTAAATGTGAGTTGTGTGATTAACGACCGTATATGTGTACAACAATCGCTGTTAAGGCACCGGGATCGTTTTCATTTATCAATTTACATGAACGCAAATTTATTATTAAATAAAAAAACAAAACTAAAAAATATGTCATAAATGGTGATACTGTTCCCTTGTATGTGTTTGTGTTACGTCCGCTTGTGAAATTCTTGTTGCGTCGCTGTGCATTGGCTGCCGCCGAGAGCTGATGACGCGCTAGAGTGGCGGAGCGACACTTGATGCCGTGTTGGCTCGTACACTGTTGAACTGCACACACTACGAAAATAGAACCACATCAAAAGACAATAAAATCAAAATCAAAAAAAAAAAATTTTACATATATATATGAAAATAAAATAAGAAAATGAAACAACAAAACAATCCACAAACAACTTAACGTCTATTGTTGTCACATGTTCACTAACCTCTAAAATACATTCTATTGAATATTTACTAAATTACATATATTACAGTTGAAGTCGATAACATCCAAACAAAAAAAAAAACATCAGCACTATACGAAGACAAACATTTAACACTAGACACAGAGCAGCAAGGAAAAGGGTACACAACACACGCAAATGTTAAAAAAAGCCACCACTAGCAACACAGTTAGCCGCAGATCGGGGCTAAGGAGCGGATCCAGTTTACCCGAAATAAGGAGGAAAGAAATCAGTAACACCACCAACGCCATGGATTCCGGTAACGTATCAGGGCCACTAAGTCCCACCGTTAGCAATTTATCAACTTCTTTAAACACAAGCCTAAATTTACAACAACTACTAACCCTTGTTCATCATCTACCCACCTACGAAGGCCCACCTGACAATCTTCATAGATTTATCAGTAGAGTAGAACAGCTACTTTGGTAGCCGGATCAGTGGACCAAGCAACATGCGGACAGTACTTGCTTGGAACTATCCGTGACAAAATTAAAGGCAGGGCAGACGAAGCGCTGAGTGTCTGCAATGTACTCCTCAGTTGGGATGACATAAAAGCAAACCTTAAGCGACTATACTCTAGCAAAAAAACAGAAGAAATGCTTGTTAGAGAGCTACACAATCTTCCGGACGGACTCAGTATGGGAAAACTATATTACACAGCCACGAAAATAAGAAGCGAATTAATGTCACTAGCCAGAGAAACAGACCCTAGTGGACACTCCCTCACCACCAAACGCGACCAATATGACAGATTCTGCCTAAATACATTCTTAGTTGGATTAAAAGACCCACTTAGGTCAGCTATTAGAAATCAAAGGCCAGAGACAATCGAGAAAGCGTACGAGTATGGACAGATCGAATTAAGCTTCTCCAGAAGCCTGAATAGACACCAAGAAAACCGACGTCGCGAAAGCTCGACATATAGGAATCACCCATACGCTAAAGGACAACCCACCAATAGTGACGACAAAAGCAACAAATACCAACAACGACACACTAGCTGATTATGTTATATATCTATTTTTAACAAATATTTTTTGTACACTTTTCTATCGAAATTGCATGACATCTGTTTAAAGTGTTAGTTCTTAAGTTTGATATAAAAAAGGAAAATCATTACCAAAAAAAAACAAGTAAGAAAGCTACAGTCGAGAGTGCTCGACCGTATGATACCCGCAACCCATTTCGAGAAAAAACAAAAAAATTAAATTATATTTAAACAAAAAACATACCAAATATACTAAAACTTGTTTTTTTGTATATATTTGAAAATAGCGGGTAAAATACCGCAACACCGTTATGGTCACACTGTCAACTAAACAAACAAAGCGCGGGCAGCTGCAAGTGAATTTTGCATATAAAATTGATTCTTTAATAACTTCCTTGTTTTTTATTGGATTTCAACCAAATTCTCAGGAATCATTGAGAATATAATTATTATTATGCATACCAAATTTCAATGCTCTAGGTCTATTATTACGGCTTTTACAGTCTTTTGGGGGCAGAAAGGGGCGTGGCATCCAACTTTTGAAATAAACTTGATCTGCGTAGGACATATAGGAGTACTGTCCCCAAATTTGGTAGCTCTAGCTCTTATAGTCTCTGAGATCTAGGTGTTCATACAGACGGACAGACGGACAGACGGACAGACGGACAGACGGACATGGCTATATCGTCTCGGCTGTTGACACTGATCAAGAATATATATACTTTATGGGGTCGGAGATGCCTCCTTCTGCCTGTTACATACATTTTCCGTTGGCACTAAGTTATAATACCCTTCTACCCTATGGGTAGCGGGTATAAAAAAGAAAAGAAACAACCCCATTTTAAATGATCCGCACTTGTCTCATGTTTCATTTGTACATCTCATGTTGCAAGTCACAAGTTTTGAACGTTGAAAACACCACCTGAAGTTCTCTGTACTCTACACATAAATATCTTTATATATATCTTTATATCTACTCGTTTTGTTAAATGGATTTTCACTTTTATATGCTGATGCGTATATAAGCTATACATAAACATATATATTTAGTTGTAATGCTTAATTTAATTTGTTAAAAGCAAAAAATTTTATTTGCACTGAATGAAAGAAAATAATGTTTTGCCTATACTTATCATTATTATTATTATATATTTTGTTTAGTTTTTAATTACTCAAACCAATGAAATCATAATCCAAATCTACATTGAATATTTCCTATTTTTATTTTTATTTTTTTTACAACTGAGCAAACTTCTGTTTATGTAAACCACACGCACACATACATTTACAATATTCAACTTCACACATTCGTATTTACACATGCATAAGCTGACACATAAACACAGACTTACACAAGTATACATGCATATTTATATATATATCTATAAATAAAGTTAGTTTTCTGTTTGAAAAATGTAAACAACGTAGTTGATAGCTCCTTAGACAGTAAACTTAACATAATCCCTAAATTGTTATTTAATAAGCACCAAATACAACATAAAAAGTTATAATACGAAACAAAATGTAACGTTAGCATTAGATAAACACATTTATAAATCATGTTATACCTTCGACACAACACTCATGTTTAACATTAAGATACCCATTTTTTTTTTATATATATATATACAAAATTGTTAAATTCAAAATATCGCCGGAGTTCGTGGCGTACACAACAACATGTCGCCTAGCCACCCTTCTCCGAGCCGGCCATTCCCCCTCTATGGCCTTCTCTTCGGACTGGGGGGGGAGGAGTTAACATGCCCCTCTCCCCGGTCATAGGAAAACAACACAGACACGGCTACAGCAAGCCTAGCACTGATGAACTAGAACAAGTTCGCGAACGAAAAGAAAGTTCGTCACAGATATACAAAAAACTCGTTCACTCATACGCACTCGTTCATACTTCTTTGGAATAAAACATTCATTCTTATTTTGTACTCCAAGCAACACAGTCGTTTTGTTTAAGACTTTCCTTTCAGCATTTTGTAAAGTATGACTCGCATATGAGATCTCGTCTACTCCCTCGGTCACAGGACGGTAACTCCCGCGACGATGCAGTATCCATTGCCCAGACGGCACCCTCTCGGAGGGTTCAGTCAGACAAAAACTTGTGGTAAATCCAAAGACTTTCTTGTTTCAACAAGATAACGAATCGAAAAACTCTTCTTATTCGGTCCAATAGTTATATCAATGCAAACGGCTCAAAACCCCTCCTCAATCACAAGACTTGAATCTCATAGATATTGAGAAAAATATTGGGAAGCACAAGATTTCTTCTAAGGAATCCTTAAACGTCATTATTAGCTTAATGGGAGAGAATTAGCGCTAATAAGACCAGCAACCTTGCTAACTGGTTGGGTTGACGTTTACAAGCCGTCATCAAAGCTAATAATATTAAATATTAAAAATTTTAAAACTTAAGAAAGATGTTTTTCTTTGACAATTTCATTAAGTGTTCAAATAATTTTTGTGCGGAAAATATACTTCTTTGTTTAATTTGAGTATTGTTGAAAGGTACTATTTTTTTGTTGAAATATATGCTAAGAATGTTAATCTTCATTATGATATATTCCATTTTTGTTTACGTTATGTTTTTATTATACTGGTCGTTGACGAACTTAGTATGCACATTCAAGTGGCCCAATCGAATGAAAACACATAAATTTATTTCCTTAATCTAAATTCAGTCTAATTATAAATTCAGTAGGTTTGTAATAAAGTTTTGAGATGAAAAGCAGTGTTAGCACTCGAAAACACACGATAAAATCTGTTATTGTTATAACATCATAATCTAAAAGGTTCAAGCAAGCAAAATTCGGAATGTTACTACGTGTAAGTCTAGAGGGAATGGAAAAGGTTAGACGCCATATTAATTCTGAAGAATCAATATCACCATTAATAAGAATAAAAAAATTAAAAAAAGGGAAAGAATTTTGCTAAAGAGGGTTTTAAGTTTAATAAAAGAAGTCTACTACTATACGACGGCAATCTTACTTCAGCATTTCAGTTCAAGCCACGCAAATAAGCTGAATTGTTTTTCAATAGATTCAATGCGATCTTGGTGCACAGAATACTGTGGAGACCATACGAACGAACCATATTCAAAAATCGGACAAACAAGGAAAGGGTCTTAGTTATATAAGGGTCATAAAATTCCTTTGACCACTTTTTAATGAAACCGAGAACAGACATAATTTTATTGACCGTTCTAGAAATGTGGTCAGAAAATTTAAGTTTATGATCTAAGAAAATATCCAGATCATCAACACATGTAATTCTTTTAAAATCGTTACCGTTAATTAAGTAAAAAGCCAAATGTACATTAACTCTATAGTATGACATCACAACACATTTAGAAAAGTTTAAATTTAACAAGTTCACTTTGCACCATGACTGGAAAGAGTCAAGATCTCCCTGCAACTTGATATGGCATGGCCAATCCCTGTTCTGCAAGCATATTTTAACATCAACTGCATACATTAGTACGCGAGATTGCGTCAAAACAGTAGGTAGATCATTTAAAACGAAGAAAGCTCAAGAAGATTAATAACAGTGGATCTATGTTTCACAAATCCGTTGACAATGCTTATTGTGGACGAAGGGGGCGTGGCATCCAACTTTTGAAATAAACTTTATCTGCGTAGGGAATGCAGGTTCCTTTGTGCCAAATTTGGTGTCTATGTCTTATTGTCTCTGAGATCCAGGTGTTCATACGGACAGACGGACATGGCAATATCGTCTCGGTTGTTGACGCTGATCAAGAATATATATACTTTATGGGGTCGGAGATGCCTATTTGTGCCTGTTACATACATTTTCTTTGGCACTAAGTTATAATACCCTTCTACCCTATGGGTAGCGGGTATCAAAATTAGAAACAAACAGTTCATAAGGAAAGACTAAAAGCATCTATGTATATAGTAAGTTAACATTTTTAGTGTGGCCATTCATAAGATACAAAAAAAAAATTATTATAATAGTAATAATAAATAAAAATCCAGAAAAATAATATCAAATTTTTGTTTTCTAGAATTATATTTTCAAATGCATAATATTTTTAAAAACGAAAAAGATGGAATACCATTCAAATTTTAAATACTAGAAATAATTCTATTTTACTACAATATAATATAATTAATAGAAAATAACGTCACTTTTACGTTAATTTTTAAAAGGAGGGAGATGTTGTATGGGCATATATCTAGGGTACACTGTACCAACAATTACACAGCAACACTTTGTTGCATTATGCAAACAGACCAACTCAAGTGAGCGTGAAATATGATCACCCTATGAGCTGCGCCAAGTTAGCATTCTTACGCTGACCGCCTGTAGCATGCGCATACTATGTATGTGCATATGAGACTCTCTCTCTCTAACATGCTTTATCAGCACACATTCATATAGTACATAATTTACATATATGTAGCCGCTCTGCTCGTGGCATAATCGGCAGCGCAGGGGCATGCCTTTAGCATATACATAGGCTATGCGTACACTAAATATTTCACAATAAAATATTCTCAAGACACAAATCAAATGGTACAGACGTGCCCGTCTTTATCATTCCAATTAAATAAACTTACAGGATCCAGCCGAACACTGTTTCCTACCCTATGAGCGAGCCATAAATGTTTGGGTACGAGCCGCTCAGAATGACAGACGGAAGGATATCCGCGAAGATGAGATTATCAATCTGTGAACTTCAATAGAAATACGCGTGAGCCATTTCAACCGTTGGAAGACCACGTTAAAGCTTATCTGAAAGGTGAAGGATCTTAAATTGAGTGACATGTGTGGGATGACGAAAGCTGATACCTCTATATGAAGTCTTGGCTTCGTCGAAGAAACAATGGTGAAGTGAAATAACTTCTGCGCATGGTTTGAGCCAACTGGAGGCAACTTTATCCTTTGGAATAAATGCTCTAAGATGAAAGTTGCTTCAGACCCTGAGTCGATTAGTGTACGCGCGGTATATGAGGCGCCCAAATGGCATACCTTTATGACGGTCGTGCCGAGTAGAACATTTTGCGCTTTAGCGGCAAAATAATTTTGCACCTTCAAGCTTCTTTTGCTTTATGTGGGTTATCCTGCCACTGAGCGATATCCAGAGAATGCGAGAGCACACACGGACAGGATGTTTCTCTTTGGAGCACAAATTACATGAATTGGCTTTCGGAGTGACTCTCGTCTCGAAAAAGTTTACCATTTTCTAGGTTGTCTGTGGAAATCTAAATTGAGTTGACGGCATCAATGGCTTCAAGATTTCGATAGCGTTCATTGCAGAACGTGCTAAAATCCTGCTAAGCTGGAATTTCTGACTTGGGAAGCGTCAGTTTGGGTAGTTTTAATGAGCACAAGAAAATAGGGATAGAGTCCGTAGAAGGAGACGGCGTGGGAGTATCGGAATGCTCCAAAGCTGTCAAGCATCTCTGGATTGTGATTTGCTGCCCTGGATTCTTGCGTGATCGTCGGCAAGTTAAAGAGGATCTTAAGCTGGGTACTTGCTTACATACACATGCAAATGTGTATTGCCGGGAAACAAAATAAATTACACAAGTTTATAGCGCAGTGAAATCGCACAAATTATATAGCTAATTGATTATTCAGAGGATGCCTTAATAGGCAATATTTGCAACGCAACCTAAAAGATTTATGGTGCCCTCTTACTGCCTTCTGAGTTATAGAACCTCCCTCAGGCCCAGCTCTTGCAGAAATGCAATTATTCTAGGGGGCTTTATGGCTCTCAGCTCTGACAGTTAGCCAGAATGAGCTCTCGAGTCTCCTCATCGAGGCAGAGACTTGACTATCTGAAAAGACAGCAATGATTTTGTGCTTTTAGCCTCTCTTGAGGGATGCACATCGTTCTATGGCGTGTATGTACGGCTGGCAAATATAGTCAAATATTTCTAGCGATTCAGAGTAATTAAGCCTGGGCCCACAGACTTCTACCCCTGCCCCTTCATTGGTAAGTGAGCCATCTGTATACCACCTAATGGCGTGGGTTACCACACTGTAAGTGGTAGAGAGACTGCTCCACTCTTGTTTGCTGCTCTGTTCATAACTTGGAGCACGAGTGTTCCGGTAAGTTAGCTAATTCCCCCAGTATCCTGTACTGCAATTTGATCGCAATATACTGTATATGAATATTTAATTGTGGTAGACCCGTAGGACGTCCAGTGCCGCCGATGGTCAGGTTCACAGAGCATACATTCACATATAGAAACATAAGCCATCCTTTGGACTTTGCCCAAACTAACGGGGCTGGCAAAAATCCTCTGACTGAACCCTGCCGCCTGGGCAATGGATACTGCATCGTCTCGGGCGACCGAGAGATGTCAGCATCACTTGACCTAACTGGACGACCAATAGAGGTCTCGCCCGAGACTAAGGAAACGGCAAGGATCTATGGATCAGCATTGGTCCAGAGTCCAAGAGCCAACTCCTTAGTAAGCAAGGCCGGCTGAAGATGGGAATGGGTTGCGTTTGGGCAATCGTTCCTGGAGGCGCTGGCGCGTAGATGTTAGGTCGACCGGAAAGAATTCGGGTAGTGCAGATTAATCTGCACCACTCGAGGGTTCCTTCCACAGACCTACTACGGTGGATGGACAAGGAGTGGATGGATGTGGCTCTCATCCAAGAACCCTGGATCGTAGGTGAAAGGGTTTGTGGTTTGGGAGCCCGCGGATACCACCTCCTTGTCCCGAAAACTGTGGGTAAGTCCAGAACCTGTATCGTGGTAAGAACCGGACTTAATGTGCTCTTCTCTTCCAGTTACAGCAACAGGGACTTGACGGTAGCGCTATGCGAGCGTAGGAACGGACCCAATCTATATCTAGCCTCAGCATACCTTCCGTATGAAGAAAAGGATCCACCGTTGGAAAGTATCCGAGCCCTCATTCAGCAGGCACAGAAAGAGGGCACAGATCTTATCCTTGGGTGTGATGCTAATGCCCACAATACCATTTGGGGAAGCAAAGACACCAACGAAAGAGGGGAGTCGCTGCTTGAATTCGTGATGCTCACCAATCTTAATGTGTGTAATCGGGGTAGCCACCCCACCTTCCGCAATAAGAACCGAGCTGAGGTTATAGATTTAACTCTAGCGACCAACAGCGACTCCCTCTCCGTAGAAGACTGGCACGTATCCACGGAATGCTCCTTTTCGGATCATTACAGGATAGTGTTCGAAGTAGGATGGTCCAGAGAGGCAAAGGCGCCCTTCAGGAACCCACGAAAGGCAAACTGGCTCAAATACTCAAAGCTTGTTATGGAATCTATTCCCGACAACCCAGTGGGAAGGCTAGACAACCCAGACAAGTTGGAGGAATCGACCCAAACAGTCACAGGAGGAACTAACCAAAACCACTGAAGCGTTCAGACTTCGAAGGTTGCTGGCGAAAGATCCAGCCATACCGGGGCTGCTTTGCAACCTGGATGGCACATTCGCTAAAAATAGTCAGGAGTCTCTGCAACTCCTCATGAACGCACACTTTCCAGGCTGCACACAAGCTGAAGACGAGAATGGGATCCCCACCTCTCACATCAGCGGCAATCCGGAGGGAAACCCGCTTCATGAGAGTCAAGTCCTAATCGACGAAATTGTTAACACTGAGAAGATAATCTGGGCTATCAAGTCGTTCCACCCCTACAAATCAGCAGGACCGGATGACATTAGACCGGCCATGTTACAGATGCGTACATCTATCGCAATGGCTATTAGAAATCTTCAGGGGATGTCTCCTTACGGGATACATTCCAAAAACCGGGAGAGAAGTGAGGGTGGCATTCATTCCCAAAGCAGGAAAGATATACCACTGCTCAGCAAAAGATTATAGGCCCATAAGTCTCTCATCGTTTTTATTGAAAACACTAGAGAGACTTCTGGACCTTCATCTCAGAAGTAAGCTAACACCTCATACTCAGCTCATACAGAGCTCAAGTTATCAAAGGAGGCAAAATACCTTGGTGTAATCCTGGACTCCAAACTCTCCTGGAGGAGAAACTCGGAGGAAAGGATGAAGAAAGCGTTACAAGCCTTCTTTGTGTGCAAAAAGACCTTTGGAAAAGGATGGGGATTGCAACCGTACATCCTTCACTGGTTCTACACTGCAATTGTCCTTTGTCCTTGTTAAGTCTGGAACCCATCGGAGTCTTCCTCAAGCACGCGGCAGCAAGGAGTGCTGTCAGGCTTCACGCCCAGTGCCTCCTTAAGCCTGGTGCATGTCACAACTCCATTCTACGTACAGTAGAATTGACTGTGGCTGAGAACGACTACTGGGTACCAGAACATAAGTGGGATGACAGGTTTACAGCTGAATTCCCTGACAGATCCGGTTGGCAACAGGAATCTCCTTTGAGGCAGAATGAGTTGTCAATCTACACAGACGGATCAAAGACGATAGAAGGCACTGGATCGGGGGTCTTCTCCGAAGACCTTGCAACCAAGCTTTCCTTTCGTCTTCCTGACTGGTGTAGTGTGTTCCAAGCGGAGATTTACGCTGTTTGGCAAGCGACCAGTTGATACGGACACTGGACGGGAGCCCGAGGGACGTGTTCATCTATGTCGACAGCCAATCAGCGATAAAAGCACTCGTATCGAACACCATTAAGAGTAAACTAACCCGAGACACAGTGATGTCACTGAACCTATGCCAACCACACTCTATCAGACTTGTCTGGGTACCTGGGCACATGGGAGTACCAGGTAACGAGGCGACTGATGAGTGTGCTCGGCTGGCGAACGATATAAAGAGACCTATTCAGCACGTGCTATCGGAACTTAATTGTTCCATGAGAACGGCGGCTGAGAGACACTGGGCAGCATCATCGGGCTGCGAGGTCAAAAGCACTCTGGCCGAGATACAGTCCCAAGCGAACAACCGAGCTCTTAAACTTTAAAAAGAACAAGATAAGGTTACTGACAGGAGTCTTAACGGAACACTGCATTGGCCGTATGGCTCAACGGTACGGTGGACCCCAACAGGACTTCTGTCGCAGCTGTGGGGACGAACAGGAAACCGAGAGTATCCAGCATCTTCTCTGCGACTGCCCTGCACTTCTTAGAAAGAGGACCCAGTTTCTGGGAAGGCCTTTCTTCGTTGAACTGAGCGGTTTTGGGAATATTCGGCTGGAGAATATGGCGTTTTCCTTGACTCTACTGGCTGGTTTCAGAGGCTACCGCAGCCCAACAGAACTGGCCAATAGCACGTAGAGGAAATAACACAATCAGAGTTTTCCTCCAATATCCCAAAAATCCCTCCCAATGCCCTCTACTCCTACAGCTCATAGATCAGACATCACAATGGACCACATGGTCTCCGGGTGCTCTCGACTCCGGTCGAGCCGTCTGCTCAACCAACCAACCAACCAACGCATCATAACTGGCAATGGGTCTTACCATTTCGAGAGAAAACAAAAAACCTAAATGATATTTGAACAACAAATATACCACAGAAATATACTGAAATTTTTTTTGTATATATTTAAAAAAAATTCATAACATACCGACATGGTCACACTGTCAACTAAACAAACAAAGCGCGAGCAGCTGCAAGTGAATTTTGCATATAAAATTGATTTTCTAATAACTTCCTTGATTTTCATTAGATCACATTAGATCAGTTTTCAGGGGCAGAAAGGGGCGTGGCAACAATCTAAAACAAACTTGATCTGCGTAAGACCTTTAGGTCATTCACATACTTAAAACGTCCATATGTATTGGGCACATTTATTTTAATAAATAATTTAACAAATAACTGGGATTGAAAGCTTGGCCGTCGGGTCCTACTCTATTTATCTTAGCTTCGTCACTCCAAAACACATTTTTCTAATAATTGAGACTCTCATCCGAGTGGGCCCATGCGAAAATACATTTTTGTTTAATATGGCGATTCAACACGAGTGGCATTTTTCTACTGATGCGTCCAAAAAGCAAAGCTTTGCCTAATTTTTCAGCTTCTAGTTTTGTAGATACATGGGTACCATTTTTATACCCGCTACCCATAGGGTAGAAGGGTATTATAACTTAGTGCCAACAGAAAATGTATGTAACAGGCAGAAGGAGGCATCTCCGACCACATAAACTATATATATTCTTAATCAGTGTCAACAGCCGAGACGATATAGCCATGTCCGTCTGTATGTCTGTATGAACACCTAGATCTCAGAGACTATAAGAGCTAGAGCTACCAAATTTGGGGACAGTACTCCTTTAGGTCCTACGCAGATCAAGTTTATTTTCCCCAAAAGCCTGTAAAAGCCGTAATAATAGACGTAGAGCATTGAATTTGAATAATAATAATTATATTCTCAATGATTCCTGTGAATTTGGTTGAGATCGAATGAAAAACAAGGAAGTTATTAAAGAATCAATTTTATATGCAAAATTCACTAGCAGCTGCCCGCGCTTCGTTTGTTTAGTTGACAGTGTGTGTTGTGAATTTTTACCCGCTATTTTCAAATACATACAAAAAAAAAAGTTGTTAGTATATTTGGTATATTTTTTGTTAAAATATCATTAAAGTTTTATGTTTTCTCTCGAAATGGGTTGCGGGTATCATACGGTCCAGCACTCTCGACTGTAGCTTTCTTACTTGTTATACCTGCTATCCATAGGGTAGAAGGGTATTATAACTTAGTGCCAACAGAAAATGTATGTAACAGGCAGAAGGAGGCATCTCCGACCCCATAAAGTATATATATTCTAGATCAGCGTCAACAGCCGAGACGATAATAGCCATGTCCGTATGTCCGTCTGTCTGTCTGTATGAACACCTGGATCTCAGAGACTATAAGACATAGAGACACCAAATTTGGCAAAAAGGTTCCTTCATACCCTACGCAGATCAAGTTTATTTCAAAAGTTGGATGCCACGCCCCCTTCGCCAAAATAAGCATTAATCTAGAAAAAGTCAAGTTTTTTTTATGTAAATCGCGTATAACCCTGTAATTTTGGTACAAATCGGATAAGTAGAACAAAATTTATTCGTTAAATTATTTATCAAAATTGTTGTGCCAAGTGCATATGGACGTTTTAAGTGTGCGAATCTAGGTTATTCGATATCAAATAGCTTTCTTACTTGTTTTTCAATAACTTTGCTCTTTCGCACTATGAACATATCCGTTCTGGACTCCATTTTGGCCGTGGCTACGGATTCCGTTTTTTTTACCAGTCAAATATGTTTGCCTTAACATCACTAATTTAAGTGCATATATACACAAAGCGCCGTGGCCAGGAGCAAGAATTTACGTCGTCCCTGTAGACCAAATTCCTGAGCGGACGATCATTAAGGTCTGGATCCCACCTCCCATCAGGGAGGATCAAACCACCCTTATATTGATCAAAAGCCAGAATGCGGACTGTCACACAGCGGACTGGACGATCAATAGAGGTCTCGCCCGAGACAAAGGAAACGGCAAGGATCTATGGATCAGCATTGGTCCAGAGTCCAAGAGCCAACTCCTTAGTAAGCAAGGCCGGCTGAAGATGGGAATGGGTTGCGTTCGGGCAATCGTTCCTGGAGGCGCTGGGCGCGAAGATAGTAGGTCGACCGAAAAGAATTCGGGTAGTGCAGATTAATCTGTACCACTCGAGGGTTCCTTCCTCAGACCTACTACGGTGGATGGACAAGGAGAGGGTGGATGTGGCTCTCATCCAAGAACCCTGGATCGTAGGTGAAAGGGTTTGTGGTTTGGGAGCCCGCGGATACCATCTCCTTGTCCCGAAAACTGTGGGTAAGTCCAGAACCTGTATCGTGGTAAGAACCGGACTTAATGTGCTCTTCTCTTCCAGTTACAGCAACAGGGACTTGACGGTAGCGCTATGCGAGCGTAGGAACGGACCCAGTCTTTACCTAGCCTCAGCATATGTCCCGTATGAAGAAAAGGATCCACCGTCGGAAAGTATTCGAGCCCTCATTCAGCATGCGCAGAAAGAGGGCACGAATCTAATCCTTGGGTATGATGCTAATGTCCACAATACCTTTTGGTGGAGCAAAGACACCAACGAGAGAGGGGAGTCGCTGCTTGAATTCGTGATGCTCACTAATCTTAATGTGTGTAATCGGGGTAGCCACCCCACCTTCCGCAATAGGAACCGAGCTGAGGTTATAGATTTAACTCTAGCGACCAACAGCGACTCCCTCTCCGTAGAAGACTGGCACGTATCCACAAAATGCTCCTTTTCGGATCATTACAGGATAGTGTTCGAAGTTGGATGGTCCAGAGAGGCAAAGGCGCCCTTCAGGAACCCACGAAAGGCAAACTGGGTCAAATACTCAAAGCTTGTTATGGAATCTATTCCCAACCACCCAGTGGGAAGGCTAGACAACCCAGACAAGTTGGAGGAATCGACCCAGAATGTCACAGATACTCTATGTAAGGCCTTCATCAAATCCTGTCCAATCAGCCATCCACCGAAGTCAAACCGCAACAAGTGGTGGACTTGGCCGGATACGGAAGGAAACGAGAAAGCTTTACAATAGAGCAAAAGACGGAAACTGCCAGGTAGACTGGGATGCCTACCATAACAGTTTCAAGACCTTCAAGAAGGAAATCAGAAGGGCAAAAAGAGACTAGACCATGAGTCTCTTTTTGCCTTTGCGAGGAACTAACCAACACCACTGAAGCGTCCAGACTTCGAAGGTTGTTGGCGAAAGATCCAGCCACACCGGGGCTGCTTTGCAACCTGGATGGCACATTCGCTAAAAATAGTCAGGAGTCTCTGCAACTCCTCATGAACGCACACTTTCCAGGCTGCATAAGCTGAAGACGAGAATGGGATCCCCACCTCTCACATCAGCGGCGAGCCGGAGGAAAACCCGCTTCATGAGAGCCAAGTCCTCATCGACGAAATTGTCAACACTGAGAAGATAATCTGGGCTATCAAGTCGTTCCACCCTTACAAATTAGCAGGACCGGATGACATCAGACCGGCCATGTTACAGATGGTATGCGTACATCTGTCGCAATGGCTACTAGAAATCTTCAGGGGATGTCTCCTTACAGGATACATTCCAAAATCCTGGAGAGAAGTGAGGGTGGCATTCATTCCCAAAGCAGGAAAGATAAACCACTGCTCAGCAAAAGACTATAGGCCCATAAGTCTCTCATCGTTTTTATTGAAAACACTAGAGAGACTTCTGGACCTTCATCTCAGAAGTAAGCTAACACCTCACACTTTTAGCAAGTCCCAACACGCCTACCTCAAAGGTAGATCAGTAGAGACTGCTCTGCACGAGGTGGTTAGCACAATTAAAGGCACACTGCAAAGGAAGGAGTTTACGTTAGCGGCATTTCTCGACATAGAGGGTGCCTTTAACAATGTCAGGATCGAGTCTATAACGGCAGCACTTGTCAACATAGGCTCACACCCGACAATCACTCGATGGCTTAGCAACATGCTTCGCCAAAGAATGATAAACGCCCAACTCTGCGCCTCAACTATCAGGAGAAGGGCAACCAGGGGTACCCCGCAAGGGGGTGTGATATCCCCCTTGTTGTGGAACATTGTCCTTAATGACCTTCTTCTCAAACTGAAGTATAAGGGATGCAGAGTGACTGCTTATGCGGACGACCTGGTTCTAATGGTAACTGGCAGATTCCTGCCAACAGTCAGTGAGCTAATGAGCGCCGCACTGAGTGAAACTCTGCGATGGGCAGAACACAACGGTCTTGGGGCCAATCCACAAAAGACCGAACTTGTTCTGTTCACTCGAAAATATAAGATACCGAGCTTCAAGCTTCCGTCACTGGGAGGGACAGAGCTCAAGTTATCAAAGGAGGCTAAGTACCTTGGAGTAATCCTGGACTCCAAACTCTCCTGGAGGAGAAACTCGGAGGAAAGGATGAAGAAAGCGTTACAAGCCTTCTTTGTGTGCAAAAAGACCTTTGGTAAAGGATGGGGATTGCAACCGTACATCCTTCACTGGTTCTACACTGCAATTGTCAGACCTATACTGACGTACGGGGCTCTTGTATGGTGGGAGGCGGGGCACACCGACTCCTATCTAAACAATCTCCGCAAAGTCCAGAGACTAGCTTGCTTGGGAATAACAGGATGTATTCGTTCTACCCCCCAAGCAGCGCTGGATGTAATGTTAAATCTGGAGCCCATCGGAGTCTTCCTCAAGCACGCGGCAGCAAGGAGTGCGGTCAGGCTTCACGCCCAATGCCTCCTTAAGCCTGGTGCAGGTCACAACTCCATTCTACGTACAGTAGAATTGACTGTGGCTGAGAACGACTACTGTGTACCAGAACATAAGTGGGATGACAGGTTTACAGCTGAATTCCCTGCCAGATCCGATTGGCAACAGGAATCTCCTTTGAGGCAGAATGAGTTGTCAATCTACACAGACGGATCAAAGACGATAGAAGGCACTGGATCGGGGGTCTTCTCCGAAGACCTTGCAACCAAGCTTTCCTTTCGTCTTCCTGACTGGTGTAGTGTGTTCCAAGCGGAGATTTACGCTGTGTGGCAAGCGACCAAGTTGATACGGACACTGGGCGGGAGCCCGAGGGACGTGTCCATCTATGTCGACAGCCAATCAGCGATAAAAGCACTCGCATCGAACACCATTAAGAGTAAACTAACCCGAGACACAGTGATGTCACTGAACCTATGCCAACCACACTCTATCAGACTTGTCTAGGTACCTGGGCACATGGGAGTGCCAGGTAACGAGGCGGCTGATGAATGTGCTCGGCTGGGATCAGCGTCATCAGAAACTCTCGCGGTGAACGATATAAAGAGACCTATTCAGCACGTGCTATCGGAACTTAATTGTTCCATGAGAACGGCGGCTGAGAGACACTGGGCAGCATCATCGGGCTGCGAGGTGTCAAAAGCACTCTGGCCAAGATAAAGTCCCAAGCGAACAACCGAGCTCTTAAACTTTAAAAGGAACAAGATAAGGTTACTGACAGGAGTCTTAACGGAACACTGCATTGGCCGTATGGCTCAACGGTACGGTGGACCCCAACAGGACTTCTGTCGCAGCTGCGGGGACGAAGAGGAAACCGAGAGTATCCAGCATCTTCTCTGCGACTGCCCTGCACTTCTTAGAAAGCGGACCCAATTTCTGGGCAAGCCTTTCTTTGCGGAACTGGGCAGTCTTGGGAATATTCGGCTGGAGAACATGGCGCTTTTCCTCGACTCTACTGGCTGGTTCCATAGGCTACCGCAGCCCAACAGAACTGGCCAGTAGCACGTAGACTACTAGAGCCTTTTCCTCCAATATCCCAACAATCCCTCCCAATCCCTTCTACTCCTACAGTTCACTCAGATCAGGCATCACAATGGACCATATGGTCTCCGGGTGCTCTCGACTCCGGTCGAGCTGCCTGCTCAACCTAACCTAACCTAAGAGACAAGAACATAAACAACAGCTTAAAAGTGGGACCACAAACATATCAGAAGTTTATGATGAAGAGTATGGTGATGATAACGATGACGACAGCAAGTTACATAATCAGAACAACAAGAGACGCCAGTTTTTAACTGCAACTTTAAGCGTTTCCGGCTTACCAGGATGGAAACAAGAACAAGCCGTTGAATCCACAATAGTCACCCTTACTTACACATTACTCATTCATCTTCCGTGCTCACTCCTGATTCTTATACTCCACTACGTGGACTGCTCTTTAGCAGCTGAATATTATTCTAACCCCACATTCAATATAAGCGCTACGGAACTCCCAATGCTGTTTAATAAGACAACCAACGCAACGGCTGCTCCAGCGACTACTGCATCCCCATTTAACAAAAAGAAGTTGGATGCTGCCGACAGAGGCAATGCCAGTGAATATATCTTTGATCGCACCGATGTTCGGATTATTTTTATAACACTTTACACCCTTGTATTTTGTTGTTGCTTTTTTGGTACGTGAAAAACAGAAAAGTTAAATATGTCTTCCTTCAATAAATATAAAAACTTCAAAGTAGTATAGCACATTCAATCATTGAAAGCAACATAAAAGACATGAGAGACTTCAAAATTCGGAGTAAACACGTGAACGCTCTCCTATTTATAAGCAAAATGTTCCAAAACGCCTACCCATATTTGACTATGTTATCATTGTAAATCCTTTCTAACATTGTATTTTATACATTGGATAATAAGTTTTGAGTGCACACTATTTGAATAGGCAGATTCCCTGTAAATTTTCGTTTGTTTGCATTTGTGCAGTACTCGATTTATCCATGTCATTTAAAACTGTATATTGAGAGATTGCTTGCAATTAACTGACAACATAAATAACAGTTACCCAACGAGTTTTATAAGTTTTATTCTAAACACATTTGTGGGCTGAATATTTTCTGAATCAATTTCATAGGTACGACAGGTAGGATAATAAATAAATGTGACAATACAAAAATGAAAATAAATTAAAAAAAGTTTATAAAACTTTCAACAAAGCAAGGGTTGGCTTAAATCTGAGTACCACCATTAAATGTCGCCCCACCACACTACCACCAGAGCCAGCGTACTTCTTAATCGGCTGCCGGAAAGTTATCAACTACACGCATACTAATATGCGCTGACGATGTGCACGGTTGTATGCGTGTGTGTTTCTACACGTTGGCGCATATGAGTATGCGTATGCGTGTGAAGTTTAGCAACTGCGCGACAATCGGCTAGCGCAAGCCGTTTTTGTTCATCCGAAAGACTTGAGAAGATGACTTTTGTTGCTCGTGTCATACAAGCTTGCAACTTAGCGAACTTTTTACAAGGATTGCGTTGGTTCTGATGGTAGAGTGTTGGTTTGATTTGCATTAGATTGCGGGTACGATCCCAGTTAAAGATTGCCATTATTATTACTATTCATTATATTTTATATACTATTTTTTTAAATTTTGTAATATTATCAGAGCTGTAACTCTCATTGAGTTTATGTAAGATTGATATAGGATTATTAATAATACCGGGTGGGAGTTTTGCAATATAAAATACACGTTTCAGTTTAAATGTTTCGAATTGTATCAACTTAAATATCAGACGACCGTTCTGCTTGCGACTTGCTTCTTTCGCGTTCTTCTTCAACTCTTCTCCCCTCTTCGTCCTGTGTGACCGTCTTTTGCGTAGCCTTTAATACTTTAATATAATATACTTTACTCGGCCCTCCTGATCCTCATCATCCGTCTCGGATAACAATAGCTCTTCATTCTCTGTTGCTGCTTTCTTTACATCATATCGACCGTTGAGCTTCACATTTACGATCTTGTATGGACCCAGGAATTCGCTCGCTAATTTACGCCCTGCTACGAATTGTGTTCTTTTAATGGCAACGAGGTCACCCAGCTTGTAGATACTTTCCGAACGACGCTTCTTATCGTAGTTGGCCTTGTAGCTAGCTTGAGCTTTCTCAATGTTGGGTTTGGCTTTGGCACGCAAATATTGACGTTCTTCGTTAAATTGTTCGACTAACTCTCGATTCAGCAGCTCCAGTAATTTCTCGTCGACCTTATTATGAATCTTGGTACCAAACATTATCTCAAATGGGGATGCGTGTGTAGACGAATTCACGTGCGAATTTATATTTGCACACTGGAAACGTGTTTAAACCATTTGGATGGCTCTCCTGCAGAAACTTTTGCGATAATCGAAAGAATGGTGCGATTGACCCTCTCGATTTGACCATTGCCTCTTGCCACTCCTGTCGTCGACCAAACGTGCTCCACCATATTAGCACTTGCAAACTCCGCAAATACATTTGACGTGAAAGCGACACCTCTGTCGCTAACGATACGCATTGGCAAACCGAAAATGCTTGCCCATTCTGTTAGCTTCTTTACAACTTCTTCGTATCCTGTTGACTTAACTGAGAAAAGCCAGACGAACTTGGAGAATGCATCGACTACTGCTAGTATATACTTGTAGGCTTTTGATGTCGCATCCATGGGGCCTAGATGGTCGATATGCAAAGTGTGGAGGGGTACATCTCCTTTGTCAATGCAGTGCAAAAAGCAATTAGAAATTAGAAATGAACTTTGACACCTTACCCTCTAAGTGTGGTATAAAATACTGCTGCTTAATGCTATGCATTGTCTTCTGTACAGCAAAATGGCCATCTTCGTGGGCGTTGGCTATCACCTCACGCTCCATCATCTTTGGGACCACCAAAAGCTTGATTCCAGCGACTTGTTTAAAGAGTAGAACTCCTTTCATCTTGTAGTCTTCGTACGGTCCTGCTTGAAGGCTTGAACAACTGCCTTAACATGTTCATCCTCTTGCTGAGCCTTCACCAAGCGAGCCGAAAGTTCCGTTGACACCATAAGGACATTCTGTGGGTAGCGACTTAGATGATCTACATGTTTCATCTTTTCTCCAGCACGGTGTTCTATATCGGGAGTAAAGCCTTGTATGTAAAGCACTCATTGCTGCACATTTCTTGGAACATCTTCTTTGGTCGTTGCTTGTTTAAAAGCTGCACAGTCGGTTACTAGCTTAAATCGGATTCCCAGCAGATAATGACGGAATTTCTTTAATGCTAAATATGCGGTTTTAATTACCAAACAGTAGCTATGCTTTTTAGTAGTGGACGGGATGAAGCTTTCCATCGAACCACTGCATCAGCATTGCTCCGAACCCTTCTTTGGATGCGTCAGTATGTAACTCAGTAGCAGCATCTCTGGCGTATATGTGCAAGTTCGGTTCACAAGTTAACAGCATTTTTAACGATTTTATTGACTCCATCTGTGCCATCTTAAACTCGGCGTCTTTCTTTGATACGTTGGTTAGTGGTCGAGCGACTTCAGCGTACCGTGGAATAAACTTTCTGAAAAAACCAAGAAACGATTGAATATGTTTGATGTTTTTGGGAGCTGTGAAATGGGTAACAGTTGTTGTCTTCTCAGATCCAGGCCAGATCCTTCCATTTTCTACCATATGCCCCAAAAAAACATATGCGCTGCTCCAGGAAACTGCATTTCTTCCATTTTATTTTTAAGTCGAACTCGGCTGCTGTTTCCAGTACTCTTTTTGTCTTTTTCATGCATTCGTTCAGGGTTTTGAAATATACGACAATGTCGTCCATATATAACTGCATCACGTCTTCGTTTATAAGTTTTTGAAATATATGGTTTACAAACCGAATAAAGGCTGCTGGTGAGTTCCTTTATTAAATTCAAATAAGCCTTCTCGTGTTACAAAAGCGGTGAATGGTTTGCTGGCCTCTTCGATGGGCATCTGGAAAATGGGTTTTTCCACGATTGTGAAATTCTTGGCGGCTTGCAACTTTTCTAGAACGTCTTCAATAAGTGGCACCGGGAATTGATCTTGCAACACCATACTGTTCAATTTGCGGTAATCGACGCAGACTCTTAGCGTTTGATCTTTTTTTTTAACCACAACGATTCTACTAGCTACGTGTGAAGACGATTCGCGCACAATACATTTTTTCCAGCCAAGGACATCACAACACATTTAGAACAGTTTAAATTTAATAAGTTAACATCATATTTTAACATCATCTGCATACATTAGTACGCGAGATTGTGTCAAAACAATAGGTAGATCATTTATGAATAATGTGAAAAGTAAGCGACCGAGATGGCTACCTTGGGGAACTCCAGAGATAACTCGGAATTAGAAAGAAAATTATTAAAAAAAACTTTTTAGGTTCTGAGATAGCTTGAAACCAGCAAATCAAATTATTGGGAAATCCAATTAAGTCAAGCTTATATAACAAAAAAGAATGATTTACTTAGTCAAAGGCTTTAGTAAAATCGGTATAGGTGACGTCAGTTTTTTTGTTAACGAACGAAGAAAGCTCAAGAAGATTAGTAACAGTGGATCTATGTTTCATAAATCCGTGCTGGTAGGGGGAAACTGAAACTACACAAATGTTGTAAATGTATCTTCTCAAAAACGTTTGGTATAGCAGTCAATTTACATATCCCTCTATAGTTTTTGGCAGACTTACTTCCCTTCTTATAATGAAGAATAATAAAAGACTCCTTCCATATAGATGGAAAGTCGATGACTCAAGCGATAAATCAAATAATTTCAGCAACGGTTTGCATAAGGCCTCGTCTCCGTACCGAAGTACACAGTCGGGAACTCTATCTGGACCGGCCGAAAACACCGGCTTAACCATTTGAAGATATCAAATCAGAGACTCCTCACTCATTAAGGGACTGAAGATACAATTCGATCGAGATAGGAAGAAGACTAGGAAGAAGAAGAATATGTGGTTTTGAAAAAAAAAAAAGCAAATAGATCAGAGATGGCCTGGCCAGAATTTGCTTTCGAATTTTTATAAGATAGACAAGAATGGTTAGAGAAAGCCTTACGCTTAGTGTTAACAAAATTTAAAACTTCCTTTGGTTTTCAGAGAAGCTAACCCGACAGCGAGCCAAGTAATTTTTTAAACGCACAGCTTTAATCTCGATAAAATTAGACCGAGCAAATAAATATTGCGGCAAAGTGAAGGAAGAGCCCGAAAGCATAGAACTCGATCTGCCAAGTTCGATCCTTAAATCCAAAGTTGGATGATAAGGGACATC
This sequence comes from Drosophila immigrans, assembly GCA_963583835.1. Taxonomy (NCBI): domain Eukaryota; kingdom Metazoa; phylum Arthropoda; class Insecta; order Diptera; family Drosophilidae; genus Drosophila; species Drosophila immigrans. The sequence continues at coordinate 11,670,611 of OY757143.1, read as the reverse complement.
AGGAGATGTATGTGGTTCCGATCTAGATAGAACTACGCTGGTTGGTTCAGAGACAAAGCACAGATCTAATTAAAAAAAATTAAATGTCAAAAATTTCACAAGAGCGATTAAAACTCAGGCACCGGCTCACACTGAGACTCGCATGCGGGCGCTCTAACCACTGCGCCACCAAACGACTGTGTGAGAAGCGTTCTAATAAAAATAAAGCTCCCATTACTTATTGTTTGAGTTTCTCTTTAGCAATTGCAAGATTTGCAGCGCGGTTGGTTGGTTGGTTGATCAGAGTACTCGACCGACATCGAGAGCACCCTGAGACCAAATGGTCCATTGTGATGTCAGTTGTGTAATAGCAGGAATAACTAGGATTGGGAGAGGTTGTTAGGATGGTGGAGAAAAATTCTGGTTATTTGTTGTATCTGTGTGCTACTGACCAGTCCAATTTGCCCACAAATTGAGTTCTCTCGATTTCTTCCTCATTCCTGCAGGTGCGACTGAAGTCCTGTTGGGAACCACCGTACCGTTGAGCCAAACGGGCGACGAAACAGTGTCCCGTTAAGACTCCTATCAGTAACCTTATCTTTTTCTTTGTAAAGTTTAAGAGCTCGGTTGTTCGCTTTGGGTTATATCTTGGCCATAGTGCTTTTGACACTTCGCAGCGCGATGATGCTGTCCAGAGTTTCCCAGCCGCTCTTCTCATGGAACAATTAAGTTCCGATAGGACGTGCTGAATTGGTCTCTTAATATCGGACACCGCGGGCTGGCAAAAATCCTCTGACTGAACCTTCCACGAGGGTGCCGGCTGGGCAATGGATACTGCATCGTCTCGGGCGACCGAGAGATGTCAGCATCACTTGCTCGCTTATGAGACCTTGCAGTTTCTAGCTAAGGGACTGGGCCCAAGCTTTTTAGATTCATTCTGGAAAGCTGAGTTCCAGGACCATGGTCAGAGGTACTTGGCAGCAAGTATAAAATGCATCATGAATCCTCGGATTCAAGCATGAAGGTGAAGACTGATGAGTCAACTCGGGCTGGGATGTCAGCCCAAACGTCGGTGGGAAGTGTGACCGCTACCACCGGCGAGCACGGGGAGGAGAAATCCTCTCTGCGTGTCGCCAGTGGTCACGACGGTGGAGTGGGCAAACTCCATCGACAGGAGGGTGTGGACCTGGAGCGAACTGCTACGGAGTCGGAGTTTGTGTTCACAGGCTCATCGGTGACGGAGTCCGAGCTAGCGCTTGCGCTAGCGAGAATGCCGTTGGATGAGTCATCGAGCACTGATGAAGATGAAGTGACAGTAGTCCAGGGACCATCCAACAAGGAAGGCGCTAACCTCAAGCGTAAACAACGCTCAGGGTACAAGAGCTCTCTCAAGTTCCTTAAGGGACTAGAAGGCCGCAACCCAGAGTCGTTGAACGAGCGAGAGAGGAAATTGCGCAAGAAGCACGAATACAACGTGCGGCGGTACCTGAGGCTCGCTGGCGTGACCGGCAACACTCAGTCCGCTGAACCGAGTATGAGTGCACGGTGCCAGGGTGACAAGGGGTTTCAGGCAGTAGCCGTAGCCAACCCGACGGAGGAAGTCAAACCTTCCACGTCGAAGTTGGTGGAACCAAAGAAACCCAAGTCACCCTTAGAAGGAAAAAAGCGTGCACCAGGTATGCTTGCAAAAACCACACCTCCTGGAAAGGAGAGAACGATGAGCAAGCTACCGAAAAAAGCCAACCCACCTGTCAGCAAGAGGCAGAGATCGGATGACTCGGCGAAGTCTTCGGAGAGCAAGCGGGTGTGTCCAGGGGACATCCTGGCCAGCTGAAGCACGAAGCCGGAGCTACAGGTAGCCAGAATCGACAGAAGCAACCCGGATGGGAAGCTCTGTATCGATAACTGGCTTATCCTGGAAGGGTTAATTAATCAAGAATTGCTGATGCCATCACTCTACCGCAGAATCCGTTCGCGGCAGAGTTTGATGGCATCAACTGGTACAAGGGTGTCAAAGTGGTGACATGTGCCAACGAGGAATCCCTGCGATTCCTCAAAGACACACTGCTGAAGCTGGAAGCGACGTGGCCAGGAGCAAAAATTGACGTCGTCCCTGTAGACCAAATTCCTGAGCGGACGATCATTATGGTCTGGATCCCACCACCCATCCGGGAGGATCGAACCACCCTTATATTGATCAAAAGCCAGAATGCGGACTGTCACACAGCGGACTGGACGATCAAAAGAGGTCTCGCCCGAGACAAAGGAAACGGCAAGGATCGCTGGATCAGCATTGGTGCAGAGTCCAAGAGCCAACTTCTTAGTAAGCAAGACCGGCTGAAGATGGGAATGGGTTGCGTTCGGGCAATCGTTCCTGGAGGCGCTGGGCGCAAAGATAGTAGGTCGACCGAAAAGAATTCGGGTAGTGCAGATTAATCTGTACCACTCGAGGGTTCCTTCCTCAGACCTACTACGGTGGATGGACAAGGAGAGGGTGGATGTGGCTCTCATCCAAGAACCCTGGATCGTAGGTGAAAGGGTTTGTGGTTTGGGAGCCCGCGGATACCACCTCCTTGTCCCGAAAACGGTGGGTAAGTCCAGAACCTGTATCGTGGTAAGAACCGGACTTAATGTGCTCTTCTCTTCCAGTTACAGCAACAGGGACTTGACGGTAGCGCTATGCGAGCGTAGGAACGGACCCAATCTATACCTAGCCTCAGCATACCTTCCGTACGAAGAAAAGGATCCACCGTCGGAAAGTATCCGAGCCCTCATTCAGCATGCGCAGAAAGAGGGCACGGATCTAATCCTTGGGTGTGATGCTTATGCCCACAATACCTTTTGGGGGAGCAAAGACACCAACGAAAGAGGGGAGTCGCTGCTTGAATTCGTGATGCTCACCAATCTTAATGTGTGTAATCGGGGTAGCCACCTCACCTTCCACAATTAGAACCGAGTTGAGATTATAGATTTAACTCTAGCGACTAACAGCGACTCCCTCTCCGTAGAAGACTGGCACGTATCCACGGAATGATCCTTTTCGGATCATTACAGGATAGTGTTCGAAGTTGGATTGTCCAGAGAGACAAAGGCGCCCTTCAGGAACCCACGAAAGGCAAACTGGCTCAAATACTCAAAGCTTGTTATGGAATCTATTCCCAACCACCCAGTGGGAAGGCTAGACAACCCAGACAAGTGGGAGGAATCGACCCAGAATGTCACAGATACTCTATGTAAGGCCTTCATCAAATCCTGTCTAATCAGCCGTCCACCGAAGTCAAACCGCAACAAGTGGTGGACTCCGGAACTCGGCCGGATACGGAAGGAAACGAGAAAGCTTTACAATAGAGCAAAAGACGGAAACTGCCAGGTAGACTGGAATGCCTACCATAACAGTTTCAAGACCTTCAAAAAGGAAATCAGAAGGGCAAAAAGAGACTCATGGTCTAAATTTTGCGAGGAACTAACCAACACCACTAAAGCGTCCAGACTTCGAAGGTTACTGGCGAAAGATTCAGCCACACCAGGGCTGCTTTGCAACCTGGATGGCACATTCGCTAAAAATAGTCAGGGGTCTCTGCAACTCCTCATGAACGCACACTTTCCAGGATGCATACAAGCTGTAGACGAGAATGGGATCCCCACCTCTCACATCAGCGGCGAGCCGGAGGGAAACGCGCCTCATGAGAGCCAAGTCCTCATCGACGAAATTGTCAACACTGAGAAGATAATCTGGGCTATCAAGTCGTTCCACCCTTACAAATTAGCAGGACCGAATGACATCAGACCGTTCATGTTATCGATGGTATGCGTACACCTGTCGCAATGGCTATTAGAGATCTTCAGGGGATGTCTCCTTACGATATACATTCCAAAAACCTGAAGAGAAGTGAGGGTGGCATTCATTCCCAAAGCAGGAAAGATAAACCACTGCTCAGCAAAAGATTATAGGCCCATAAGTCTCTCATCGTTTTTATTGAAAACACTAGAAAGACTTCTGGACCTTCATCTCAGAAGTAAGCTAACACCTCATACTTTTAGCAAGTCTCAACTCGCCTACCTCAAAGGTAGATCAGTCGAGACGGCTCTGAACGAGGTAGTTAGCACAATTTAAGGCACACTGCAAAGGAAGGAGTTTACGTTAGCGGCATTTCTCGACATAGAGGGTGCCTTTAACAATGTCAGGATCGAGTCTATAACGGCAACACTTGTCAACATAGGCTCACACCCGACAATCACTCGATGGCTTAGCAACATGCTTCGCCAAAGAATGATGAACGCCCAACTATGCGCCTCGACTATCAGGAGAAGGGATACCAGGGGCACCCCGCAAGGGGGTGTGATATCCCCCTTGCAATGGAACATTGTCCTAAATGACCTTCTTCACAAACTGAAGTATAAGGGCTGCAGAGTGACTGCTTATGCGGACGACCTGGTTCTAATGGTAACTGGCAGATTCCTGCCAACAGTCAGTGAGCTACTGAATGCCGCATTGAGCGAAACTCTGCGATGGGCGGAACACAACGGTCTTGGGGCCAACCCACAAAAGACCGAACTAGTTCTGTTCACTCGAAGATACAAGATACCGAGCTTCAAGCTTCCGACACTGGGAGGAACAGAGCTCAAGTTATCAAAGAAGGCAAAATACCTTGGTGTAATCCTGGACTCCAAACTCTCCTGGAGGAGAAACTCGGTGGAAAGGATGAAGAAAGCGTTACAAGCCTTCGTTGTGTGCAAAAAGACCTTTGGTAAAGGTTAGGGATTGCAACCGTACATCCTTCACTGGTTCTACACTGCAATTGTCAGACCTATACTGACATACGGGGCTCTTGTATGGTGGGAGGCGGGACACACCGACTCCTATCTAAACAATCTCCGCGAAGTTCAGAGACTAGCATGCTTGGGAATAACAGGGTGTATTCGTTCTACCCCCCAAGCAGCGCTGGATGTAATGTTAAGTCTGGAACCTATCGGAGTCTTCCTCAAGCACGCGGCAGCAAGGAGTGCTGTCAGGCTTCACGCCCAGTGCCTCCTTAAGCCTGGTGCAGGTCACAACTCCATTCTACGTACAGTAGAATTGACTGTGGCTGAGAACGACTACTGGGTACCAGAACATAAGTGGGATGACAGGTTTACAGCTGAATTCCCTGACAGATCCGGTTGGCAACAGGAATCTCCTTTGAGGCAGAATGAGTTGTCAATCTACACAGACGGATCAAAGACGATAGAAGGCACTGGATCGGGGGTCTTATCCGAGGACCTTGCAACCAAGCTTTCCTTTCGTCTTCCTGACTGGTGTAGTGTGTTCCAAGCGGAGATTTACGCTGTGTGGCAAGCGACCAAGTTGATACGGACACTGGGCGGGAGCCCGAGGGACGTGTCCATCTATGTCGACAGCCAATCAGCGATAAAAGCACTCGCATCGAACACCATTAAGAGTAAACTAACCCGAGACACAGTGATGTCACTGAACCTATGCCAACCACACTCTATCAGACTTGTCTGGGTACCTGGGCACATGGGAGTACCAGGAAACGAGGCGGCTGATGAGTGTGCTCGGCTGGCGACCGATATAAAGAGACCTATTCAGCACGTGCTATCGGAACTTAATTGTTCCATGAGAACGGCGGCTGAGAGACACTGGGCAGCATCATCGGGCTGCGAGGTGTCAAAAGCACTCTGGCCGAGATACAGTCCCAATCGAACAACCGAGCTCTTAAACTTTAAAAAGAACAAGATAAGGTTACTGACAGGAGTCTTAACGGGACACTGCTACATCGGCCGTATGGCTCAACGGTACGGTGGACCCCAACAGGACTTCTGTCGCAGCTGTGGGGACGAAGAGGAAACCGAGAGTATCCAGCATCTTATCTGCGACTGCCCTGCACTTCTTAGAAAGAGGACCCAATTTCTGGGAAGGCCTTTCTTCGTTGAACTGGGCAGTCTTGGGAATATTCGGCTGGAGAACATGGCGCTTTTCCTGGACTCTACTGGCTGGTTTCAGAGGCTACCGCAGCCCAACAGAACTGGCCAATAGCACGTAGAGGAAATAACACAATCAGAGTTTTCCTCCAATATCCCAACAATCCCTCCCAATCCCCTCTACTCCTACAGCTCATAGATCAGACATCAATGAGCCGTTGAGCCGTCTGCTCAACCAACCAACCAACCATCGGTCACCGCGAGAACTGCTGATGTCGCTGACCCTATTCGAGCCCACTCATCAGCCGCCTCGTTACCTTGTACACCCATTTGCCCAGGTACCCAGACAAGTCTGATAGAGTGTGGTTGACATAGGTTCAGTGACATCTCTGTACCTCGGGTTAATTTACTCTTTATGGTGTTCGATGAGAGTGCTTTTATCGCTGATTGGCTGTCAACGTAGATCGACACGACACTCGGGCTTCCGTCCAATGTCTGTATCAACTTGGTCGCTTGCCAAACAGCGTAGAGCTTCGCTTGGAACACACTAAACCTGTCAGGAAGACGAAAGGAAAGCTTGGTTGCAAAGTCTTTGGCGAAGACCCCCGATCCGGTGCCTTCTATCGTCTTCGATCCGTCTGTGTAGATTGACAACTCATTCTGCCTCAAAGGAGCTTCCTGTTGTCAATCGAATCTATCAGCGAATTCAACTGTAAACCTGTCATCCCACTTATGTTCTGGTACCCTGTGCGTAAAATGGAGTTATAACTTGCACCAGGCTTAAGGAGGCTCTAGGAGGAAGAGTTCGATGGGTTACAGATTCAACAACGAATACATCCTGTTATTCCCAAGCATGCTAGTTCTGAACTTAACGGAGATTGTTTATATAGGAGTCGGTGTGTCCCGCCTCCCACTATACAAGTGCCCCATAAATTAGTATAGGTCTGACAATTGCAGTGTAGTACCAATGAAGGATGTACGGTTGCAATCCCTATCCTTTACCAAATGTCTTTTTGCACACAACGAAGGCTTGTAATGCCTTCTTCATATTTTTCCCCGAGTTTCTCCTCCAGGAGAGTTTGGAGTCCAGGATTACACCAAGGCATTTTGCCTCTTTTGATAGCTTGAGCACTGTTCCTCCCAGTGTGAACAGAACTAGTTCAGTCTTTTGTGGGTTGGCCTCAAGACGGTTGTGTTCTGCCCATCGCAGTGTTAAGCTCAATGCGACATTTAGTAGCTCACTGACTGTTGGCAGAAATCTGCCAGTTAATATTATAATCAGGTCGTCTGCATAAGCAGTCACCCTGCAGCCATTGGTTTTCTGTTTGAGCAGAATGTCATTTAGGACAAGATTCCATAACAAGGGGGATATACCCCATTGCGGGGTGCCCCTAGATTTCCTCCTCCTGATGGTCCAAGCGCAAAGCTGAGCGATAATCATGCTTTGGTGACGCATGTTGCTAAGCCATCGAGTGATTGTCGGGTGCGAGCCTATGACATTATTAAAGGCAACCTATATGTCGAGAAATGCCGCCAACGTAAACACTTTCATTTGCAATGTGCTTTCAATTGTGCTAACCACCTCGTGCAGAGCCGTCTCAACTGAACTACCTTTAAGGTAATTGTGTTAGGACTTGCTAAATGTGTGAGGTGTTAGCTAACTTCTGAGATGAAGGTCTAGAAGTGTCTCTAGTGTTTTTAAGAAAAAAACGATGAGAGACTTATGGGCCTATAATCTTTTGCTGAGCAGTGGTTTATCTTTCCTGCTTTGGGAATGAATGCCACCCTCACTTCTCTTCAGGTTTTTGGAATGTATATCGTAAGGAGACATCCCCTGAAGATCTCTAATAGCCATTGCGACAGGTGTACGCATACCATCGATAACATGAACGGTCTGATGTCATTCGGTCCTGCTGATTTGTAGGGGTGGAACGACTTGATAGCCCAGATTTTGTCATTACACATTGCAAAGCAGCCCTGGTGTGGCTGAATCTTTCGCCAGTAACCTTCGAAGTCTGGACGCTTCAGTGGTGTTGGTTAGCTCCTCGCAAAATTTAGTCCATAAATCTCTTTTTGCCCGTCTAGTTTCCTTTTTGAAGATCTTGAAATTGTGATGGTAGGCATTCCAGTCTACCTGGCAGTTTCCATCTTTAACTCTATTTTAAAGTCTTCTTGTTTCCTTTCGTATCTGGCCGAGTTCCGGAGTCCACCACTTGTTGCGGTTTGACTTAGGTGGACGGCTGATTAAACAGGATTTGATGAAGGCCTTGCATAGAGTCTCTGTAAGAGTTTGGGTCGATTCCCCCAATTTGTCTGGGATGTCTAACCTTCCCACTGGGTAGTAAGGAATAGATTCCCTAACAAGTTGTGAGAATTTGACTCAGTTTGTCCTTCGTGGATTCCTGAAGGGCAACTTTACCTGTCTGGACCATCCAACTTCGAAAACTATCCTATAATGATCCGAAAAGGAGCATTCCGTGAATACGTGCCAATCTTTTACGAAGAGGGAGTCGCTGTTAGTCGCTAGGGTTAAATCTATAACCTCTGTTCGGTTCTTGTTGCGGAGGTGGGGTGGCTACCCCAGTGACACACACTAAAATTTGGAAGCATCACTAATTCAAGCAGCGACTCCCCTCTTTCGTTGGTGTCTTTGCTCCCCAAAAAGTATTGTGGGCATTAGAATCATACCCAATGATTAGATCCATGCTCGGATACTTGCCGACGATAGATCCTTTTCTTATAGGTATAGTTTGGGACCGTTCCATCGCTCACAGAACGCTAACGTCAAGTCCATGTTGCTGTTACGTGAAGATAAGAGCACATTATATTGTTGGACGTTGACGTACATTGTATGCACATTCAAGTGGCCCAAGCGATACCAAGCCAATGCTTGTTACGCGCGGATCCCAATAAACCCTCCTCCCGCCCAACCGACCGAGAGGCGCTGTCGCAGGACGAACGACACGATTCGCGTTCGGACAGGAAAGATTCGGGCATGCAAAAAAAAAAACGCGGATAGCATAAAATAGAAATACAGGATCGGACATAAGAAATAAACGGGTAGAATGAAAAATTTTTTATTTATTACTATAAGCTAAATTCGGTCTAATTATTAATTAAATAGGTTAGTAGTAAAGTTTTAAGATTAAAAGCAGTGTTAGCGCTAGAAAATACATGATAAAATCTATTATAGTTATAACATAAAACTCTAAAAGGGTCGTCCAATTCAAAATTAGATCTACATAGGAGGAGAGCAAGCGGGATGTAACTACGGGTTAGTCTAGATGGAACGGAAAAGGTTAGTCGCGATATTAACTCTGCAGACTTTTTCAGCCAGCCTTGCTTACGAAGGATTTGGCTTTTGGACTCCGGACCAATACGTTCTCTTCGGAATTTGGTCTACTGGGACGACGTCAATCTTTGCTCCTGGCTAAGATCCGTCCAACTTCAACAGTGAGTCTTTAAGGAATCGCAGGGATTCCTCGTTGGCACATGCCACCACTTTGACACCCTTGGACCAGTTGATCCCGACAAACTCTGGCACGAACGGATTCTCCGAGTCGAGTGATGGCATCAGCAATCCCCTGGTCGATTAACCCTTCCAGAATAAGCCAGTTATCGCTAGTAAGCTTCCCCTTCGGGTAGCTTCTATCAATTATAGCTACCTGTACCTCCGGCTTTGTACTTAAGCTGGCCAGGATATCCGCTTGCTTTCCGAAGCCTTGGCCGAGTCGTCCGACCTCTGCCTCTTGTTAACAGATGGATTGGCCTTTTTCGGTTGCTTGTTCACCGTTCTCTCCTATCCAGGGTGTAACGAACCGTCACAATGCCGGGATAGCCAGCTACTGTCCAGGGATCGAAAAACAAGAATATTTGTTTTTGGTCAGATGGACCGTCAGATGTCGAGGGATTTGTGAGACAGACGCGATCGGGTCTGCGGGAATTGGAAGGCTCTTCTTGTACTATGTAGTATGACGTTGTCGTCGTAACCGCACAGTAGCAAGATCGGCAGATTTAGCGTAGTCGCTAATGGAACTAGTGAAATAGGGTTACACCCGCTGAAAAGATCCCGTCCCAGAAACACGTGTGCGTGATTTCGAAATTATTCGTTTTCGTTTATTTAGCAATGTCTTAAATTTTGTTGTCTATGTTTAATTCTAGAAGGTGGGCGCAAGTGCGTAGTTGCACTGCTCGAGGTTGCAACGGGGTGTCGCAAGCAAGAGGGGAGGGAGTGGTAGCGGCTCGCTGTCTTCGTTTGTGTGTATGTGTGGTCACATACACTTAAACTACAAAGCGTACACTGCATAGTCGCACTGCTAAACTCGGTGCAGTCACTTTGTAGACACGAGGGGAGGGGGTGGTCGCGATTCTCTGCTTGTGTTTGTGTATGTGTGTGGTCACATATACACAAACCTTGCGTGCGCGCAGAAACTACGCAGCTGCGTAATCGCAGGGAGGGAGTGGCTCGCGGCTCTTTACGTCTGCTTATGTACGTGTGTAGTCACACTAACACAAGTTTAGCAAATTGCGTACAGACTCTGCGCAAGCGTGTTGTCACACTGCTAAGAACTGTAACGGCACTTTGCAGACGAGGGAGGGCAACGCGCAACTCGCAAAACGTTGGTTTTGTACGTGTGTAGTCACACGACACACGCCCGGCACGTGCAGCGATCTACGCCAGTATGTAATCACACTGCTGGATTGCTGCGCCGACACCGTTGTAGGTGAGAGGGGGGGGAAGCAGAGTTCGAATTGTGAAATCACTCGCGTAAACAAAGAAGAGCGCTCGAAGTTGCGCTGATCTAATTTTGTTTTATATAACACTGTTTTAGTTGTGACGGGGGGGTTATTTTGGCACGAGCTGTACTTGTTAACATACCTGTGCCTCTTCTCCTTGTACTGCGCACTTGGTTGTTGTCTTTGGCTTTTTGCTGTTGTTTGACTTGTCACGACGATCGTTGTTCAAGAAGTGAGAGCCTGTGTCGCGGCATCTCATTAAGTAGGTCAGTTTTCTACCTAACATAGCTCTGTTAAGCTCACTTGGGTCTGCTAGCGTTAAGCTCCTGCTGACTCAAGTGAGCTGTTAACTCGCGTGAGCGATCCTAGTTCTTAAAGACCAAATTTTACGATATTTACGATGTTTTAGTATTTTTTTGATTTATTTTTATTGGCTTTGAAATCTGTGGCCAGATTTTTGGGCCGTCACAAGGGGGTGTGGCTGTTGCAAGCTTACCGGGTGCACACTTTTTCCCTTTTGGAGGTGACTTCGGGTTCGTTGGTTTCACCAACTTCGACGTGGAAGGTTTGACTTCCTCCGTCGGGTTGGCTAAGGCTACTGCGTGAATACCCTGGTCGCCTTGACACCGTACACTCGCACGCGGTGCAGCGGAGTGAGTGTTGCCAGACAGGTCAGCGAGCCTCAAGTACCGCGTCACGTTGTACTCGTGTGTTTTGCGCAGTTTTCTCTCGCTCGTGCAATGACTCAGGGCCGCAACCCTTTCAGTCCCTTTAGGAACTTTAGAGAGCTTTTGTACACTGAGCGTTGTTTGCGCTTGAGGTTATCGCCTTCCTTGTTGGGTGATCCGTGGACAACTATTACTTCGTCTTCGTCCGTGCTTGATAACTCATCCAACGGCATCCTCGTTAACGCAAGGGCTAGTTCGGTGTCCGTCATTGATAAGTCAGTGAACACAAACTCCGACTCCGTGGCAGTTGGTTCCAGGTCCATACCCTCTTGTCGATGGAGCTTGTCCGCTCCACTGTCGTGACCACTGGCGACACGCAGAGAGGATTACTCCTCCCCGTGCCCGTCGGTAGCGGTCACATTTCCCACCGACTTTTGGGCTGACATCACAGCCCGAGTTGACTTATTTTAATTTTGAATCCGAGGATTCGGGATGCTTGCTGCCAAATACCTCTGAACATGATTCTGGACCTCGGCTTTTCAGATTAGATCTAAAAGGCTTCGGCCTTGTCCCTTATCATTGCCCAGCTGGCACCTTCGTCAGTCAGAGGGTTTTTGCCAGTCAAGACTAAATTGTACTTTTTTTTATTACTTGGCGAGTTATAACAGTGTTTCCATCTATTACATCCTTTATAAATAACATAAGTAATTTTAAATGGTAAAAAAAATAAAGTGTGGAGCGTCACTCGAACCGCAGTGGTCTGCAAGTGTTTTCATATATGTAGGCGTAAGAAAAGCGCAATTAAAACGAAATCTTTGTTGGCTTATATCTTCCACGTGTAGTCGGCGTGGCAAAATTCTAAAACAAACTTGATCTGCGCGCAAGCATAACTACGGTTTTACAAACAAGTAAAAAAAACTACAGTCGAGAGAGGTCGACCGTAAGATACCCGCAATCCTTTTTGAGAGAACAAACAACTTAAATTATATTTAAACAACAAATATACCAAATAAATATACTGAAATTTGTTTTTTTGTATATATTTGAAAACCATCCATAGTGTTCAGACATGGTCGCACTGTCAACTAAACAAATAACTCGCGGGCCGCTGCAAGTGAATTTTGCCTATAAAATTGATTCTTAAATAACTTCCTTGTTTTCACAATTGAATTCACAGGAATCATTGAGACTATAATTATTATTATGCATACCAACATTCAATTCTAGGTCTATTATTACGTCTTTTCCAGCTTTTGGGGGCGGAAAGGTTCGAGGCAAAAATCTGAAACAAACTTGATCACACTTAAAACGTCTATTTGAATTGGGGACAACTTTTTATACCCGCTACCCATAGGGTAGAGAGGTATTATAACTTGGTGCCGGCAGAAGGAGGAATCTCCAATCTTATGTGGTAATGAATTTGCAATGCTCCATTTATTTGTTTTGTGTTTAAATGCGTTTATAATTCTTCATTTTGTGTTTCATTGGGTTGCTGAACTGACATTTACTTAACCTTTCATTTAAAGTTGTATTGTATAGTATTTCTTCGTATATCATTTTTTCTTATCCTTTTTATCCTCCTTTTCTTTTGGGCAAGAAAATAAGTAACCACCGGACTGCATGCGATCAATGGAAAGCATGGGATCGTAAGTTGAGTAAAAACTTTTATATTTTTTTGTATGCGGTAAATTGTTCATCGCATAGAAGCACAGTGGTGCCAGCATAGCTAGGATTACGGCATTCCGCAAAACTCCCAATGTTTTATTCAGATGTGTGTCACGAATTGGAAATTTGATTTTACCCTGAGCAAAATTTATTAAAATCATAACAAAAATATACAAGTATATAATTACCTCCGACATTCTGAGCGGTTTCGAGTGTACTGTGCTCACGAAAATTGTGACAATTAATAAGGGAAAGTTTTTTCATGATTTAAATAACAAGACCTACTTTGCATTTACATTTAATTTTCATTTGAAAGTACGTTTTAATAATCTGCTCCAGAAAGCCGCATTAAAAAACATCGTTGATTTTTTAAAATAAACTCCAATTATTTTAAATTTTTAATTACAATTTTTATGTAAAGCCTTAACTTAGGCTTCACTTGCTTTTCAGATTTCCTTTGGAATCTTTGGTTTAGTGACGATAACGGTCCAAGGGATAGAGTACTTTTTTTACCTGTATATTTCTCCCTAGAAAGAATCTGGCACACAGGTTCTTCACGGTGTTCGAAGTAGATCGACAATCTGACGTTTGCAATCTTCATCATTTACCAAACATCTTTTTGCATAGAAATAAGGCTTGTTATGTGTTTTTTATCCTCTCTCTTAATTCACGAAATTTTAGGGTTTAGAACTACTCTAAGGCTATCTCATTTGATAGCTTTTTTCCAGTGCACTGCAGTGTCCGATGTTAATGTGCATCTTGAAATATTCCATTTTCGAGTGTACACAACCAGTTTGGTCTTTCGTGGGTTAGCCCCAGGACCGTTACGCTCTGCAGTGTCAGGCTCAATTCGTCGCTGTAAAGCTAACTGATTGTTGGCACAAATCTGTGAATCAGATCGACCGCATAAGCCGTCACTCTGCTTAGCTTATTTTTCAATATCAGAAGAATGTCCTTAAGGTCAGGATTCTACACCAAGGAAGATATTTAAGAAACAATTTCATCAAGCAAAAAAAAGTTCCAGAAGCTTGCATATTATGCACGCAATTTGGATTTTTATTTATTAGTGCCAACTGACAAAGAGAGGCATCTCCGACCCCATAAAGAATATATGTCATAACCTTTATCCGTCCGTCCTTCTGTCCGTCTGTCTGTCTGTAGAAATCTTTGAGACTAGATCTCTGATACTTAGAGATATAGGTGTTCATATAGGCAGACGGACAGATATATCGGCTCGGCTGTTGATACTGATCAAGAATATATAAACTTATATGGGTACATATTCTGTTGGCACTAAGTTATAATACCCTTCTACCCTATGGGTAGCGTGTATAAAAACTCGTTATATTTGTTTGGTTAATTTTTTGATGATTCCTGTGAATTTGGTTGTGATCGTATGAAAAACATAGAAGTTATTCAATAAACAACTTAATTGAGCAAAATTCAAATGCAGCTGCGCGGGGTTTGTTTGTGACAGTGTGACCATGTATATTAAGAATTTTCTTGAAATATATAAACAAAATCGGTATATTTGTTTGGTATATTTGTTGTGCAAATCATTACATACATATGTATATATAAAGTAGTTCGTAGACACTGACAGAGCTATTGTACAATCACCTACCTAGATATGGACATCGAGCCGCCCACTAAGGCGTGGTTTTCAGATATAATTACTCATAACTATATTTTATCACAGTTTGAAAATGCAAACCAAAAAATATACTGAATTTGTTTTTTTTTTATATATATAAAAAAAATCCATAACATGACGACATGTTCACACTGTCAACTAAACAAACAAAGCGCGAGCAGCTGCAAGTAAATTTTGCATATAAAATTGATTCTTTAATAACTTCCTTGTTATACCCGCTACCCATAGGGTAGAAGGGTATTATAACTTAGTGCCAACGGGAAGTGTATGTAACAGGCAGAAGGAGCCATCTCCGACCCCATAAAGTATATATATTCTTGATCAGTGTCAACAGCCGAGACGATATAGCTATGTCCGTCTGTCAGTCTGTCCGCCTGTTTATTTTCAAGTTGGATGCCACGCCCCCTTCGCCCAGAATATGCATTAATCTAGAAAATGTCAAGTTTTTTGATGTAAATTGCGTATAACAAAAGTTATTTGTGTAATGATGTGTAATTTGGTAACCCATCTGCGCTTTACACTCTTAATATACCCTGTAATTTTGGTAAAAATTGGATAAGTAGAACAAAAGTTATTTGTTAAATTATTTATCAAAATAAATGTACCCAATGCATATGGACGTTTTAAGTGAGTGAATGACCTAGAGATATCAAATTTGTTGACAGTATTCGTGTAGCTCTTACGCAGATCAAGTTTGTTTTAGATTTTTCCCTTTTCGCCCCAAAAACTGGAAAAGCCGTAATAATAGACCTAGAACTGAATTTTCGTATGCAAAATAATAATTATATTCTCAATGATTCCTGTGAATTTGGTTGAGATCGAATAAAAAACAAGGAAGTTATTAATGAATCAATTTTATATGCAAAATTCACTTGCAGCTGCTCGCGCTTAGTTTGTTTAGTTGACAGTGTGACCATGAGGGTATTTAATGGATTTTTTTAAAAATATGTATATTTAAAAAAAACTAATTGCAGTATATTCTGTGGTATATTTTTTGTTAAAATATCATTTAAGCTTTTTGTTTTCTCTCGAAATGGGTTGCGGGTATCATACGGTCGAGCACTCTCGACTGTAGCTTTCTTACTTGTTTTTTTGTTGCTACAGTCCTGTCCAGGTTATCCTGCTCATCCAAAGAAACAACATTTCAGAAATAAATTTTCAGTGCCAGTATATTAATTGGTATATTGTTTGGAATTTTTCGGTATTTTCTAAATAGCCGAATACGCTTCAGTGGCACTCTAATTCCAAGAACCACTTCACAAAGTTCGTTCTGCGGTATATTTTACGGGATTATTCTAGTGTTTTCAGTGGCTTCAGTACCTCTTAGGGTATTCCACTCAAAATCACTGCGCGATCCTCCAACGCCTCAAAAAACCGTTAATACTTCGGCTCTTTGAGAGCCTAGTATGCCAATTGAAAGCGACAAAGAGAAAAAGCATCTCCTTGTTAACCATTTGCAATCCAAAGCAGGGTCTCCATCCGCCACAAATTCTCATGTTAGCGTTCCTGCGACTGTAAAAAAGACAGAGTCGCCAAAACTAATCAGATGGCTCTACAAGAATTCCTCGCCGTTTCCGACAAGCTATGTCAGTTTGAGGCGAGAATCCAGTCTGCTCCTGACACCTCGCTCTTCACACTTAAAGAGCGACTCGATCAAGTTTGGTCGCTGTGAGCAAAGGTCGAGTCTGAGTGTGATCGATACACTCAGTCTCTTTGTCCAGGACAAAGAGGTAATGCAAGCGAAATATGACACCTGCTACTCAGTCTAGAGCGCTGTGTAGCTCGTCTAAACGACAAATCAACGAGCCAGTCCAGCAGCCGCTGCTTCTCTGAAGACTATGGGCAATGTTTCATTTGGAGGGTGCCGATTGCCTCCATGCGACACCGAAGTGTTCCACAGTGATTATTTATGGTGACCGACCTTTCGCGACTTGTTTATGACAATATATAATATATCAACAATCCAAGACTGACTCCTGTTGAAAAATTGTTGATCTCAACGCCAAAACCGATGGCGATGCGAAAGCCATTGTTGCAAAGTCTCCGCTTACCAATGATGGTTTCGCATCTGAGTGGACGGCCATCCAAGGCAACGAAACAGCACTCGAGTATTTCGACCGAGAATTGGAATTGCCTGTTGATTTTCTTGTGCTATTTCAAATTGTCGCGATTAACGTTGGCGCTGTGGGAATTGTCGCTCGCTAACAAGTCCGAGATTCCGCTTTAGTCCGATATGAATCTCTTCGAAAGGTACCGTACCTTAGAAGCCATCGAAGATGTAAAGCCAGCTTCTCATGCTGGAAACTCTACGCGACCGTCTGCCGTCAAGAGTCATCCGACGATTTACTCTTTCGAAGCAAAAGGGACTCCGAAGGGAAGGACTTCTGATCTCTGCTCAAAAGAGAGTTGTGTTTTTTACAGATGTCAATTCCCGAAAGGTAGAACTACATGAAGCAGAAGAAGTTGGAATTGAGGCACACATTTGCAAGAGGGCCCCAGCTTCGCGAGTGACCTAGCACTCAAAGTTTCTACACGTGCAAGGCGCGTCACAATTCGATGCTTCAACGCGGTGACGCCATTTCGACAGCTGCCAGTCCCAACTCGCAGCTTTCAATACAATTCACTCCATCTCTGCAGCAATCGAACGTACAGAATTTATTTGCCACTTACACTCAAGGGGCTTTTTTAGGCACGGCAATGATCAACATAGCGCATTTGGGGGTTAACTGCGTTGATCGACTCTGGTTCCAAAGCAACGTTCGTTTCCAAACGTCTTTTTGACACAATCAAGTTGATATTCAAAAATGACCAAGCTGAAGTTTCTGGATTCAACCAGGAGTTTCAGCACAAACAGGTAAACTGTGCCATTTCAACATAGCGCCGATGAGTCGGGCAAGGATGCTGATTGTGACTTCCGCCTATGTATTACCAAAGTTAGCTAGTGACCTTCCATCCTCCTCTATTGGCGACTGCGTCCTACAAGATTTGCCGAACATTCAGTTAGCCGATTCATAATTTTCAAAGAGCTGCCAGATCGACTTGCTGATCGGAGCAGACGTCCTTCCGTCTATCCTGCAATTGGCCATTAGAAAATCTTCAGCTGGATCCAAACCGGCCCTGTCCCAGCCAGTGCCACAAAATCCAATGCGTCTTTGACTACACGCTCAGTACAAAAAGAGGTTCTAGCACTGGATGAACTGCTTACAAAGTTCTAGGAGGTGGAGGATCTGCCGGCAAGAGGGCCGAACGAAGCAAACAGTATTTGTGAGCAGAATATTGTGCAGTCTACTGTGAGATAGGAAGAAAGTAGATACAAGGTCACACTTGCTTTCTGAGATCCCAACAGTATTTATTTGGGCCTTAGCACAGAAATTGAAAACTGAGGTCCGCTTAAGCCCAACGCCAGATCATATTTGACACTCGCAACAAATATACTCGAATGGGAAAAATACTCGTGAGTAATGAGTAATCTTATTTTTGCGGTCGATCCAGCAGTGCAAGCAAGTTTCGGCAGGATCACACTACCATACATACATACAAGTTAACTGCAACATTGTCAGGGTTCAGTGTGAATCAAAGTTGCAAAATTAATTAAATTAAAATTAAGAATCTGTTAAAAGTGAAAATGATCAAGTTAAAAAACTTTTGGAAAATCAACTGAATTATCACAAGCCGTAAAACGATAACATATAAATGACTGCTGTGGCGGACTTAATGATTAATAAAATAAAATTCTTAGCGCAACAAGCAGTATAACAAAACCCAATTCTGCGAATCCTACAAGGACCCTCCAGAATAGAAGGGCAAAACCAGCTACTGGTTTTCACACAAATTAAAATAAAATATTCACAAATACTGATCACATCAGGACCATCGAGGAAATTGACAACAGCCTCCTTCTGTTGAACAAATTCAACGGAAACATAATTCAAGGAAACAACACACAAAACATTAATGGAACATATCTGGTACATTTTTGGAACGAGCCAATCACAATACATAATAAAGAATTCAACAACAAAGAGAAGACGATACTAAAACCCGGGATCCCACTCATCCAGATGACCCCGACAGAAATGGAAAGCCTTCAAGTCCTTACACTAGAATCACTCCAAGCTTTACACAAAAAAAACAATAAGCATCTAAGCTTCATTGAAACCCACTCCTTAAATAACAGTATCGCTATATTCTGCCTACTTGCCACGAAAATAATTTCAATTATTATCACAAGATGCTTGCTAAAACCAAGAGACAACATAATCATCAAAGAAATTGTACAAGTCCCAAATAATGAAACCAAGTCAAACAACATTAAAACAAACAATTAAAACCAATTCAATTGGAATTTAACAACGTTCCATACTTCTAGTACCAACTTAAGGGCAAGTAGGATTTTAAGGAGAAGGAGTTAACTGCAACATTGTCAGAGTTCAGTGGCGTAAACAATTGAGCAACTTTGTAATCAAATTGTTGCACAATATTGACCACTCGAGTTCAATAATCTAAACATCCGCCGATCGATCCTAAGAAAACAACATAAAATGCTGAATTCACAAAATTGTCGCCGTCAGCAACAATGCATCCGCCTGCGCCAACGCCGCAAATAAATACGCCGACGTCGCTGCTAAGTACGCCAGCGCCGCTGCCGCTATCCCACAGCCAGCTTAGGTTATTTTTAAGATTTGTAAAATCAGTTCAATTTTGAAGTTTCAATAAATAAGTTCTTTCTATCAAACTTATTGGAAATTAACTTACATACATATGTACATACATACGTACCAGAGATAGTCAACAAGCCACCTCAAAAATGTGTATACTCGTAACTCACGAGTATTTTTCACATTCGAGTATATTTGTTACGAGTAGCAAAAATGATTGAGTATTTACGGATGCGATTGCCAATGGCACTCGTGCTTACCGAGTACGAGTGCCGATAGCACTTGTGCTTAGCAAGTGCGAGTGCCGAATCCACCGCATCATTTTTATGATCGGCAAAAGGGGTGGAAATGCATACTCGTAATATTTGCTGTGGGTATTTGATGCGCAAGTGTCGATTGTGTATTTTGTGTATCTGTAAATGTATTGATGTTGTTGTTGGGTTTTTATACCCGCTACCCATAAGGTAGAAGGGTATTATAACTTAGTGCCAACAGGAAATGTATGTAACAGGCAGAAGGAGCCATCTCCGACCCCATAAATTATATATTCTTGATCAGTGTCAACAACCGAGACGATATAGCCATGTCCGTCTGTCTGTCTGTCTGTCTGTCTGTCTGTCTGTCTGTCTGTCTGTCTGTCTGTCTGTCTGTCTGTCCGTCCGACTGTATGAACACCTAGATCTCAGAGACTATAAGACACAGAGACACCAAATTTTGTATATAGGTTCCTGCATTCCTTACGCAGATCAAGTTTATTTCAAAAGTTGGATGCCACGCCCCCTTCGCCCACAACAAGGATTAATCAAGAAAAAGTCAAGTTTTTTTTATGTAAATTGCGTATAACTCCAAAAGTTATTTTTGTAATGATATGTAATTTGGTAACCCTTCTGTGCTTAACACTCTTAATATACCCTGTCATTTTGGTAAAAATCGGATAAGTAGAACAAAAGTTATTCGTTAAAATATTTATCAAAATTGTTGTGCCCAATGCATATCGACGTTTTAAGTGTGTGAATGACCTAGAGATATCAAATTTGGTGACAGTATTCATGTAGGAAAATTCACAGGAATCATTGAGAATATAATTATTATTTTGCATACGAAAATTCAGTTCTAGGTCTATTATTACGGCTTTTCCAGTTTTTGGGGGCGGAAAGGGGCGTGGCAAAAATCTAAAACAAACTTGATCTACGTAAGAGCTACATGAATACTGTCACTAAATTTGATATCGCTAGGTCATTCACACACTTAAAACGTCCATATGCATTGGGCACAACAATATTGATAAATACTTTAACGAATAACTTTTGTTCAACTTATGCGATTTGTATCAATTACAGTGTATATTAAGAGTGTCAAGCGCAGATGGGTTACCAAATTACACATCATTACACAAAGAACTTTTGGAGTTATATGCAATTTACATAAAAAAAAACTTGACTTTTTCTAGATTAATGCTTATTGTGGGCGAAGGGGGCGTGGCATCCAACTTTTGAAATAAACTTGATCTGCGTAGGGAATGCAGGAAGCTTTGTGCCTAATTTGGTGTCTCTATGTCTTATAGTCTCTGAGATCCAGGTGTTCATACGGACAGACAGACGGACAGACAGTCAGACGGACATGGCTATATCGTCTCGGCTGTTGACGCTGATCAAGAAAGGGTCGGAGATGCTTCCTTCTGCCTGTTACATACATTTTCTGTTGGCACTACGTCATAATACCCTTCTACCCTATGGGTAGCGGGTATACAAATTTGTATTCATTCGTTTTTTTTACTACCAAAAGTAGTATTGCAATTTCCCTAAGACTAGGGTTGCCAACCACGTTGTTTATACCCGCTACCCATAGGGTAGAAGGGTATTATAACTTAGTGCCAACAGAAAATGCATGTAACAGGCAGAAGGAGGCATCTCCGACCACATAAACTATATATATTCTTGATCAGTGTCAACAGCCGAGACGATATAGCCATGTCCGTCTGTCCGTCTGTCCGTCTGTATGAACACCTAGATCTCAGAGACTATAAGAGCTAGAGCTACCAAATTTGGGGACAGTACTCCTATATGTCCTACGCAGATCAAGTTTATTTCAAAAGATGGATGCCACGCCCCTTTCCGCCCCCAAAAGACTGTAAAAGCCGTAATAATAGACCTAGAGCATTGAATTTTGGTATGCATAATAATAATTATATTCTCAATGATTCCTGTGAAATTGGTTGAAATCGAATAAAAAACAAGGAAGTTATTAAAGAATCAATTTTATATGCAAAATTCACTTGCAGCTGCCCGCGCTTTGTTTGTTTAGTTGACAGTGTGACCATAACGGTGTTGCGGTATTTTACCCGCTATTTTCAAATATATACAAAAAAACAAGTTTTAGTATATTTGGTATGTTTTCTGTTTAAATATAATTTAATTTTTTTGTTTTTTCTCGAAATGGGTTGCGGGTATCATACGGTCGAGCACTCTCGACTGTAGCTTTCTTACTTGTTTTTTTTTGTGGCTTACACATGTAAAATAAATATAAACACGTCGCTTACATTCAGCACTTGACTAGAGATAGCATTTTTTCTTGTTTGGAAATATGTACTTACTTAAATTCGCTGTACCTTCACTCGAATCGGAAAATGAAATACCGCCAAGTTTTTAAACAAATTGCCGAGAGACAATATATAGCAGTAAAGCGCATGCGTCGTGAGCACAGTCGTTCCACAGTCCGACAGTACTAAAAAAAAATAGCTTAAAAATCGATGTGATGGACGCTGACTGACAGAGACCTGTTCATTTTTTCTGCTCATACACAATGCCCAACGTAAATATATACATAAAATACAATCTTAATTAGAAACAATACAAATTTCAGTCAAGTGGAATATCACAATGACTTTGACTCTTTAATAACTTTCAAAGTTATGTTGAAAAATTCATAAAATTGGGAGAAAATTAAAAGTTAAGAACAAAATATCTAGTAGGTAAGGATCCCAAAATTATCAAATAAACTACTTTCGACAAAAAACTAATTTCAGTAATATCTATACTAATCTATTATAGTTTCTGGGATCTGATGTTCTTACAGCTCAAATTTTGACGCTGCTTTAGAATTTGCTTATTGGGCTAAGTCCTTTCTTTTTTCTTCACATTGGGCCTCCGATGAACTAATAGATCTTTTACCCTTGAATTGAATTGAAAAAAGACAGAGACAACAATACTAGTTCAAGTTCAATGAAATAACAATACAAAACCTACCACAACAAACGAACTGTTAAGAGAGCTGTTCCCGACGTTTCAATGTTACTAAGAAATTCGTTTGTACTCGGACTGTTGCGCCGTCAATGACGAGGTCGACTCGTTAGGATATCAACTTGCTTGCATCAAATTAGTCTGTTGCGGAATCTGAAATGAATCAGACGTGGAAGTAAGTTCCAAAGAATATTTCCTACGAAAATATATATTTTCGCTTGTGAATTGTTAAATGTGTACTAAATAGAAAATATATAATTTATGTGAAAAGTTATAAAAAAGTTATGATAAAATCTAAAGCAAACGAATATCATAAATAGAAAAGGCATTGATACCTTTTTTTAACTTATTAATATTTACTAATGTTTTAATAAAGCAGTGTGCAACAAATAAACAATTTTATTAACGTAACTAAATTTTTTTTAAATAAATTATAAAACCTTTTAAATAGTTAGTAGTGTGAACTTTGCGTAAATATTGCATACTTATGTGCAAATAAAATGTAATACCTAAAATGCTAGGTTATGTGTCAATAAATATAATAGTATCTTTAAACAATGTTGCTTGCATTTCATTCAACAATATTTATGGCCCAATCGATTTTTAAGGTTCGGAAATGCTGTAGGCAACTTGATGTGATCCACTCAATTGAATTTAATACAACAAATTACTGTTCATTGCAATATAATAAATTAAAGTAATTGAATAAACTTAATATACAGAAATGGTTATAATGATAATTAAATGTCGTCAATTCTAAATAAATGAAAAAGTCTTAGCATTCAATTTGATTATACCTAAATCCAAAGAGTTGAACAAAATAACAGTACAGTTGTATCCGAAGATAAAGTTGTTTCATTAAATGGATAAAATTGCAGCAAAACTACATTGTGAATGTTAAATAATGTGTAAAACCAGCAATGCATAGTACTAGGACGAAGAAGTGGAAAATTGAGTAAAAACTCTTCTTTAATCTTTTGGCATCCAGACAAAGTCGTCAAATCGTCAAAGCAAACGAAAGATAATTTCGACAAGAAACTTAAGCGACTATTTGATACTATTGATACCATTCGAATTACAACACATAAATATAACGTAGTAAGTAAATAATTTTGAAAAAAGTATGTTTATGAAAATGTTGGCAGCTAAAGATAACTAGGCTTCCTCTTTATCTGATAAGTAAATATTACATTAGATTTGACAATATGTTGTTCAAAAATTTTAAAATTTCATGTGTGGCACCTTATAGTAAATTGAAGACGCCAATAAATAAAAAAGCCTTTGTTAGGTCTAACATCTTATTGTATTGATTCGTTTCATTAATAAACAAACTTTATCCTATTCTAACTTATTAAAGCTTTTTATACACTGTTCCAATGAAAATGTGCATAAAACAGGTTCTAGCATTGTGCGAATTTACATACATGTGTAACAGGCAGAAAGCGGCTAATCCAGCCTGAAAAACAAGAAAGCTACATTCGAGTCTGCTTGACTGCAAAATACCAGTTCCCCAGTTTTGTAAGGCACGAAAATATTTTTAAAATATATTTGAAATTTGTTAAAATTGATACAAAAAAATGTATGTTAAAAATTATACAAGCGGGGTTCGAACTCAGACACCAACGAACATTGCGGCACGCATACGTGTGCTCTAACCACTGTGCCACCAAACAACTTTGTGCAAACCTTTCTAATCAGAATAAAGTTCCCATCACATATAGTTTTGTTTTAGCAATTGCAAATTTGGAGCATACTATGGATGCATTTTTCTTTTCATATTTTAACTTTTTTTTATTATTTGGCAATTTATAAAAGAGTTTTCAACTATAATATCTAAAAACAAGTAAGAAAGCTACAGTCGAGAGTGCTCGACCGTATGACACCCGCAACCCATTTCGAGAGAAAACAAAAAGCTTAAATGATATTTTAACAAAAAATATACCATAGATTATACTGAAATTTGTTTTTTTTTTTATACATATTTTTAAAAAATCCATTAAATATCGACATGGCCACACTGTCAACTAAACAAACAAAGCGCGAGCATCTGCAAGTGAATTTTACATATAAAATTGATTCTTTAATAACTTCCTTGTTTTTCTTTCGATCTCAACCAAATTCACAGGAATCATTGAGAATATAATTATTATTATGTTCACCAAAATCGGTCTATTATTACGGCTTTTCCAGTTTTTGGGGGCGGAAAGGGGCGTTCCAAAAATCTAAAACAAACTTGATCTGCGTAAGACCTACACAAATACTGTCACCAAATTTGATATCGCTAGGTCATTCACACACTTAAAACGTCCATATGCATTGGGCACAACTATTTTGATAAATAATTTAACGAATAAATTTTGTTCGACTTATCCGATTTTCACAAAAATTACAGGGTATATTAAGAATGTAAAGCGCAGATGGGATACCAAATTACACATCATTACACAAAGAACTTTTGGAGTTATACGCAATTTACATAAAAAAAACTTGACTTTTTCTAGATTAATGCTTATTGTGGGCGAAGGGGGCGTGGTATCCAACTTTTGAAACAAACTTGGTCTGCGTAAGGAATGAAGGAACCTATGAGATGTGGACATGGCTATATCGTCTCGGCTGTTGACACTGATCTAGAATATATATACTTTATGGGGTCGGAGATGGCTCCTTCTGCCTGTTACATACATTTTCTGTTGTCACTAAGTTATAATACCCTTCTACCCTATGGGTAGCGGGTATAAAAACGTGACTTTTTCAACATTTATGAATATTGTGAGCGAATGGGGCGTGGCATCCAACTTTTGAAGTAAATTTGATCTGCGTAATGAACGCAGGACCCTATTAACCAAATTGTCTCTAGATTATATAGTCTCTGTGCATACCTGCATAGGAGGTATCTGCGCTCTGAGACATGGCCAGTAGCGATGGGCAGCATGAGTGCGCCCGATCATCCGCAAAGTACTAGACTTCGTATTTCGGGTTGTGCGGCTATAAAAGAGAAATTGCGTTATTTCGATCCGACGAGAACCAACGCTCGTCTTGCTCACGTTTTTAGTTTATATTTGTGTATAATAACTAATTAACTAGTAGATATGTGCGGTTTCGTCGCACTGGGCTTCTTTTCGCGTTATTCACAATTTTGTTTATAAATTGCTTACGATAATATTCAAGGTCCGGCGGCCATTGTATGTCCATAAATTTTTTTTTTTTATTCAATGGGTATTAATGAGATACTCAAACGCCTATGGTCAAGACCTGTATACTGCCAGAGCAGGTAAGCAACAACACATGAGAGGTTTTCATACTCGGTATCCATAGTATAGAAGGGTATTGTAACTTAGTACCAATAGATAATGGTAATGAACTGGCAGAAGGAGGCATCTCCGACCCAATAAAGTATATATATTCTTGATCATTGTCAACAGCCGATACCATATGGGCATATCCGTCTGTCTGTCTGTATGAAAGCCTAGATCTGAGAGACTATAAGACCTGGAGATATCAAACTTGCGTATACACAGTTTAGTTTCTTTAAGATTTTTGTCACGCCTCTTTGCGCCCATGAAAACTGTATATGTCGATATAATAGAGATAAAGCCTTTGTACGCATACTTTTAGCCTCAATAATTCCTGTGAATTTGGTTGTGATCGAATGAAAAATGGAAGTTATTCAAGAATCAACTTCAAAGGAAACAAGTAAGAAAGCTTCAGTCGAGAGTGCTCGACCGTAAGATACCGGCAACCCAATAGGAGAGAAAACAAAACACTTAAATCATATTTTAACAAAAAATATACCAAAGAATTTACTGAAATTTGTTTTTTTTTGTATATATTTGAAACAAATCCATAACATACCGACATGGTCACACTGTCAACAAAACAAACAAAGCGCGAGCAGCTGTAAGTCAATTTTGCATATAAAATTGATTGTTTAATAACCTCCTTGTTATACCCGCTACCCATAGGGTAGAAGAGTATTATAACTTAGTGCCAACAGAAAATGTTTGTAACAGGCAGAAGGAGGCATCTCCGACCACATAAACTATATATATTCTTGATCAGTGTCAACAGCCGAGACGATATAGCCATGTCCGTCTGTCCGTCTGTATGAATACCTAGATCTCAGAGACTATAAGAGCTAGAGCTACCAAATTTGGGGACAGTACTCCTATAGGTCCTACGCAGATCAAGTTTATTTCAAAAGTTGGATGCCACGCCCCTTTCCGCCCCCAAAAGCCTGTAAAAGCCGTAATAATAGACCTAGAGCATTGAATTTGCATAATAATAATTATATTTTCAATGATTCCTGGAAATTTGGTTGAGATCGAATGAAAAACAAGGAAGTTATTAAAGAATCAATTTTATATGCAAAATTCTCTTGCAGCTGCCCGCGCTTTATTTGTTTAGTCGACAGTGTGGCCATGTCGGTGTTGTGGATTTTTACCCAAATTCACAGGAGTCATTCTGACTATCATTGTTATTATGCATACCAATTCAATGCTCTAGGTCTATTATTACGGCTTTTACAGTTTTTGGGGGGGGAAAGGGGCGTGGCAAAAATCTAAAACAAACTTGATCTGCGTAAGAGCTACACGAATACTGTCACCAAATTTGATATCTCTAGGTCATTCACACACTTAAAACGTCCATATGCACTGGGCACAACAATTTTGATAAATAATTTCACGAATAACTTTTGTTGTACTTATCCGATTTGTATCAATTACAGGGTATATTAAGAGTGTCAAGCGCAGATGGGTTACCAAATTACACATCATTACACAAAGAACTTTTGGAGTTATACGCGATTTACATAAAAAAAACTTGACTTTCTCTAGATAAATGCTTATTGTGGGCGAAGGGGGCGTGGCATCCAACTTTTGAAATAAACTTGATCTGCGTAGGGTATGAAAAAACCTTTTTGCCAAATTTGGTGTCTCTATGTCTTATGGTCTCTGAGATCCAGGTGTTCATACGGACAGACAGACGGACATGGCTATATCGTCTCGGCTGTTGACGCTGATCAAGAATATATATACTTTATGGGGTCGGAGATGCCTCCTTCTGCCTGTTACATACATTTTCTGTTGGCACTAAGTCATAATACCCTTCTACCCTATGGGTAGCGGGTATAAAAACAAGTTTTAGTATATTTGGTATATTTTTTGTTAAAATATCATTTAAGTTTTTTGTTTTCTCTCGAAATGGGTTGCGGGTATCATACGGTCGAGCACTCTCGACTGTAGCTTTCTTACTTGTTCTGGTTGTTCCAAGACCGTTTCGTCGTGTTTAGTGAAGCAAACGGTCTTTTGCGTATGTATTGGTATACATTCACACGCATAGACAAGCAAATCGTTTTGCAGACGGAATCTATTAATTGCGATCGTGAATTATATTAAATGAACGGAGAAGTTCGATTAGTGCAGAAAATCTGAACGCCTTACTAGTTATAAAACTTAACACATAATATATAAAAAACGTTAAAGATATATATGGGTATTTTTAATGCAAAAACAAATTTAAAAACATTTTCGGAATTTTTTTTTCGCTATATGGAATATGGAATTTAAATGGAACTTGTTAACAAAAATATTTGAAAATAAATTTAAATTGTTCTATTACACAAATTATATTATTTCATTTTCACAACAACGAAAGTAAATGTGAAGACCGTTTGCGTTTAGTTTTTCGGTCAATCGGTCTTTTGCTGACTCTCATTTCGCGAGCGTTTCTCGTTCCGCTCTTTACGCACTGCTCATTGAAAGACCGAAAAACAAAGAGCTCAACGAAAAGCGCTCAACAGAAAACATAAATAATGACAGCAAGAGTCTCTTGCTCAGAGCGAGAGCGTGAGAGTATGAACTTTTTCGGTTGTGCTCGCAACGAGACCGCAAAAAGATAAACGGCCGACAGTTATTTGCGAGCTTTGGGTAGCGGGTATTTTACTCGACTGTAGTTTCTTACTTCTTATTATCCAATTATGGGGTACACCAAATTCTTTCCACTACCGTGGTTATTATACCCGCTACCCATAGGGTAGAAGGGTATTATGACTTAGTGCCAACAGAAAATGTATGTAACAGGCAGAAGGAGGCATCTCCGACCCCATAAAGTATATATATTCTTGATCAGCGTCAACAGCCGAGACGATATAGCCATGTCCGTCTGTCCGTCTGTCCGTCTGTCTGTCCGTATGAACACCTGGATCTCAGAGACTATAAGACATAGAGACACCAAATTTGGCAAAAAGGTTCCTTCATATCCTACGCAGGTCAAGTTTAATTCAAAAGTTGGATGCCACGCCCCCTTCGCCCACAATAAGCATTTATCTAGAGAAAGTCAAGTTTTTTTTATGTAAATCGCGAATAACTCCAAAAGTTCTTTGTGTAATGATGTGTAATTTGTTAACCCATCTGCGCTTGACACTCTTAATATACCCTGTAATTTTAATACAATTCACATAAGTAGAACAAAAGTTATTCGTGAAATTATTTATCAAAATTTTTGTGCTCAGTGCATATGGACGTTTTAAGTGTGTGAATGACCTAGAGATATCAAATTTGGTGACAGTATTCATGTAGCTCTTACGCAGATCAAGTTTGTTTTAGATTTTTGCCACGCCCCTTTCCGCCCCCAAAAACTGTAAAAGCCGTAATAATAGACCTAGAGCATTGAATTTTGGTATGCATAATAACAATGATAGTCTGAATGACTCCTGTGAATTTGGTTGAGATCGAATAAAAAACGAGGAAGTTATTAAAGAATCCATTTTGTTTGCAAAATTCACTTGCAGCTGCTCACGCTTTGTTTGTTTAGTTGACAGTGTGACCATGTCGGTGTTGTGGATTTTTTCCCGCTATTTTCAAATATATACACACAAAACACAAGTTTCAGTATATTTTCGGTATATTTTTTTTTTCTCTCGAAATGGGTTGCGGGTATCATACGGTCGAGCACTCTCGACTGTAGCTTTCTTACTTGTTATGAGGAAAGGTGGTCCATTTCAAATAATTTATGATGAAGACAAAGGAAATCTTTTTTGAACACTTTAAATCAATATATTTACAAATAGAAATACCTACACATTAAAACAGCATTCGAATAATTACTTGAGGATTGCTTTACTTGTAAATAATTATACTGCAGCTTAATCTGACACGGACAGGCAGGCATACCGACTGACGGACGGACACTCGCAAGATCATGTTCAAGTATACATATTATTAATTATTATTATTAATTAATTAATTCAAACTGTATGTTTATACTACGTTAAGTCAGAAGCGTTGACACGCCCACTTTTATAAAAAAGAAATATATATAAAGAGAATAATAATAATCAAGTGACAAATGTAAAATTTTTGTTTGAATCAAAAGCAAAAACTGATTTTAATAATACTAATTTAAAATAAATATCAGGTATACAAATTTAGTTAAAAATATCGATGTCGATGTTGTTTATACTCAAAATGAAACATCGTTGTTGGGTTAAAGCTTCGATGTTAGCTTAGGTTAGGTTACGGTTAATAGACTGCTCGACCGAAGTCTAGAGCACTCAGAGACTAAATGGTCCATTGTGATGTCTGATGTATATAACAGGAGGAATAGTTAGGATTGGGATTGGATAGTGGAGGAAAATTCTGGTTATTTTTTATCTGTGTGCTACTGGCCAGTCCTGTTAGGCTGCGGTAGCCCCTGCAACGAAGTGCCAAGTTCTCTAGGCGAATATTCGCAAGACTACCTTGTTCAGCGAAGAAAGGCTTGCCCAGATATTGAGTTCTCTTTCTAAGAAGTGCAGGGCAGTCGCATAGAAAGTGTTAAACACTCGATTTCTTGCCGCAGATGCGACAGAAGTCCTGTTGGGATCCACCGTACCGTTGTTCCATATGGCCGATGTAACAGTGTCCCGTTAAGACTCCTATCAGTAACCTTATCTTTTTGTTTGTGAAGTTTAAGAGCTCGGTTGTTCGCTTTGGGTTATATCTTGGCCTTAGTGCTTTTGACACTTCGCAGCCCGATGATGCTGTTTAATGTTCGCCAGCCGCTGCTTTCATGTAACAAATAAGTTCCGCTAGGATGTGCTGAATTGGTCTCTAAATATCGATCGCAGCGAGATTTTCTGATGACGCTGACCCCATTCGATCACGCTCATCAGCCGCCTCGTTATCTGGTACCCCAATATGCCCAGGTACCCAGACAAGTCTGAAAGAGTGTGGTTGGCATAGGTTTAGTGACATCACTGTGTCTCACATGTGTTTACTCTTAATGTGTTTACTCTTAATACTGTCAACGTAGATGGACACGTCCCTCGAGCTTCCGCCCAGTGTCCGTATGAACTTGGTCGCTTGCCAACAGCGTAGATCTCCGCTTGGAACACACTACACCAGTCAGGAAGACGAAAGGAAAGCTTGGTTGCAAGGTCTTTTGGGAAGACCCCCGATCCGGTGCCTTCCGTCGTCTTCGATCCGTCTGTGTAGATTGACAACTCATTCTGCCTCAAAGGAATCGGATCTGAATTCCCTGTTGCCAATCGGATCTGTCAGGGAATTCAGCTGTAAACCTGTCATCCCACTTATGTTCTGGGACCCAGTGCGTAAAATAGAGTTATGACCAACACCAGGCTTAAGGAAGCACTGGGAGGTAGAGTCCAATGGGTTCCAGATTCAACAATACATCCAGCGCTGCTTGGGGGGTAAATCGAATACATCCTGTTATTCCCAAGTATGCTATTCTCTGAACATTACGGAGATTGTTTAGATAGGAGTCGGTGTGACCCGCCTCCCACCATACAAGCGCCCCATAAATTAGTATAGGTCTGACAATTGCAGTGCAGTACCAATGAAGGATGTACGGTTGCAATCCCCATCCTTTACCAAAAGTCCTCCAGGAGAGTTTGGAATCCAGGATTACACCATGGTATTTTGCCTCTTTTGATTTAGTAGATCACTGACTGTTGGCAGATACCATTAGAACCAGGTCGTCCGCATAAGCATTCACTCTTCAGCCCTTGTTTATCAGTTTGAGAAGAAGGTCATTTAGAACAAGATTCCATAACAAGGGGGATATGAGACCACCTTGCGGGGTACCCCTGATCACCCTTCTCCTGATGGTCGAAGCTTAAAGTTGGGCGTTAATCATTTTTTGGTGAAGCATGTTGCTAAGCCATCGAGTGATTGTCGGGTGCGACCCTATGACATTATTAAAGGCAACCTCTATGTCGAGAAATGCCGCCAACGTAAACACTTTCCTTTGCAATGTGCTTTCAATTGTGCTAACCACCTCGTGCAGAGCCGTCTCAACTGAACTACCTTTGAGGTAAACGTGTTGGGACTTGCTAAATGTGTGAAGTGTTAGCTTAATTCTAAGATGAAGGTCCAGAAGTCTCTTCAGTGTTTTTAGTAAAAACAATGAAAGACTAATCTTTCCTGCCTTTGCAATGAAAGCCACCCTAGCTTCTCTCCATGGAATGTATCCCGGCAGGAGACATCCCCTGAAGATCTCTAGTAGCCATTGCGACATCTAGTAGCCATCTGTATCTTGACCATTCTGATGAGATCCGGTCCTTTGTAGGGGGGGAACGACTTGATAGGCCAGATTATCTTTTCTGTACTTACAACTCCGTCGATTGGGGCTTGACTCAGGCTCGCCATCGATGTGAGAGGTGGTAATCCCATTCTTCAACTTCTGAGCAGCCTGGAAATTGTGCGTTCATGAGGAGTTGTAGAGATTCTTGACACTCTTTAGCGAATGTGCCATCGTTTCCTTCCGTATTTGGCCGGAGTCCACCACTTGTTGGGGTTTGACTTGGGTGGGCGGCTGATTGGACAGGATTTGATGAGGGACTTGCATAGAGTGTCTGTAACATTTTGGGTCGATTCCTCCAATTTGTCTGGGTTGACTAACCTTCACATGGGTGATAAGGAATAGGTTCCCATGTTGTTAGAATTTAACGCAGTTTGGCCTTCGTGGACTCCTGAAGGTGCCGCCTTTCTGGACCATCCAACTTCGATCACAATCCTGTAATGATCCGAAAAAGACCATTCCGTGGATACGTGCCAATTTTCTACGGAGAAAGAGTCGCTGTTAGTCGCTGGGATTTAATCTAAAACCTCTGCTCGGTTTATTTTTGCGGAAGGTGGCTACTTAAGTTACACACACGAATTCAAGTAGCGACTCCTCTCTCTCGTTGGTGTCTTTGCTCCCCCAAAAAGTATTGTGGGCATTAGCATCATACCTAAGGATTAGATCCATGCCCTTTATCTGCGCATGCTGAATTAGGGCTCGGATGCTTTCCGACGGTGGATCCTTTTCTTCATACGGGAGGTATGCCGAGGCCAGGTATAGTTTGGGACCGTTCCATCGCTCACAGAACGCGAACGTCAAGTCCCTTTTGCTATAACGGGAAGAGAAGAACACATTAAGTCCGATTCTTACCACGATACAGGTTCTGGACCTAAACACAGGTGTCGGGACAAGGAGATGGTAACCGCGGGCACCCAAACCATAAACCCTTTCACCTATGATCCAGGATCGTTCGCTCCGAAATTTGGTCCACAGAGACGACGTCCATCTTTGCTCCTGGCAAAGGTGCATCCAGCTTCAGCAGTATATCTTTCAGGAATCGCAGGGATTCCTCATTGGCACATGCCACCACTTTGACACCCTTGTACCACTTAATTTCATCAAACTCTGCCACGAACGGATTTTACGGTTGAGTAATGGCATCAGCAATCCCATGGTCGATTAACCCTTCCATAATAAGCCAGTTATCGCTCGTGAACTTCCCTTTCGGGTAGCTTCTATCAATTATAGCTACCTGTTTTATACTTAACCTGGCCAGGATATCCGCTTGCTTTCGGCCTTCGCCGAGTCGTCCGACCTCTGCCTCTTGTTGACAGATGGGTTGGCCTTTTTCGGTTGCTTGCTCACCGTTTTCTCCTATCCAAGAGGTGTGGCTGTTGCAAGCTGTTTTCCCGGTGCATTCTGCAATCCAACATCATCTTCGCTAACGCAAGCGCTAGTTCGGGGTCCGTCATTGATGAGCCTGTGAACACAAACTCCGACTCCGTGGCAGTTGGTTCCAGGTCCATACCCTCTTGTCGATGGAGCTTGTCCGCTCCACTGTCGTGACCACTGGCGACACGCAGAGAGGATTACTCCTCCCCGTGCCCGTCGGTAGCGGTCACATTTCCCACCGACTTTTGGGCTGACATCACAGCCCGAGTTGACTTATTTTAATTTTGAATCCGAGGATTCGGGATGCTTGCTGCCAAATACCTTTGAACATGATTCTGGACCTCGGCTTTTCAGATTATATCTAAAAGGCTTCGGCCCAGTCCCTTAGCTAAAAACTGCAAAGTCTCATGAGCGAGCAGGTGTTGCTGAGACGATGCAGTTTCCATTGCTCAGCCGGCACACCCGTGAAGGGTTCAGTCTGAGGATTTTTGCCAGTCCAAATTGTACCCTCTTACTGTCTTCTGAGTTATAGAACCTCCCTCAGGCCCAGCTGTTACAGAAATGCAATTATTCTAGGGGGTTTTATGGCTCTCAGCTCTGATGTACTCAGCTGGTGATTACCAACGGTGTTGTCTGCTGGACAGTTAGCCAGAATGCGCTCTCGAGTCTCCTCCTCATCGAGGCAGAGACTTGACTATCTGAAAAGACAGCAATGATTTTGTGCTTTTAGCCTCTCTTGAGTGATGCACATCGTTCTATGGCGTGTATGTACGGCTGGCAAATATAGTCAAATATTTCTAGCGATTCAGAGTAATTAAGCCTGGGCCCACAGACTCCTACCCCTGCCCCTTCATTGGTAAGTGAGCCATCTGTATACCACCTAATGGCGTGGGTTACCACACTGTAAGTGGTAGAGAGACTGCTCCACTATTGTTTGCTGCTCTGTTCATAACTTGGAGCACGAGTGTTCCGGTAAGTTAGCTAGTTCCCCCAGTATCCTGTACTGCAATTGGATCGCAATATACTGTATATGAATATTTAATTGTGGTAGACCCAGTAGGACGTCCAGTGCCGCCGATGGTTAGGTTCACATAGCATACATACACATATAGAAACACAAGCCATCCTTTGGACTTTGCCAAAACTAACGCATCATAACTGACAATAGGTCTTACCATTTCGAGAGAAAACAAAAAACTTAAATGATATTTGAACAACAAATATACCACAAAAATATACTGAAATTTTTTTTTGTATATATTTAAAAAAAATCCATAACATACCGACATGGTCACACTGTCAGCTAAACAAACAAAGCGCGAGCAGCTGCAAGTGAATGCAGGAGCCTATGTACCAAATTTTCTCCATGTCTTATAGTCTCTGAGATCTAGGTGTTCATATAGACAGACAGACGGAAAGACTGACAGACGGACATGGCTATACCGTCTCGGCTGTTGACACTGATCAAGAATATATATACTTTATGGGGTCGGATGTGCCTCGATCTGTCTGTTATATTCATTTTCCAATGGCACTAAGTTATAATACCCTTCCACCCTATGAGTATAATCACACAATCCCCTCGTCAAATATGTGCTTTGGGTCGTTATCCTGCTGGAATGTCGTCTTTTTAGGCATATTTTCAAAAGTAAATAGATCCATTTGAATTTTATAAAGTAAGAAAGCTACAGTCGAGAGTGCTCGACCGTATGATACCCGCAACCCATTTCGAGAGAAAACACAACACCGTTATGGTCACACTGTCAACTAAACAAACAAAGCGCGGGCAGCTGCAAGTGAATTTTGCATACAAAATTGATTTTTTAATAACTTCCATGTTTTTCATTCGATCTCAACCAAATTCACAGGAGAATATAATTATTATTATGCATACCAAAATTCAATGCTCTAGGTCTATTATTACGGCTTTTACAGGCATTTGGGGGCGAAAAGGGGCGTGGCAAAATTATAAAACAGATCTGTGTGCAAGCATTGCTAGTGTTTTAAAAAATAATTCGTAGCTCCAGTGCCAACGGAGCGGGTATTTTACTCGACTGTAGTTTCTTACTTCTTATTATCCAATTATGGGGTACACCAAATTCTTTCCACTACCGTGGTTATTATTAGGAAAGGTGGTCCATTTCAAATAATTTATGATGAAGACAAAGGAAATCTTTTTTGAACACTTTAAATCAATATATTTACAAATAGAAATACCTACACATTAAAACAGCATTCGAATAATTACTTGAGGATTGCTTTACTTGTAAATAATTATACTGCAGCTTCATCTGACAAGGACAGGCAGGCATACCGACTGACGGACGGACACTCGCAAGATCATGTTCAAGTATACATATTATTAATTATTATTTATTAATTAATTAATTCAAACTGTATGTTTATACTACGTTAAGTCAGAAGCGTTGACACGCCCACTTTTATAAAAAAGAAATATATATAAAGAGAATAATAATAATTAAGTGACAAATGTAAAATTTTTGTTTGAATCAAAAGCAAAAACTGATTTTAATAATACTAATTTAAAATAAATATCAGGTATACAAATTTAGTTAAAAATATCGATGTCGATGTTGTTTATGCTCAAAATGAAACATCGTTGTTGGGTTAAAGCTTCGATGTTAGCTTAGGTTAGGTTACGGTTAATAGACTGCTCGACCGAAGTCTAGAGCACTCAGAGACTAAATGGTCCATTGTGATGTCTGATGTATATAACAGGAGGAATAGTTAGGATTGGGAGGGGATAGTGGAGGAAAATTCTGGTTATTTTTTATCTGTGTGCTACTGGCCAGTCCTGTTAGGCTGCGGTAGCCCCTGCAACGAAGTGCCAAGTTCTCTAGGCGAATATTCGCAAGACTACCTTGTTCAGCGAAGAAAGGCTTGCCCAGATATTGAGTTATCTTTCTAAGAAGTGCAGGGCAGTCGCATAGAAAGTGTTAAACACTCGATTTCTTGCCGCAGATGCGACAGAAGTCCTGTTGGGATCCACCGTACCGTTGTTCCATATGGCCGATGTAACAGTGTCCCGTTAAGACTCCTATCAGTAACCTTATCTTTTTCTTTGTGAAGTTTAAGAGCTCGGTTGTTCGCTTTGGGTTATATCTTGGCCTTAGTGCTATTGACACTTCGCAGCCCGATGATGCTGTTTAATGTTCGCCAGCCGCTGCTTTCATGTAACAAATAAGTTCCGCTAGGATGTGCTGAATTGGTCTCTAAATATCGATCGCAGCGAGATTTTCTGATGACGCTGACCCCATTCGATCACGCTCATCAGCCGCCTCGTTATCTGGTACCCCAATATGCCCAGGTACCCAGACAAGTCTGAAAGAGTGTGGTTGGCATAGGTTTAGTGACATCACTGTGTCTCACATGTGTTTACTCTTAATGTGTTTACTCTTAATACTGTCAACGTAGATGGACACGTCCCTCGAGCTTCCGCCCAGTGTCCGTATGAACTTGGTCGCTTGCCAACAGCGTAGATCTCCGCTTGGAACACACTACACCAGTCAGGAAGACGAAAGGAAAGCTTGGTTGCAAGGTCTTTTGGGAAGACCCCCGATCCGGTGCCTTCCGTCGTCTTCGATCCGTCTGTGTAGATTGACAACTCATTCTGCCTCAAAGGAATCGGATCTGAATTCCCTGTTGCCAATCGGATCTGTCAGGGAATTCAGCTGTAAACCTGTCATCCCACTTATGTTCTGGTACCCAGTGCGTAAAATAGAGTTATGACCAACACCAGGCTTAAGGAAGCACTGGGAGGTAGAGTCCAATGGGTTCCAGATTCAACAATACATCCAGCGCTGCTTGGGGGGTAAATCGAATACATCCTGTTATTCCCAAGTATGCTATTCTCTGAACATTACGGAGATTGTTTAGATAGGAGTCGGTGTGACTCGCCTCCCACCATACAAGCGCCCAATAAATTAGTATAGGTCTGACAATTGCAGTGCAGTACCAATGAAGGATGTACGGTTGCAATCCCCATCCTTTACCAAAAGTCCTCCAGGAGAGTTTGGAATCCAGGATTACACCATGGCATTTTCATTCACTCTTCAGCCCTTGTTCATCAGTTTGAGAAGAAGGTCATTTAGAACAAGATTCCATAACAAGGGGGATATGAGACCACCTTGCGGGGTACCCCTGATCACCCTTCTCCTGATGGTCGAAGCTTAAAGTTGGGCGTTAATCATTTTTTGGTGAAGCATGTTGCTAAGTCATCGAGTGATTGTCGGGTGCGACCCTATGCGACCTTCCTCCAATTTGTCTGGGTTGACTAACCTTCACATGGGTGATAAGGAATAGGTTCCCATGTTGTTAGAATTTGACGCAGTTTGGCCTTCGTGGACTCCTGAAGATGCCGCCTTTCTGGACCATCCAACTTCGATCACTATCCTGTAATGATCCGAAAAAGAGCATTCCGTGGATACGTGCCAATCTTCTACGGAGAAAGAGTCGCTGTTAGTCGCTGGGATTTAATCTAAAACCTCTGCTCGGTTTATTTTTGCGGAAGGTGGGTGGCTACTTAAGTTACACACACGAATTCAAGCAGCGACTCCTCTCTCTCGTTGGTGTCTTTGCTCCCCCAAAAAGTATTGTGAGCATTAGCATCATACCCAAGGATTAGATCCACGCCCTTTATCTGCGCATGCTGAATTAGGGCTCGGATGCTTTCCGACGGTGGATCCTTTTCTTCATACGGGAGGTATGCCGAGGCCAGGTATAGTTTGGGACCGTTCCATCGCTCACAGAACGCGAACGTCAAGTCCCTTTTGCTATAACGGGAAGAGAAGAACACATTAAGTCCGATTCTTACCACGATACAGGTTCTGGACTTAAACACAGGTGTCGGGACAAGGAGATGGTAACCGCGGGCACCCAAACCATAAACCCTTTCACCTATGATCCAGGATCGTTCGCTCCGAAATTTGGTCCACAGAGACGACGTCCATCTTTGCTCCTGGCAAAGGTGCATCCAGCTTCAGCAGTATATCTTTCAGGAATCGCAGGGATTCCTCATTGGCACATGCCACCACTTTGACACCCTTGTACCACTTAATTTCATCAAACTCTGCCACGAACGGATTTTACGGTTGAGTAATGGCATCAGCAATCCCATGGTCGATTAACCCTTCCATAATAAGCCAGTTATCGCTCGTGAACTTCCCTTTCGGGTAGCTTCTATCAATTATAGCTACCTGTTTTATACTTAACCTGGCCAGGATATCCGCTTGCTTTCGGCCTTCGCCGAGTCGTCCGACCTCTGCCTCTTGTTGACAGATGGGTTGGCCTTTTTCGGTTGCTTGCTCACCGTTTTCTCCTATCCAAGAGGTGTGGCTGTTGCAAGCTGTTTTCCCGGTGCATTCTGCAATCCAACATCATCTTCGCTAACGCAAGCGCTAGTTCGGGGTCCGTCATTGATGAGCCTGTGAACACAAACTCCGACTCCGTGGCAGTTGGTTCCAGGTCCATACCCTCTTGTCGATGGAGCTTGTACGGTCCACTGTCGTGACCACTGGCGACACGCAGAGAGGATTACTCCTCCCCGTGCCCGTCGGTAGCGGTCACATTTCCCACCGACTTTTGGGCTGACATCACAGCCCGAGTTGACTTATTTTAATTTTGAATCCGAGGATTCGGGATGCTTGCTGCCAAATACCTCTGAACATGATTCTGGACCTCGGCTTTTCAGATTATATCTAAAAGGCTTCGGCCCAGTCCCTTAGCTAAAAACTGCAAAGTCTCATGAGCGAGCAGGTGTTGCTGAGACGATGCAGTTTCCATTGCTCAGCCGGCACACCCGTGAAGGGTTCAGTCTGAGGATTTTTGCCAGTCCAAATTGTACCCTCTTACTGTCTTCTGAGTTATAGAACCTCCCTCAGGCCCAGCTGTTACAGAAATGCAATTATTCTAGGGGGTTTTATGGCTCTCAGCTCTGATGTACTCAGCTGGTGATTACCAACGGTGTTGTCTGCTGGACAGTTAGCCAGAATGCGCTCTCGAGTCTCCTCCTCATCGAGGCAGAGACTTGACTATCTGAAAAGACAGCAATGATTTTGTGCTTTTAGCCTCTCTTGAGTGATGCACATCGTTCTATGGCGTGTATGTACGGCTGGCAAATATAGTCTAATATTTCTAGCGATTCAGAGTAATTAAGCCTGGGCCCACAGACTCCTACCCCTGCCCCTTCATTGGTAAGTGAGCCATCTGTATACCACCTAATAGCGTGGGTTACCACACTGTAAGTGGTAGAGAGACTGCTCCACTATTGTTTGCTGCTCTGTTCATAACTTGGAGCACGAGTGTTCCGGTAAGTTAGCTAGTTCCCCCAGTATCCTGTACTGCAATTGGATCGCAATATACTGTATATGAATATTTAATTGTGGTAGACCCAGTAGGACGTCCAGTGCCGCCGATGGTTAGGTTCACATAGCATACATACACATATAGAAACACAAGCCATCCTTTGGACTTTGCCAAAACTAACGCATCATAACTGACAATAGGTCTTACCATTTCGAGAGAAAACAAAAAACTTAAATGATATTTGAACAACAAATATACCACAAAAATATACTGAAATTTTTTTTTGTATATATTTAAAAAAAATCCATAACATACCGACATGGTCACACTGTCAGCTAAACAAACAAAGCGCGAGCAGCTGCAAGTGAATGCAGGAGCCTATGTACCAAATTTTCTCCATGTCTTATAGTCTCTGAGATCTAGGTGTTCATATAGACAGACAGACGGAAAGACTGACAGACGGACATGGCTATACCGTCTCGGCTGTTGACACTGATCAAGAATATATATACTTTATGGGGTCGGATGTGCCTCGATCTGTCTGTTATATTCATTTTCCAATGGCACTAAGTTATAATACCCTTCCACCCTATGAGTATAATCACACAATCCCCTCGTCAAATATGTGCTTTGGGTCGTTATCCTGCTGGAATGTCGTCTTTTTAGGCATATTTTCAAAAGTAAATAGATCCATTTGAATTTTATAAAGTAAGAAAGCTACAGTCGAGAGTGCTCGACCGTATGATACCCGCAACCCATTTCGAGAGAAAACACAACACCGTTATGGTCACACTGTCAACTAAACAAACAAAGCGCGGGCAGCTGCAAGTGAATTTTGCATACAAAATTGATTTTTTAATAACTTCCATGTTTTTCATTCGATCTCAACCAAATTCACAGGAGAATATAATTATTATTATGCATACCAAAATTCAATGCTCTAGGTCTATTATTACGGCTTTTACAGGCATTTGGGGGCGAAAAGGGGCGTGGCAAAATTATAAAACAGATCTGTGTGCAAGCATTGCTAGTGTTTTAAAAAATAATTCGTAGCTCCAGTGCCAACGGAGCGGGTATTTTACTCGACTGTAGTTTCTTACTTCTTATTATCCAATTATGGGGTACACCAAATTCTTTCCACTACCGTGGTTATTATTAGGAAAGGTGGTCCATTTCAAATAATTTATGATGAAGACAAAGGAAATCTTTTTTGAACACTTTAAATCAATATATTTACAAATAGAAATACCTACACATTAAAACAGCATTCGAATAATTACTTGAGGATTGCTTTACTTGTAAATAATTATACTGCAGCTTCATCTGACAAGGACAGGCAGGCATACCGACTGACGGACGGACACTCGCAAGATCATGTTCAAGTATACATATTATTAATTATTATTTATTAATTAATTAATTCAAACTGTATGTTTATACTACGTTAAGTCAGAAGCGTTGACACGCCCACTTTTATAAAAAAGAAATATATATAAAGAGAATAATAATAATTAAGTGACAAATGTAAAATTTTTGTTTGAATCAAAAGCAAAAACTGATTTTAATAATACTAATTTAAAATAAATATCAGGTATACAAATTTAGTTAAAAATATCGATGTCGATGTTGTTTATGCTCAAAATGAAACATCGTTGTTGGGTTAAAGCTTCGATGTTAGCTTAGGTTAGGTTACGGTTAATAGACTGCTCGACCGAAGTCTAGAGCACTCAGAGACTAAATGGTCCATTGTGATGTCTGATGTATATAACAGGAGGAATAGTTAGGATTGGGAGGGGATAGTGGAGGAAAATTCTGGTTATTTTTTATCTGTGTGCTACTGGCCAGTCCTGTTAGGCTGCGGTAGCCCCTGCAACGAAGTGCCAAGTTCTCTAGGCGAATATTCGCAAGACTACCTTGTTCAGCGAAGAAAGGCTTGCCCAGATATTGAGTTCTCTTTCTAAGAAGTGCAGGGCAGTCGCATAGAAAGTGTTAAACACTCGATTTCTTGCCGCAGATGCGACAGAAGTCCTGTTGGGATCCACCGTACCGTTGTTCCATATGGCCGATGTAACAGTGTCCCGTTAAGACTCCTATCAGTAACCTTATCTTTTTGTTTGTGAAGTTTAAGAGCTCGGTTGTTCGCTTTGGGTTATATCTTGGCCTTAGTGCTTTTGACACTTCGCAGCCCGATGATGCTGTTTAATGTTCGCCAGCCGCTGCTTTCATGTAACAAATAAGTTCCGCTAGGATGTGCTGAATTGGTCTCTAAATATCGATCGCAGCGAGATTTTCTGATGACGCTGACCCCATTCGATCACGCTCATCAGCCGCCTCGTTATCTGGTACCCCAATATGCCCAGGTACCCAGACAAGTCTGAAAGAGTGTGGTTGGCATAGGTTTAGTGACATCACTGTGTCTCACATGTGTTTACTCTTAATGTGTTTACTCTTAATACTGTCAACGTAGATGGACACGTCCCTCGAGCTTCCGCCCAGTGTCCGTATGAACTTGGTCGCTTGCCAACAGCGTAGATCTCCGCTTGGAACACACTACACCAGTCAGGAAGACGAAAGGAAAGCTTGGTTGCAAGGTCTTTTGGGAAGACCCCCGATCCGGTGCCTTCCGTCGTCTTCGATCCGTCTGTGTAGATTGACAACTCATTCTGCCTCAAAGGAATCGGATCTGAATTCCCTGTTGCCAATCGGATCTGTCAGGGAATTCAGCTGTAAACCTGTCATCCCACTTATGTTCTGGTACCCAGTGCGTAAAATAGAGTTATGACCAACACCAGGCTTAAGGAAGCACTGGGAGGTAGAGTCCAATGGGTTCCAGATTCAACAATACATCCAGCGCTGCTTGGGGGGTAAATCGAATACATCCTGTTATTCCCAAGTATGCTATTCTCTGAACATTACGGAGATTGTTTAGATAGGAGTCGGTGTGACCCGCCTCCCACCATACAAGCGCCCCATAAATTAGTATAGGTCTGACAATTGCAGTGCAGTACCAATGAAGGATGTACGGTTGCAATCCCCATCCTTTACCAAAAGTCCTCCAGGAGAGTTTGGAATCCAGGATTACACCATGGTATTTTGCCTCTTTTGATTTAGTAGATCACTGACTGTTGGCAGATACCATTAGAACCAGGTCGTCCGCATAAGCATTCACTCTTCAGCCCTTGTTCATCAGTTTGAGAAGAAGGTCATTTAGAACAAGATTCCATAACAAGGGGGATATGAGACCACCTTGCGGGGTACCCCTGATCACCCTTCTCCTGATGGTCGAAGCTTAAAGTTGGGCGTTAATCATTTTTTGGTGAAGCATGTTGCTAAGTCATCGAGTGATTGTCGGGTGCGACCCTATGCGACCTTCCTCCAATTTGTCTGGGTTGACTAACCTTCACATGGGTGATAAGGAATAGGTTCCC
The DNA here is from genome assembly GCA_963583835.1 of Drosophila immigrans. Taxonomy (NCBI): domain Eukaryota; kingdom Metazoa; phylum Arthropoda; class Insecta; order Diptera; family Drosophilidae; genus Drosophila; species Drosophila immigrans. The sequence continues at coordinate 11,627,384 of OY757143.1, read as the reverse complement.
ATGTTGTTAGAATTTGACGCAGTTTGGCCTTGGTGGACTCCTGAAGATGCCGCCTTTCTGGACCATCCAACTTCGATCACTATCCTGTAATGATCCGAAAAAGAGCATTCCGTGGATACGTGCCAATCTTCTACGGAGAAAGAGTCGCTGTTAGTCGCTGGGATTTAATCTAAAACCTCTGCTCGGTTTATTTTTGCGGAAGGTGGGTGGCTACTTAAGTTACACACACGAATTCAAGCAGCGACTCCTCTCTCTCGTTGGTGTCTTTGCTCCCCCAAAAAGTATTGTGGGCATTAGCATCATACCCAAGGATTAGATCCACGCCCTTTATCTGCGCATGCTGAATTAGGGCTCGGATGCTTTCCGACGGTGGATCCTTTTCTTCATACGGGAGGTATGCCGAGGCCAGGTATAGTTTGGGACCGTTCCATCGCTCACAGAACGCGAACGTCAAGTCCCTTTTGCTATAACGGGAAGAGAAGAACACATTAAGTCCGATTCTTACCACGATACAGGTTCTGGACTTAAACACAGGTGTCGGGACAAGGAGATGGTAACCGCGGGCACCCAAACCATAAACCCTTTCACCTATGATCCAGGATCGTTCGCTCCGAAATTTGGTCCACAGAGACGACGTCCATCTTTGCTCCTGGCAAAGGTGCATCCAGCTTCAGCAGTATATCTTTCAGGAATCGCAGGCATTCCTCATTGGCACATGCCACCACTTTGACACCCTTGTACCACTTAATTTCATCAAACTCTGCCACGAACGGATTTTACGGTTGAGTAATGGCATCAGCAATCCCATGGTCGATTAACCCTTCCATAATAAGCCAGTTATCGCTCGTGAACTTCCCTTTCGGGTAGCTTCTATCAATTATAGCTACCTGTTTTATACTTAACCTGGCCAGGATATCCGCTTGCTTTCGGCCTTCGCCGAGTCGTCCGACCTCTGCCTCTTGTTGACAGATGGGTTGGCCTTTTTCGGTTGCTTGCTCACCGTTTTCTCCTATCCAAGAGGTGTGGCTGTTGCAAGCTGTTTTCCCGGTGCATTCTGCAATCCAACATCATCTTCGCTAACGCAAGCGCTAGTTCGGGGTCCGTCATTGATGAGCCTGTGAACACAAACTCCGACTCCGTGGCAGTTGGTTCCAGGTCCATACCCTCTTGTCGATGGAGCTTGTACGGTCCACTGTCGTGACCACTGGCGACACGCAGAGAGGATTACTCCTCCCCGTGCCCGTCGGTAGCGGTCACATTTCCCACCGACTTTTGGGCTGACATCACAGCCCGAGTTGACTTATTTTAATTTTGAATCCGAGGATTCGGGATGCTTGCTGCCAAATACCTCTGAACATGATTCTGGACCTCGGCTTTTCAGATTATATCTAAAAGGCTTCGGCCCAGTCCCTTAGCTAAAAACTGCAAAGTCTCATGAGCGAGCAGGTGTTGCTGAGACGATGCAGTTTCCATTGCTCAGCCGGCACACCCGTGAAGGGTTCAGTCTGAGGATTTTTGCCAGTCCAAATTGTACCCTCTTACTGTCTTCTGAGTTATAGAACCTCCCTCAGGCCCAGCTGTTACAGAAATGCAATTATTCTAGGGGGTTTTATGGCTCTCAGCTCTGATGTACTCAGCTGGTGATTACCAACGGTGTTGTCTGCTGGACACTTAGCCAGAATGCGCTCTCGAGTCTCCTCCTCATCGAGGCAGAGACTTGACTATCTGAAAAGACAGCAATGATTTTGTGCTTTTAGCCTCTCTTGAGTGATGCACATCGTTCTATGGCGTGTATGTACGGCTGGCAAATATAGTCAAATATTTCTAGCGATTCAGAGTAATTAAGCCTGGGCCCACAGACTCCTACCCCTGCCCCTTCATTGGTAAGTGAGCCATCTGTATACCACCTAATGGCGTGGGTTACCACACTGTAAGTGGTAGAGAGACTGCTCCACTATTGTTTGCTGCTCTGTTCATAACTTGGAGCACGAGTGTTCCGGTAAGTTAGCTAGTTCCCCCAGTATCCTGTACTGCAATTGGATCGCAATATACTGTATATGAATATTTAATTGTGGTAGACCCAGTAGGACGTCCAGTGCCGCCGATGGTTAGGTTCACATAGCATACATACACATATAGAAACACAAGCCATCCTTTGGACTTTGCCAAAACTAACGCATCATAACTGACAATAGGTCTTACCATTTCGAGAGAAAACAAAAAACTTAAATGATATTTGAACAACAAATATACCACAAAAATATACTGAAATTTTTTTTTGTATATATTTAAAAAAAATCCATAACATACCGACATGGTCACACTGTCAGCTAAACAAACAAAGCGCGAGCAGCTGCAAGTGAATGCAGGAGCCTATGTACCAAATTTTCTCCATGTCTTATAGTCTCTGAGATCTAGGTGTTCATATAGACAGACAGACGGAAAGACTGACAGACGGACATGGCTATACCGTCTCGGCTGTTGACACTGATCAAGAATATATATACTTTATGGGGTCGGATGTGCCTCGATCTGTCTGTTATATTCATTTTCCAATGGCACTAAGTTATAATACCCTTCCACCCTATGAGTATAATCACACAATCCCCTCGTCAAATATGTGCTTTGGGTCGTTATCCTGCTGGAATGTCGTCTTTTTAGGCATATTTTCAAAAGTAAATAGATCCATTTGAATTTTATAAAGTAAGAAAGCTACAGTCGAGAGTGCTCGACCGTATGATACCCGCAACCCATTTCGAGAGAAAACACAACACCGTTATGGTCACACTGTCAACTAAACAAACAAAGCGCGGGCAGCTGCAAGTGAATTTTGCATACAAAATTGATTTTTTAATAACTTCCATGTTTTTCATTCGATCTCAAACAAATTCACAGGAGAATATAATTATTATTATGCATACCAAAATTCAATGCTCTAGGTCTATTATTACGGCTTTTACAGGCATTTGGGGGCGAAAAGGGGCGTGGCAAAATTATAAAACAGATCTGTGTGCAAGCATTGCTAGTGTTTTAAAAAATAATTCGTAGCTCCAGTGCCAACGGAGCGGGTATTTTACTCGACTGTAGTTTCTTACTTCTTATTATCCAATTATGGGGTACACCAAATTCTTTCCACTACCGTGGTTATTATTAGGAAAGGTGGTCCATTTCAAATAATTTATGATGAAGACAAAGGAAATCTTTTTTGAACACTTTAAATCAATATATTTACAAATAGAAATACCTACACATTAAAACAGCATTCGAATAATTACTTGAGGATTGCTTTACTTGTAAATAATTATACTGCAGCTTCATCTGACAAGGACAGGCAGGCATACCGACTGACGGACGGACACTCGCAAGATCATGTTCAAGTATACATATTATTAATTATTATTTATTAATTAATTAATTCAAACTGTATGTTTATACTACGTTAAGTCAGAAGCGTTGACACGCCCACTTTTATAAAAAAGAAATATATATAAAGAGAATAATAATAATTAAGTGACAAATGTAAAATTTTTGTTTGAATCAAAAGCAAAAACTGATTTTAATAATACTAATTTAAAATAAATATCAGGTATACAAATTTAGTTAAAAATATCGATGTCGATGTTGTTTATGCTCAAAATGAAACATCGTTGTTGGGTTAAAGCTTCGATGTTAGCTTAGGTTAGGTTACGGTTAATAGACTGCTCGACCGAAGTCTAGAGCACTCAGAGACTAAATGGTCCATTGTGATGTCTGATGTATATAACAGGAGGAATAGTTAGGATTGGGAGGGGATAGTGGAGGAAAATTCTGGTTATTTTTTATCTGTGTGCTACTGGCCAGTCCTGTTAGGCTGCGGTAGCCCCTGCAACGAAGTGCCAAGTTCTCTAGGCGAATATTCGCAAGACTACCTTGTTCAGCGAAGAAAGGCTTGCCCAGATATTGAGTTCTCTTTCTAAGAAGTGCAGGGCAGTCGCATAGAAAGTGTTAAACACTCGATTTCTTGCCGCAGATGCGACAGAAGTCCTGTTGGGATCCACCGTACCGTTGTTCCATATGGCCGATGTAACAGTGTCCCGTTAAGACTCCTATCAGTAACCTTATCTTTTTCTTTGTGAAGTTTAAGAGCTCGGTTGTTCGCTTTGGGTTATATCTTGGCCTTAGTGCTTTTGACACTTCGCAGCCCGATGATGCTGTTTAATGTTCGCCAGCCGCTGCTTTCATGTAACAAATAAGTTCCGCTAGGATGTGCTGAATTGGTCTCTAAATATCGATCGCAGCGAGATTTTCTGATGACGCTGACCCCATTCGATCACGCTCATCAGCCGCCTCGTTATCTGGTACCCCAATATGCCCAGGTACCCAGACAAGTCTGAAAGAGTGTGGTTGGCATAGGTTTAGGGACATCACTGTGTCTCACATGTGTTTACTCTTAATGTGTTTACTCTTAATACTGTCAACGTAGATGGACACGTCCCTCGAGCTTCCGCCCAGTGTCCGTATGAACTTGGTCGCTTGCCAACAGCGTAGATCTCCGCTTGGAACACACTACACCAGTCAGGAAGACGAAAGGAAAGCTTGGTTGCAAGGTCTTTTGGGAAGACCCCCGATCCGGTGCCTTCCGTCGTCTTCGATCCGTCTGTGTAGATTGACAACTCATTCTGCCTCAAAGGAATCGGATCTGAATTCCCTGTTGCCAATCGGATCTGTCAGGGAATTCAGCTGTAAACCTGTCATCCCACTTATGTTCTGGTACCCAGTGCGTAAAATAGAGTTATGACCAACACCAGGCTTAAGGAAGCACTGGGAGGTAGAGTCCAATGGGTTCCAGATTCAACAATACATCCAGCGCTGCTTGGGGGGTAAATCGAATACATCCTGTTATTCCCAAGTATGCTATTCTCTGAACATTACGGAGATTGTTTAGATAGGAGTCGGTGTGACCCGCCTCCCACCATACAAGCGCCCCATAAATTAGTATAGGTCTGACAATTGCAGTGCAGTACCAATGAAGGATGTACGGTTGCAATCCCCATCCTTTACCAAAAGTCCTCCAGGAGAGTTTGGAATCCAGGATTACACCATGGTATTTTGCCTCTTTTGATTTAGTAGATCACTGACTGTTGGCAGATACCATTAGAACCAGGTCGTCCGCATAAGCATTCACTCTTCAGCCCTTGTTTATCAGTTTGAGAAGAAGGTCATTTAGAACAAGATTCCATAACAAGGGGGATATGAGACCACCTTGCGGGGTACCCCTGATCACACTTCTCCTGATGGTCGAAGCTTAAAGTTGGGCGTTAATCATTTTTTGGTGAAGCATGTTGCTAAGCCATCGAGTGATTGTCGGGTGCGACCCTATGACATTATTAAAGGCAACCTCTATGTCGAGAAATGCCGCCAACGTAAACACTTTCCTTTGCAATGTGCTTTCAATTGTGCTAACCACCTCGTGCAGAGCCGTCTCAACTGAACTACCTTTGAGGTAAACGTGTTGGGACTTGCTAAATGTGTGAAGTGTTAGCTTAATTCTAAGATGAAGGTCCAGAAGTCTCTTCAGTGTTTTTAGTAAAAACAATGAAAGACTAATCTTTCCTGCCTTTGCAATGAAAGCCACCCTAGCTTCTCTCCATGGAATGTATCCCGGCAGGAGACATCCCCTGAAGATCTCTAGTAGCCATTGCGACATCTAGTAGCCATCTGTATCTTGACCATTCTGATGAGATCCGGTCCTTTGTAGGGGGGGAACGACTTGATAGGCCAGATTATCTTTTCTGTACTTACAACTCCGTCGATTGGGGCTTCACTCAGGCTCGCCATCGATGTGAGAGGTGGTAATCCCATTCTTCAACTTCTGAGCAGCCTGGAAATTGTGCGTTCATGAGGAGTTGTAGAGATTTTTGACACTCTTTAGCGAATGTGCCATCGTTTCCTTTCGTATTTGGCCGGAGTCCACCACTTGTTGGGGTTTGACTTGGGTGGGCGGCTGATTGGACAGGATTTGATGAGGGACTTGCATAGAGTGTCTGTAACATTTTGGGTCGATTCCTCCAATTTGTCTGGGTTGACTAACCTTCACATGGGTGATAAGGAATAGGTTCCCATGTTGTTAGAATTTGACGCAGTTTGGCCTTCGTGGACTCCTGAAGATGCCGCCTTTCTGGACCATCCAACTTCGATCACTATCCTGTAATGATCCGAAAAAGAGCATTCCGTGGATACGTGCCAATCTTCTACGGAGAAAGAGTCGCTGTTAGTCGCTGGGATTTAATCTAAAACCTCTGCTCGGTTTATTTTTGCGGAAGGTGGGTGGCTACTTAAGTTACACACACGAATTCAAGCAGCGACTCCTCTCTCTCGTTGGTGTCTTTGCTCCCCCAAAAAGTATTGTGGGCATTAGCATCATACCCAAGGATTAGATCCACGCCCTTTATCTGCGCATGCTGAATTAGGGCTCGGATGCTTTCCGACGGTGGATCCTTTTCTTCATACGGGAGGTATGCCGAGGCCAGGTATAGTTTGGGACCGTTCCATCGCTCACAGAACGCGAACGTCAAGTCCCTTTTGCTATAACGGGAAGAGAAGAACACATTAAGTCCGATTCTTACCACGATACAGGTTCTGGACTTAAACACAGTTGTCGGGACAAGGAGATGGTAACCGCGGGCACCCAAACCATAAACCCTTTCACCTATGATCCAGGATCGTTCGCTCCGAAATTTGGTCCACAGAGACGACGTCCATCTTTGCTCCTGGCAAAGGTGCATCCAGCTTCAGCAGTATATCTTTCAGGAATCGCAGGGATTCCTCATTGGCACATGCCACCACTTTGACACCCTTGTACCACTTAATTTCATCAAACTCTGCCACGAACGGATTTTACGGTTGAGTTATGGCATCAGCAATCCCATGGTCGATTAACCCTTCCATAATAAGCCAGTTATCGCTCGTGAACTTCCCTTTCGGGTAGCTTCTATCAATTATAGCTACCTGTTTTATACTTAACCTGGCCAGGATATCCGCTTGCTTTCGGCCTTCGCCGAGTCGTCCGACCTCTGCCTCTTGTTGACAGATGGGTTGGCCTTTTTCGGTTGCTTGCTCACCGTTTTCTCCTTTCCAAGAGGTGTGGCTGTTGCAAGCTGTTTTCCCGGTGCATTCTGCAATCCAACATCATCTTCGCTAACGCAAGCGCTAGTTCGGGGTCCGTCATTTATGAGCCTGTGAACACAAACTCCGACTCCGTGGCAGTTGGTTCCAGGTCCATACCCTCTTGTCGATGGAGCTTGTACGGTCCACTGTCGTGACCACTGGCGACACGCAGAGAGGATTACTCCTCCCCGTGCCCGTCGGTAGCGGTCACATTTCCCACCGACTTTTGGGCTGACATCACAGCCCGAGTTGACTTATTTTAATTTTGAATCCGAGGATTCGGGATGCTTGCTGCCAAATACCTCTGAACATGATTCTGGACCTCGGCTTTTCAGATTATATCTAAAAGGCTTCGGCCCAGTCCCTTAGCTAAAAACTGCAAAGTCTCATGAGCGAGCAGGTGTTGCTGAGACGATGCAGTTTCCATTGCTCAGCCGGCACACCCGTGAAGGGTTCAGTCTGAGGATTTTTGCCAGTCCAAATTGTACCCTCTTACTGTCTTCTGAGTTATAGAACCTCCCTCAGGCCCAGCTGTTACAGAAATGCAATTATTCTAGGGGGTTTTATGGCTCTCAGCTCTGATGTACTCAGCTGGTGATTACCAACGGTGTTGTCTGCTGGACAGTTAGCCAGAATGCGCTCTCGAGTCTCCTCCTCATCGAGGCAGAGACTTGACTATCTGAAAAGACAGCAATGATTTTGTGCTTTTAGCCTCTCTTGAGTGATGCACATCGTTCTATGGCGTGTATGTACGGCTGGCAAATATAGTCAAATATTTCTAGCGATTCAGAGTAATTAAGCCTGGGCCCACAGACTCCTACCCCTGCCCCTTCATTGGTAAGTGAGCCATCTGTATACCACCTAATGGCGTGGGTTACCACACTGTAAGTGGTAGAGAGACTGCTCCACTATTGTTTGCTGCTCTGTTCATAACTTGGAGCACGAGTGTTCCGGTACTGTATATGAATATTTAATTGTGGTAGACCCAGTAGGACGTCCAGTGCCGACGATGGTTAGGTTCACATAGCATACATACACATATAGAAACACAAGCCATCCTTTGGACTTTGCCAAAACTAACGCATCATAACTGACAATAGGTCTTACCATTTCGAGAGAAAACAAAAAACTTAAATGATATTTGAACAACAAATATACCACAAAAATATACTGAAATTTTTTTTTGTATATATTTAAAAAAAATCCATAACATACCGACATGGTCACACTGTCAGCTAAACAAACAAAGCGCGAGCAGCTGCAAGTGAATGCAGGAGCCTATGTACCAAATTTTCTCCATGTCTTATAGTCTCTGAGATCTAGGTGTTCATATAGACAGACAGACGGAAAGACTGACAGACGGACATGGCTATACCGTCTCGGCTGTTGACACTGATCAAGAATATATATACTTTATGGGGTCGGATGTGCCTCGATCTGTCTGTTATATTCATTTTCCAATGGCACTAAGTTATAATACCCTTCCACCCTATGAGTATAATCACACAATCCCCTCGTCAAATATGTGCTTTGGGTCGTTATCCTGCTGGAATGTCGTCTTTTTAGGCATATTTTCAAAAGTAAATAGATCCATTTGAATTTTATAAAGTAAGAAAGCTACAGTCGAGAGTGCTCGACCGTATGATACCCGCAACCCATTTCGAGAGAAAACACAACACCGTTATGGTCACACTGTCAACTAAACAAACAAAGCGCGGGCAGCTGCAAGTGAATTTTGCATACAAAATTGATTCTTTAATAACGTCCATGTTTTTCATTCGATCTCAACCAAATTCACAGGAGAATATAATTATTTTTATGCATACCAAAATTCAATGCTCTAGGTCTATTATTACGGCTTTTACAGGCATTTGGGGGCGAAAAGGGGCGTGGCAAAATTATAAAACAGATCTGTGTGCAAGCATTGCTAGTGTTTTAAAAAATAATTCGTAGCTCCAGTGCCAACGGAGCGGGTATTTTACTCGACTGTAGTTTCTTACTTCTTATTATCCAATTATGGGGTACACCAAATTCTTTCCACTACCGTGGTTATTATTAGGAGGTGGTCCATTTCAAATAATTTATGATGAAGACAAAGGAAATCTTTTTTGAACACTTTAAATCAATATATTTACAAATAGAAATACCTACACATTAAAACAGCATTCGAATAATTACTTGAGGATTGCTTTACTTGTAAAGAATTATACTGCAGCTTAATCTGACAAGGACAGGCAGGCATACCGACTGACGGACGGACACTCGCAAGATCATGTTCAAGTATACATATTATTAATTATTATTTATTAATTAATTAATTCAAACTGTATGTTTATACTACGTTAAGTCAGAAGCGTTGACACGCCCACTTTTATAAAAAAGAAATATATATAAAGAGAATAATAATAATTAAGTGACAAATGTAAAATTTTTGTTTGAATCAAAAGCAAAAACTGATTTTAATAATACTAATTTAAAATAAATATCAGGTATACAAATTTAGTTAAAAATATCGATGTCGATGTTGTTTATGCTCAAAATGAAACATCGTTGTTGGGTTAAAGCTTCGATGTTAGCTTAGGTTAGGTTACGGTTAATAGACTGCTCGACCGAAGTCTAGAGCACTCAGAGACTAAATGGTCCATTGTGATGTCTGATGTATATAACAGGAGGAATAGTTAGGATTGGGAGGGGATAGTGGAGGAAAATTCTGGTTATTTTTTATCTGTGTGCTACTGGCCAGTCCTGTTAGGCTGCGGTAGCCCCTGCAACGAAGTGCCAAGTTCTCTAGGCGAATATTCGCAAGACTACCTTGTTCAGCGAAGAAAGGCTTGCCCAGATATTGAGTTCTCTTTCTAAGAAGTGCAGGGCAGTCGCATAGAAAGTGTTAAACACTCGATTTCTTGCCGCAGATGCGACAGAAGTCCTGTTGGGATCCACCGTACCGTTGTTCCATATGGCCGATGTAACAGTGTCCCGTTAAGACTCCTATCAGTAACCATATCTTTTTCTTTGTGAAGTTTAAGAGCTCGGTTGTTCGCTTTGGGTTATATCTTGGCCTTAGTGCTTTTGACACTTCGCAGCCCGATGATGCTGTTTAATGTTCGCCAGCCGCTGCTTTCATGTAACAAATAAGTTCCGCTAGGATGTGCTGAATTGGTCTCTAAATATCGATCGCAGCGAGATTTTCTGATGACGCTGACCCCATTCGATCACGCTCATCAGCCGCCTCGTTATCTGGTACCCCAATATGCCCAGGTACCCAGACAAGTCTGAAAGAGTGTGGTTGGCATAGGTTTAGTGACATCACTGTGTCTCACATGTGTTTACTCTTAATGTGTTTACTCTTAATACTGTCAACGTAGATGGACACGTCCCTCGAGCTTCCGCCCAGTGTCCGTATGAACTTGGTCGCTTGCCAAACAGCGTAGATCTCCGCTTGGAACACACTACACCAGTCAGGAAGACGAAAGGAAAGCTTGGTTGCAAGGTCTTTTGGGAAGACCCCCGATCCGGTGCCTTCCGTCGTTTTCGATCCGTCTGTGTAGATTGACAACTCATTCTGCCTCAAAGGAATCGGATATGAATTCCCTGTTGCCAATCGGATCTGTCAGGGAATTCAGCTGTAAGCCTGTCATCCCACTTATGTTCTGGTACCCAGTGCGTAAAATAGAGTTATGACCAACACCAGGCTTAAGGAAGCACTGGGAGGTAGAGTCCAATGGGTTCCAGATTCAACAATACATCCAGCGCTGCTTGGGGGGTAAATCGAATACATCCTGTTATTCCCAAGTATGCTATTCTCTGAACATTACGGAGATTGTTTAGATAGGAGTCGGTGTGACCCGCCTCCCACCATACAAGCGCCCCATAAATTAGTATAGGTCTGACAATTGCAGTGCAGTACCAATGAAGGATGTACGGTTGCAATCCCCATCCTTTACCAAAAGTCCTCCAGGAGAGTTTGGAATCCAGGATTACACCATGGTATTTTGCCTCTTTTGATTTAGTAGATCACTGACTGTTGGCAGATACCATTAGAACCAGGTCGTCCGCATAAGCATTCACTCTTCAGCCCTTGTTCATCAGTTTGAGAAGAAGGTCATTTAGAACAAGATTCCATAACAAGGGGGATATGAGACCACCTTGCGGGGTACCCCTGATCACCCTTCTCCTGATGGTCGAAGCTTAAAGTTGGGCGTTAATCATTTTTTGGTGAAGCATGTTGCTAAGTCATCGAGTGATTGTCGGGTGCGACCCTATGCGACCTTCCTCCAATTTGTCTGGGTTGACTAACCTTCACATGGGTGATAAGGAATAGGTTCCCATGTTGTTAGAATTTGACGCAGTTTGGCCTTCGTGGACTCCTGAAGATGCCGCCTTTCTGGACCATCCAACTTCGATCACTATCCTGTAATGATCCGAAAAAGAGCATTCCGTGGATACGTGCCAATCTTCTACGGAGAAAGAGTCGCTGTTAGTCGCTGGGATTTAATCTAAAACCTCTGCTCGGTTTATTTTTGCGGAAGGTGGGTGGCTACTTAAGTTACACACACGAATTCAAGCAGCGACTCCTCTCTCTCGTTGGTGTCTTTGCTCCCCCAAAAAGTATTGTGGGCATTAGCATCATACCCAAGGATTAGATCCACGCCCTTTATCTGCGCATGCTGAATTAGGGCTCGGATGCTTTCCGACGGTGGATCCTTTTCTTCATACGGGAGGTATGCCGAGGCCAGGTATAGTTTGGGACCGTTCCATCGCTCACAGAACGCGAACGTCAAGTCCCTTTTGCTATAACGGGAAGAGAAGAACACATTAAGTCCGATTCTTACCACGATACAGGTTCTGGACTTAAACACAGTTGTCGGGACAAGGAGATGGTAACCGCGGGCACCCAAACCATAAACCCTTTCACCTATGATCCAGGATCGTTCGCTCCGAAATTTGGTCCACAGAGACGACGTCCATCTTTGCTCCTGGCAAAGGTGCATCCAGCTTCAGCAGTATATCTTTCAGGAATCGCAGGGATTCCTCATTGGCACATGCCACCACTTTGACACCCTTGTACCACTTAATTTCATCAAACTCTGCCACGAACGGATTTTACGGTTGAGTAATGGCATCAGCAATCCCATGGTCGATTAACCCTTCCATAATAAGCCAGTTATCGCTCGTGAACTTCCCTTTCGGGTAGCTTCTATCAATTATAGCTACCTGTTTTATACTTAACCTGGCCAGGATATCCGCTTGCTTTCGGCCTTCGCCGAGTCGTCCGACCTCTGCCTCTTGTTGACAGATGGGTTGGCCTTTTTCGGTTGCTTGCTCACCGTTTTCTCCTTTCCAAGAGGTGTGGCTGTTGCAAGCTGTTTTCCCGGTGCATTCTGCAATCCAACATCATCTTCGCTAACGCAAGCGCTAGTTCGGGGTCCGTCATTTATGAGCCTGTGAACACAAACTCCGACTCCGTGGCAGTTGGTTCCAGGTCCATACCCTCTTGTCGATGGAGCTTGTACGGTCCACTGTCGTGACCACTGGCGACACGCAGAGAGGATTACTCCTCCCCGTGCCCGTCGGTAGCGGTCACATTTCCCACCGACTTTTGGGCTGACATCACAGCCCGAGTTGACTTATTTTAATTTTGAATCCGAGGATTCGGGATGCTTGCTGCCAAATACCTCTGAACATGATTCTGGACCTCGGCTTTTCAGATTATATCTAAAAGGCTTCGGCCCAGTCCCTTAGCTAAAAACTGCAAAGTCTCATGAGCGAGCAGGTGTTGCTGAGACGATGCAGTTTCCATTGCTCAGCCGGCACACCCGTGAAGGGTTCAGTCTGAGGATTTTTGCCAGTCCAAATTGTACCCTCTTACTGTCTTCTGAGTTATAGAACCTCCCTCAGGCCCAGCTGTTACAGAAATGCAATTATTCTAGGGGGTTTTATGGCTCTCAGCTCTGATGTACTCAGCTGGTGATTACCAACGGTGTTGTCTGCTGGACAGTTAGCCAGAATGCGCTCTCGAGTCTCCTCCTCATCGAGGCAGAGACTTGACTATCTGAAAAGACAGCAATGATTTTGTGCTTTTAGCCTCTCTTGAGTGATGCACATCGTTCTATGGCGTGTATGTACGGCTGGCAAATATAGTCAAATATTTCTAGCGATTCAGAGTAATTAAGCCTGGGCCCACAGACTCCTACCCCTGCCCCTTCATTGGTAAGTGAGCCATCTGTATACCACCTAATGGCGTGGGTTACCACACTGTAAGTGGTAGAGAGACTGCTCCACTATTGTTTGCTGCTCTGTTCATAACTTGGAGCACGAGTGTTCCGGTACTGTATATGAATATTTAATTGTGGTAGACCCAGTAGGACGTCCAGTGCCGACGATGGTTAGGTTCACATAGCATACATACACATATAGAAACACAAGCCATCCTTTGGACTTTGCCAAAACTAACGCATCATAACTGACAATAGGTCTTACCATTTCGAGAGAAAACAAAAAACTTAAATGATATTTGAACAACAAATATACCACAAAAATATACTGAAATTTTTTTTTGTATATATTTAAAAAAAATCCATAACATACCGACATGGTCACACTGTCAGCTAAACAAACAAAGCGCGAGCAGCTGCAAGTGAATGCAGGAGCCTATGTACCAAATTTTCTCCATGTCTTATAGTCTCTGAGATCTAGGTGTTCATATAGACAGACAGACGGAAAGACTGACAGACGGACATGGCTATACCGTCTCGGCTGTTGACACTGATCAAGAATATATATACTTTATGGGGTCGGATGTGCCTCGATCTGTCTGTTATATTCATTTTCCAATGGCACTAAGTTATAATACCCTTCCACCCTATGAGTATAATCACACAATCCCCTCGTCAAATATGTGCTTTGGGTCGTTATCCTGCTGGAATGTCGTCTTTTTAGGCATATTTTCAAAAGTAAATAGATCCATTTGAATTTTATAAAGTAAGAAAGCTACAGTCGAGAGTGCTCGACCGTATGATACCCGCAACCCATTTCGAGAGAAAACACAACACCGTTATGGTCACACTGTCAACTAAACAAACAAAGCGCGGGCAGCTGCAAGTGAATTTTGCATACAAAATTGATTCTTTAATAACGTCCATGTTTTTCATTCGATCTCAACCAAATTCACAGGAGAATATAATTATTTTTATGCATACCAAAATTCAATGCTCTAGGTCTATTATTACGGCTTTTACAGGCATTTGGGGGCGAAAAGGGGCGTGGCAAAATTATAAAACAGATCTGTGTGCAAGCATTGCTAGTGTTTTAAAAAATAATTCGTAGCTCCAGTGCCAACGGAGCGGGTATTTTACTCGACTGTAGTTTCTTACTTCTTATTATCCAATTATGGGGTACACCAAATTCTTTCCACTACCGTGGTTATTATTAGGAGGTGGTCCATTTCAAATAATTTATGATGAAGACAAAGGAAATCTTTTTTGAACACTTTAAATCAATATATTTACAAATAGAAATACCTACACATTAAAACAGCATTCGAATAATTACTTGAGGATTGCTTTACTTGTAAATAATTATACTGCAGCTTAATCTGACAAGGACAGGCAGGCATACCGACTGACGGACGGACACTCGCAAGATCATGTTCAAGTATACATATTATTAATTATTATTTATTAATTAATTAATTCAAACTGTATGTTTATACTACGTTAAGTCAGAAGCGTTGACACGCCCACTTTTATAAAAAAGAAATATATATAAAGAGAATAATAATAATTAAGTGACAAATGTAAAATTTTTGTTTGAATCAAAAGCAAAAACTGATTTTAATAATACTAATTTAAAATAAATATCAGGTATACAAATTTAGTTAAAAATATCGATGTCGATGTTGTTTATGCTCAAAATGAAACATCGTTGTTGGGTTAAAGCTTCGATGTTAGCTTAGGTTAGGTTACGGTTAATAGACTGCTCGACCGAAGTCTAGAGCACTCAGAGACTAAATGGTCCATTGTGATGTCTGATGTATATAACAGGAGGAATAGTTAGGATTGGGAGGGGATAGTGGAGGAAAATTCTGGTTATTTTTTATCTGTGTGCTACTGGCCAGTCCTGTTAGGCTGCGGTAGCCCCTGCAACGAAGTGCCAAGTTCTCTAGGCGAATATTCGCAAGACTACCTTGTTCAGCGAAGAAAGGCTTGCCCAGATATTGAGTTCTCTTTCTAAGAAGTGCAGGGCAGTCGCATAGAAAGTGTTAAACACTCGATTTCTTGCCGCAGATGCGACAGAAGTCCTGTTGGGATCCACCGTACCGTTGTTCCATATGGCCGATGTAACAGTGTCCCGTTAAGACTCCTATCAGTAACCATATCTTTTTCTTTGTGAAGTTTAAGAGCTCGGTTGTTCGCTTTGGGTTATATCTTGGCCTTAGTGCTTTTGACACTTCGCAGCCCGATGATGCTGTTTAATGTTCGCCAGCCGCTGCTTTCATGTAACAAATAAGTTCCGCTAGGATGTGCTGAATTGGTCTCTAAATATCGATCGCAGCGAGATTTTCTGATGACGCTGACCCCATTCGATCACGCTCATCAGCCGCCTCGTTATCTGGTACCCCAATATGCCCAGGTACCCAGACAAGTCTGAAAGAGTGTGGTTGGCATAGGTTTAGTGACATCACTGTGTCTCACATGTGTTTACTCTTAATGTGTTTACTCTTAATACTGTCAACGTAGATGGACACGTCCCTCGAGCTTCCGCCCAGTGTCCGTATGAACTTGGTCGCTTGCCAAACAGCGTAGATCTCCGCTTGGAACACACTACACCAGTCAGGAAGACGAAAGGAAAGCTTGGTTGCAAGGTCTTTTGGGAAGACCCCCGATCCGGTGCCTTCCGTCGTTTTCGATCCGTCTGTGTAGATTGACAACTCATTCTGCCTCAAAGGAATCGGATATGAATTCCCTGTTGCCAATCGGATCTGTCAGGGAATTCAGCTGTAAGCCTGTCATCCCACTTATGTTCTGGTACCCAGTGCGTAAAATAGAGTTATGACCAACACCAGGCTTAAGGAAGCACTGGGAGGTAGAGTCCAATGGGTTCCAGATTCAACAATACATCCAGCGCTGCTTGGGGGGTAAATCGAATACATCCTGTTATTCCCAAGTATGCTATTCTCTGAACATTACGGAGATTGTTTAGATAGGAGTCGGTGTGACCCGCCTCCCACCATACAAGCGCCCCATAAATTAGTATAGGTCTGACAATTGCAGTGCAGTACCAATGAAGGATGTACGGTTGCAATCCCCATCCTTTACCAAAAGTCCTCCAGGAGAGTTTGGAATCCAGGATTACACCATGGTATTTTGCCTCTTTTGATTTAGTAGATCACTGACTGTTGGCAGATACCATTAGAACCAGGTCGTCCGCATAAGCATTCACTCTTCAGCCCTTGTTCATCAGTTTGAGAAGAAGGTCATTTAGAACAAGATTCCATAACAAGGGGGATATGAGACCACCTTGCGGGGTACCCCTGATCACCCTTCTCCTGATGGTCGAAGCTTAAAGTTGGGCGTTAATCATTTTTTGGTGAAGCATGTTGCTAAGTCATCGAGTGATTGTCGGGTGCGACCCTATGCGACCTTCCTCCAATTTGTCTGGGTTGACTAACCTTCACATGGGTGATAAGGAATAGGTTCCCATGTTGTTAGAATTTGACGCAGTTTGGCCTTCGTGGACTCCTGAAGATGCCGCCTTTCTGGACCATCCAACTTCGATCACTATCCTGTAATGATCCGAAAAAGAGCATTCCGTGGATACGTGCCAATCTTCTACGGAGAAAGAGTCGCTGTTAGTCGCTGGGATTTAATCTAAAACCTCTGCTCGGTTTATTTTTGCGGAAGGTGGGTGGCTACTTAAGTTACACACACGAATTCAAGCAGCGACTCCTCTCTCTCGTTGGTGTCTTTGCTCCCCCAAAAAGTATTGTGGGCATTAGCATCATACCCAAGGATTAGATCCACGCCCTTTATCTGCGCATGCTGAATTAGGGCTCGGATGCTTTCCGACGGTGGATCCTTTTCTTCATACGGGAGGTATGCCGAGGCCAGGTATAGTTTGGGACCGTTCCATCGCTCACAGAACGCGAACGTCAAGTCCCTTTTGCTATAACGGGAAGAGAACACATTAAGTCCGATTCTTACCACGATGCAGGTTCTGGACTTAAACACAGTTGTCGGGACAAGGAGATGGTAACCGCGGGCACCCAAACCATAAACCCTTTCACCTATGATCCAGGATCGTTCGCTCCGAAATTTGGTCCACAGAGACGACGTCCATCTTTGCTCCTGGCAAAGGTGCATCCAGCTTCAGCAGTATATCTTTCAGGAATCGCAGGGATTCCTCATTGGCACATGCCACCACTTTGACACCCTTGTACCACTTAATTTCATCAAACTCTGCCACGAACGGATTTTACGGTTGAGTAATGGCATCAGCAATCCCATGGTCGATTAACCCTTCCATAATAAGCCAGTTATCGCTCGTGAACTTCCCTTTCGGGTAGCTTCTATCAATTATAGCTACCTGTTTTATACTTAACCTGGCCAGGATATCCGCTTGCTTTCGGCCTTCGCCGAATCGTCCGACCTCTGCCTCTTGTTGACAGATGGGTTGGCCTTTTTCGGTTGCTTGCTCACCGTTTTCTCCTTTCCAAGAGGTGTGGCTGTTGCAAGCTGTTTTCCCGGTGCATTCTGCAATCCAACATCATCTTCGCTAACGCAAGCGCTAGTTCGGGGTCCGTCATTGATGAGCCTGTGAACACAAACTCCGACTCCGTGGCAGTTGGTTCCAGGTCCATACCCTCTTGTCGATGGAGCTTGTCCGCTCCACTGTCGTGACCACTGGCGACACGCAGAGAGGATTACTCCTCCCCGTGCCCGTCGGTAGCGGTCACATTTCCCACCGACTTTTGGGCTGACATCACAGCCCGAGTTGACTTATTTTAATTTTGAATCCGAGGATTCGGGATGCTTGCTGCCAAATACCTCTGAACATGATTCTCGACCTCGGCTTTTCAGATTATATCTAAAAGGCTTCGGCCCAGTCCCTTAGCTAAAAACTGCAAAGTCTCATGAGCGAGCAGGTGTTGCTGAGACGATGCAGTTTCCATTGCTCAGCCGGCACACCCGTGAAGGGTTCAGTCTGAGGATTTTTGCCAGTCCAAATTGTACCCTCTTACTGTCTTCTGAGTTATAGAACCTCCCTCAGGCCCAGCTGTTACAGAAATGCAATTATTCTAGGGGGTTTTATGGCTCTCAGCTCTGATGTACTCAGCTGGTGATTACCAACGGTGTTGTCTGCTGGACAGTTAGCCAGAATGCGCTCTCGAGTCTCCTCCTCATCGAGGCAGAGACTTGACTATCTGAAAAGACAGCAATGATTTTGTGCTTTTAGCCTCTCTTGAGTGATGCACATCGTTCTATGGCGTGTATGTACGGCTGGCAAATATAGTCTAATATTTCTAGCGATTCAGAGTAATTAAGCCTGGGCCCACAGACTCCTACCCCTGCCCCTTCATTGGTAAGTGAGCCATCTGTATACCACCTAATGGCGTGGGTTACCACACTGTAAGTGGTAGAGAGACTGCTCCTCTATTGTTTGCTGCTCTGTTCATAACTTGGAGCACGAGTGTTCCGGTAAGTTAGCTAGTTCCCCCAGTATCCTGTACTGCAATTGGATCGCAACATACTGTATATGAATATTTAATTGTGGTAGACCCAGTAGGACGTCCAGTGCCGCCGATGGTTAGGTTCACATAGCATACATACACATATAGAAACACAAGCCATCCTTTGGACTTTGCCAAAACTAACGCATCATAACTGACAATAGGTCTTACCATTTCGAGAGAAAACAAAAAACTTAAATGATATTTGAACAACAAATATACCACAAAAATATACTGAAATTTTTTTTTGTATATATTTAAAAAAAATCCATAACATACCGACATGGTCACACTGTCAGCTAAACAAACAAAGCGCGAGCAGCTGCAAGTGAATGCAGGAGCCTATGTACCAAATTTTCTCCATGTCTTATAGTCTCTGAGATCTAGGTGTTCATATAGACAGACAGACGGAAAGACTGACAGACGGACATGGCTATACCGTCTCGGCTGTTGACACTGATCAAGAATATATATACTTTATGGGGTCGGATGTGCCTCGATCTGTCTGTTATATACATTTTCCAATGGCACTAAGTTATAATACCCTTCCACCCTATGAGTATAATCACACAATCCCCTCGTCAAATATGTGCTTTGGGTCGTTATCCTGCTGGAATGTCGTCTTTTTAGGCATATTTTCAAAAGTAAATAGATCCATTTGAATTTTATAAAGTAAGAAAGCTACAGTCGAGAGTGCTCGACCGTATGATACCCGCAACCCATTTCGAGAGAAAACACAACACCGTTATGGTCACACTGTCAACTAAACAAACAAAGCGCGGGCAGCTGCAAGTGAATTTTGCATACAAAATTGATTCTTTAATAACTTCCATGTTTTTCATTCGATCTCAACCAAATTCACAGGAGAATATAATTATTATTATGCATACCAAAATTCAATGCTCTAGGTCTATTATTACGGCTTTTACAGGCATTTGGGGGCGAAAAGGGGCGTGGCAAAATTATAAAACAGATCTGTGTGCAAGCATTGCTAGTGTTTTAAAAAATAATTCGTAGCTCCAGTGCCAACGGAGCGGGTATTTTACTCGACTGTAGTTTCTTACTTCTTATTATCCAATTATGGGGTACACCAAATTCTTTCCACTACCGTGGTTATTATTAGGAGGTGGTCCATTTCAAATAATTTATGATGAAGACAAAGGAAATCTTTTTTGAACACTTTAAATCAATATATTTACAAATAGAAATACCTACACATTAAAACAGCATTCGAATAATTACTTGAGGATTGCTTTACTTGTAAATAATTATACTGCA
Source organism: Drosophila immigrans (assembly GCA_963583835.1). Classification (NCBI taxonomy): domain Eukaryota; kingdom Metazoa; phylum Arthropoda; class Insecta; order Diptera; family Drosophilidae; genus Drosophila; species Drosophila immigrans. The sequence continues at coordinate 11,607,232 of OY757143.1, read as the reverse complement.
GCTTAATCTGACAAGGACAGGCAGGCATACCGACTGACGGACGGACACTCGCAAGATCATGTTCAAGTATACATATTATTAATTATTATTTATTAATTAATTAATTCAAACTGTATGTTTATACTACGTTAAGTCAGAAGCGTTGACACGCCCACTTTTATAAAAAAGAAATATATATAAAGAGAATAATAATAATTAAGTGACAAATGTAAAATTTTTGTTTGAATCAAAAGCAAAAACTGATTTTAATAATACTAATTTAAAATAAATATCAGGTATACAAATTTAGTTAAAAATATCGATGTCGATGTTGTTTATGCTCAAAATGAAACATCGTTGTTGGGTTAAAGCTTCGATGTTAGCTTAGGTTAGGTTACGGTTAATAGACTGCTCGACCGAAGTCTAGAGCACTCAGAGACTAAATGGTCCATTGTGATGTCTGATGTATATAACAGGAGGAATAGTTAGGATTGGGAGGGGATAGTGGAGGAAAATTCTGGTTATTTTTTATCTGTGTGCTACTGGCCAGTCCTGTTAGGCTGCGGTAGCCCCTGCAACGAAGTGCCAAGTTCTCTAGGCGAATATTCGCAAGACTACCTTGTTCAGCGAAGAAAGGCTTGCCCAGATATTGAGTTCTCTTTCTAAGAAGTGCAGGGCAGTCGCATAGAAAGTGTTAAACACTCGATTTCTTGCCGCAGATGCGACAGAAGTCCTGTTGGGATCCACCGTACCGTTGTTCCATATGGCCGATGTAACAGTGTCCTGTTAAGACTCCTATCAGTAACCTTATCTTTTTCTTTGTGAAGTTTAAGAGCTCGGTTGTTCGCTTTGGGTTATATCTTGGCCTTAGTGCTTTTGACACTTCGCAGCCCGATGATGCTGTTTAATGTTCGCCAGCCGCTGCTTTCATGTAACAAATAAGTTCCGATAGGATGTGCTGAATTGGTCTCTAAATATCGATCGCAGCGAGATTTTCTGATGACGCTGACCCCATTCGATCACGCTCATCATCCGCCTCGTTATCTGGTACCCCAATATGCCCAGGTACCCAGACAAGTCTGAAAGAGTGTGGTTGGCATAGGTTTAGTGACATCACTGTGTCTCACATGTGTTTACTCTTAATGTGTTTACTCTTAATACTGTCAACGTAGATGGACACGTCCCTCGAGCTTCCGCCCAGTGTCCGTATGAACTTGGTCGCTTGCCAAACAGCGTAGATCTCCGCTTGGAACACACTACACCAGTCAGGAAGACGAAAGGAAAGCTTGGTTGCAAGGTCTTTTGGGAAGACCCCCGATCCGGTGCCTTTCGTCGTCTTCGATCCGTCTGTGTAGATTGACAACTCATTCTGCCTCAAAGGAATCGGATCTGAATTCCCTGTTGCCAATCGGATCTGTCAGGGAATTCAGCTGTAAACCTGTCATCCCACTTATGTTCTGGTACCCAGTGCGTAAAATAGAGTTATGACCAACACCAGGCTTAAGGAAGCACTGGGAGGTAGAGTCCAATGGGTTCCAGATTCAACAATACATCCAGCGCTGCTTGGGGGGTAAATCGAATACATCCTGTTATTCCCAAGTATGCTATTCTCTGAACATTACGGAGATTGTTTAGATAGGAGTCGGTGTGACCCGCCTCCCACCATACAAGCGCCCCATAAATTAGTATAGGTCTGACAATTGCAGTGCAGTACCAATGAAGGATGTACGGTTGCAATCCCCATCCTTTACCAAAAGTCCTCCAGGAGAGTTTGGAATCCAGGATTACACCATGGTATTTTGCCTCTTTTGATTTAGTAGATCACTGACTGTTGGCAGATACCATTAGAACCAGGTCGTCCGCATAAGCATTCACTCTTCAGCCCTTGTTTATCAGTTTGAGAAGAAGGTCATTTAGAACAAGATTCCATAACAAGGGGGATATGAGACCACCTTGCGGGGTACCCCTGATCACACTTCTCCTGATGGTCGAAGCTTAAAGTTGGGCGTTAATCATTTTTTGGTGAAGCATGTTGCTAAGCCATCGAGTGATTGTCGGGTGCGACCCTATGACATTATTAAAGGCAACCTCTATGTCGAGAAATGCCGCCAACGTAAACACTTTCCTTTGCAATGTGCTTTCAATTGTGCTAACCACCTCGTGCAGAGCCGTCTCAACTGAACTACCTTTGAGGTAAACGTGTTGGGACTTGCTAAATGTGTGAAGTGTTAGCTTAATTCTAAGATGAAGGTCCAGAAGTCTCTTCAGTGTTTTTAGTAAAAACAATGAAAGACTAATCTTTCCTGCCTTTGCAATGAAAGCCACCCTAGCTTCTCTCCATGGAATGTATCCCGGCAGGAGACATCCCCTGAAGATCTCTAGTAGCCATTGCGACATCTAGTAGCCATCTGTATCTTGACCATTCTGATGAGATCCGGTCCTTTGTAGGGGGGGAACGACTTGATAGGCCAGATTATCTTTTCTGTACTTACAACTCCGTCGATTGGGGCTTCACTCAGGCTCGCCATCGATGTGAGAGGTGGTAATCCCATTCTTCAACTTCTGAGCAGCCTGGAAATTGTGCGTTCATGAGGAGTTGTAGAGATTCTTGACACTCTTTAGCGAATGTGCCATCGTTTCCTTTCGTATTTGGCCGGAGTCCACCACTTGTTGGGGTTTGACTTGGGTGGGCGGCTGATTGGACAGGATTTGATGAGGGACTTGCATAGAGTGTCTGTAACATTTTGGGTCGATTCCTCCAATTTGTCTGGGTTGACTAACCTTCACATGGGTGATAAGGAATAGGTTCCCATGTTGTTAGAATTTGACGCAGTTTGGCCTTCGTGGACTCCTGAAGATGCCGCCTTTCTGGACCATCCAACTTCGATCACTATCCTGTAATGATCCGAAAAAGAGCATTCCGTGGATACGTGCCAATCTTCTACGGAGAAAGAGTCGCTGTTAGTCGCTGGGATTTAATCTAAAACCTCTGCTCGGTTTATTTTTGCGGAAGGTGGGTGGCTACTTAAGTTACACACACGAATTCAAGCAGCGACTCCTCTCTCTCGTTGGTGTCTTTGCTCCCCCAAAAAGTATTGTGGGCATTAGCATCATACCCAAGGATTAGATCCACGCCCTTTATCTGCGCATGCTGAATTAGGGCTCGGATGCTTTCTGACGGTGGATCCTTTTCTTCATACGGGAGGTATGCCGAGGCCAGGTATAGTTTGGGACCGTTCCATCGCTCACAGAACGCGAACGTCAAGTCCCTTTTGCTATAACGGGAAGAGAACACATTAAGTCCGATTCTTACCACGATACAGGTTCTGGACTTACCCACAGTTGTCGGGACAAGGAGATGGTAACCGCGGGCACCCAAACCATAAACCCTTTCACCTATGATCCAGGATCGTTCGCTCCGAAATTTGGTCCACAGAGACGACGTCCATCTTTGCTCCTGGCAAAGGTGCATCCAGCTTCAGCAGTATATCTTTCAGGAATCGCAGGGATTCCTCATTGGCACATGCCACCACTTTGACACCCTTGTACCACTTAATTTCATCAAACTCTGCCACGAACGGATTTTACGGTTGAGTAATGGCATCAGCAATCCCATGGTCGATTAACCCTTCCATAATAAGCCAGTTATCGCTCGTGAACTTCCCTTTCGGGTAGCTTCTATCAATTATAGCTACCTGTTTTATACTTAACCTGGCCAGGATATCCGCTTGCTTTCGGCCTTCGCCGAGTCGTCCGACCTCTGCCTCTTGTTGACAGATGGGTTGGCCTTTTTCGGTTGCTTGCTCACCGTTTTCTCCTTTCCAAGAGGTGTGGCTGTTGCAAGCTGTTTTCCCGGTGCATTCTGCAATCCAACATCATCTTCGCTAACGCAAGCGCTAGTTCGGGGTCCGTCATTGATGAGCCTGTGAACACAAACTCCGACTCCGTGGCAGTTGGTTCCAGGTCCATACCCTCTTGTCGATGGAGCTTGTACGGTCCACTGTCGTGACCACTGGCGACACGCAGAGAGGATTACTCCTCCCCGTGCCCGTCGGTAGCGGTCACATTTCCCACCGACTTTTGGGCTGACATCACAGCCCGAGTTGACTTATTTTAATTTTGAATCCGAGGATTCGGGATGCTTGCTGCCAAATACCTCTGAACATGATTCTGGACCTCGGCTTTTCAGATTATATCTAAAAGGCTTCGGCCCAGTCCCTTAGCTAAAAACTGCAAAGTCTCATGAGCGAGCAGGTGTTGCTGAGACGATGCAGTTTCCATTGCTCAGCCGGCACACCCGTGAAGGGTTCAGTCTGAGGATTTTTGCCAGTCCAAATTGTACCCTCTTACTGTCTTCTGAGTTATAGAACCTCCCTCAGGCCCAGCTGTTACAGAAATGCAATTATTCTAGGGGGTTTTATGGCTCTCAGCTCTGATGTACTCAGCTGGTGATTACCAACGGTGTTGTCTGCTGGACAGTTAGCCAGAATGCGCTCTCGAGTCTCCTCCTCATCGAGGCAGAGACTTGACTATCTGAAAAGACAGCAATGATTTTGTGCTTTTAGCCTCTCTTGAGTGATGCACATCGTTCTATGGCGTGTATGTACGGCTGGCAAATATAGTCAAATATTTCTAGCGATTCAGAGTAATTAAGCCTGGGCCCACAGACTCCTACCCCTGCCCCTTCATTGGTAAGTGAGCCATCTGTATACCACCTAATGGCGTGGGTTACCACACTGTAAGTGGTAGAGAGACTGCTCCACTATTGTTTGCTGCTCTGTTCATAACTTGGAGCACGAGTGTTCCGGTAAGTTAGCTAGTTCCCCCAGTATCCTGTACTGCAATTGGATCGCAATATACTGTATATGAATATTTAATTGTGGTAGACCCAGTAGGACGTCCAGTGCCGCCGATGGTTAGGTTCACATAGCATACATACACATATAGAAACACAAGCCATCCTTTGGACTTTGCCCAAACTAACGCATCATAACTGACAATAGGTCTTACCATTTCGAGAGAAAACAAAAAACTTAAATGATATTTGAACAACAAATATACCACAAAAATATACTGAATTTTTTTTTTGTATATATTTAAAAAAAAATCCATAACATACCGACATGGTCACACTGTCAGCTAAACAAACAAAGCGCGATCAGCTGCAAGTGAATGCAGGAGCCTATGTACCAAATTTTCTCCATGTCTTATAGTCTCTGAGATCTAGGTGTTCATATAGACAGACAGACGGAAAGACTGACAGACGGACATAGCTATACCGTCTCGGCTGTTGACACTGATCAAGAATATATATACTTTATGGGGTCGGATGTGCCTCGATCTGTCTGTTATATACATTTTCCAATGGCACTAAGTTATAATACCCTTCCACCCTATGAGTATAATCACACAATCCCCTCGTCAAATATGCGCTTTGGGTCGTTATCCTGCTGGAATGTCGTCTTTTTAGGCATATTTTCAAAAGTAAATAGATCCATTTGAATTTTATAAAGTAAGAAAGCTACAGTCGAGAGTGCTCGACCGTATGATACCCGCAACCCATTTCGAGAGAAAACACAACACCGTTATGGTCACACTGTCAACTAAACAAACAAAGCGCGGGCAGCTGCAAGTGAATTTTGCATACAAAATTGATTCTTTAATAACTTCCATGTTTTTCATTCGATCTCAACCAAATTCACAGGAGAATATAATTATTATTATGCATACCAAAATTCAATGCTCTAGGTCTATTATTACGGCTTTTACAGGCATTTGGGGGCGAAAAGGGGCGTGGCAAAATTATAAAACAGATCTGTGTGCAAGCATTGCTAGTGTTTTAAAAAATAATTCGTAGCTCCAGTGCCAACGGAGCGGGTATTTTACTCGACTGTAGTTTCTTACTTCTTATTATCCAATTATGGGGTACACCAAATTCTTTCCACTACCGTGGTTATTATTAGGAAAGGTGGTACATTTCAAATAATTTATGATGAAGACAAAGGAAATCGTTTTTGAACACTTTAAATCAATATATTTACAAATAGAAATACCTACACATTAAAACAGCATTCGAATAATTACTTGAGGATTGCTTTACTTGTAAATAATTATACTGCAGCTTAATCTGACAAGGACAGGCAGGCATACCGACTGACGGACGGACACTCGCAAGATCATGTTCAAGTATACATATTATTAATTATTATTTATTAATTAATTAATTCAAACTGAATGTTTATACTACGTTAAGTCAGAAGCGTTGACACGCCCACTTTTATAAAAAAGAAATATATATAAAGAGAATAATAATAATTAAGTGACAAATGTAAAATTTTTGTTTGAATCAAAAGCAAAAACTGATTTTAATAATACTAATTTAAAATAAATATCAGGTATACAAATTTAGTTAAAAATATCGATGTCGATGTTGTTTATGCTCAAAATGAAACATCGTTGTTGGGTTAAAGCTTCGATGTTAGCTTAGGTTAGGTTACGGTTAATAGACTGCTCGACCGAAGTCTAGAGCACTCAGAGAATAAATGGTCCATTGTGATGTCTGATGTATATAACAGGAGGAATAGTTAGGATTGGGAGGGGATAGTGGAGGAAAATTGTCGTTATTTTTTATCTGTGTGCTACTGGCCAGTCCTGTTAGGCTGCGGTAGCCCCTGCAACGAAGTGCCAAGTTCTCTAGGCGAATATTCGCAAGACTACCTTGTTCAGCGAAGAAAGGCTTGCCCAGATATTGAGTTCTCTTTCTAAGAAGTGCAGGGCAGTCGCATAGAAAGTGTTAAACACTCGATTTCTTGCCGCAGATGCGACAGAAGTCCTGTTGGGATCCACCGTACCGTTGTTCCATATGGCCGATGTAACAGTGTCCCGTTAAGACTCCTATCAGTAACCTTATCTTTTTCTTTGTGAAGTTTAAGAGCTCGGTTGTTCGCTTTGGGTTATATCTTGGCCTTAGTGCTTTTGACACTTCGCAGCCCGATGATGCTGTTTAATGTTCGCCAGCCGCTGCTTTCATGTAACAAATAAGTTCCGCTAGGATGTGCTGAATTGGTCTCTAAATATCGATCGCAGCGAGATTTTCTGATGACGCTGACCCCATTCGATCACGCTCATCAGCCGCCTCGTTATCTGGTACCCCAATATGCCCAGGTACCCAGACAAGTCTGAAAGAGTGTGGTTGGCATAGGTTTAGTGACATCACTGTGTCTCACATGTGTTTACTCTTAATGTGTTTACTCTTAATACTGTCAACGTAGATGGACACGTCCCTCGAGCTTCCGCCCAGTGTCCGTATGAACTTGGTCGCTTGCTAAACAGCGTAGATCTCCGCTTGGAACACACTACACCAGTCAGGAAGACGAAAGGAAAGCTTGGTTGCAAGGTCTTTTGGGAAGACCCCCGATCCGGTGCCTTCCGTCGTCTTCGATCCGTCTGTGTAGATTGACAACTCATTCTGCCTCAAAGGAATCGGATCTGAATTCCCTGTTGCCAATCGGATCTGTCAGGGAATTCAGCTGTAAACCTGTCATCCCACTTATGTTCTGGTACCCAGTGCGTAAAATAGAGTTATGACCAACACCAGGCTTAAGGAAGCACTGGGAGGTAGAGTCCAATGGGTTCCAGATTCAACAATACATCCAGCGCTGCTTGGGGGGTAAATCGAATACATCCTGTTATTCCTAAGTATGCTATTTTCTGAACATTACGGAGATTGTTTAGATAGGAGTCGGTGTGACCCGCCTCCCACCATACAAGCGCCCCATAAATTAGTATAGGTCTGACAATTGCAGTGCAGTACCAATGAAGGATGTACGGTTGCAATCCCCATCCTTTACCAAAAGTCCTCCAGGAGAGTTTGGAATCCAGGATTACACCATGGTATTTTGCCTCTTTTGATTTAGTAGATCACTGACTGTTGGCAGATACCATTAGAACCAGGTCGTCCGCATAAGCATTCACTCTTCAGCCCTTGTTCATCAGTTTGAGAAGAAGGTCATTTAGAACAAGATTCCATAACAAGGGGGATATGAGACCACCTTGCGGGGTACCCCTGATCACCCTTCTCCTGATGGTCGAAGCTTAAAGTTGGGCGTTAATCATTTTTTGGTGAAGCATGTTGCTAAGTCATCGAGTGATTGTCGGGTGCGACCCTATGCGACCTTCCTCCAATTTGTCTGGGTTGACTAACCTTCACATGGGGGATAAGGAATAGGTTCCCATGTTGTTAGAATTTGACGCAGTTTGGCCTTCGTGGACTCCTGAAGATGCCGCCTTTCTGGACCATCCAACTTCGATCACTATCCTGTAATGATCCGAAAAAGAGCATTCCGTGGATACGTGCCAATCTTCTACGGAGAAAGAGTCGCTGTTAGTCGCTGGGATTTAATCTAAAACCTCTGCTCGGTTTATTTTTGCGGAAGGTGGGTGGCTACTTAAGTTACACACACGAATTCAAGCAGCGACTCCTCTCTCTCGTTGGTGTCTTTGCTCCCCCAAAAAGTATTGTGGGCATTAGCATCATACCCAAGGATTAGATCCACGCCCTTTATCTGCGCATGCTGAATTAGGGCTCGGATGCTTTCCGACGGTGGATCCTTTTCTTCATACGGGAGGTATGCCGAGGCCAGGTATAGTTTGGGACCGTTCCATCGCTCACAGAACGCGAACGTCAAGTCCCTTTTGCTATAACGGGAAGAGAAGAACACATTAAGTCCGATTCTTACCACGATACAGGTTCTGGACTTACCCACAGTTGTCGGGACAAGGAGATGGTAACCGCGGGCACCCAAACCATAAACCCTTTCACCTATGATCCAGGATCGTTCGCTCCGAAATTTGGTCCACAGAGACGACGTCCATCTTTGCTCCTGGCAGAGGTGCATCCAGCTTCAGCAGTATATCTTTCAGGAATCGCAGGGATTCCTCATTGGCACATGCCACCACTTTGACACCCTTGTACCACTTAATTTCATCAAACTCTGCCACGAACGGATTTTACGGTTGAGTAATGGCATCAGCAATCCCATGGTCGATTAACCCTTCCATAATAAGCCAGTTATCGCTCGTGAACTTCCCTTTAGGGTAGCTTCTATCAATTATAGCTACCTGTTTTATACTTAACCTGGCCAGGATATCCGCTTGCTTTCGGCCTTCGCCGAGTCGTCCGACCTCTGCCTCTTGTTGACAGATGGGTTGGCCTTTTTCGGTTGCTTGCTCACCGTTTTCTCCTTTCCAAGAGGTGTGGCTGTTGCAAGCTGTTTTCCCGGTGCATTCTGCAATCCAACATCATCTTCGCTAACGCAAGCGCTAGTTCGGGGTCCGTCATTGATGAGCCTGTGAACACAAACTCCGACTCCGTGGCAGTTGGTTCCAGGTCCATACCCTCTTGTCGATGGAGCTTGTCCGCTCCACTGTCGTGACCACTGGCGACACGCAGAGAGGATTACTCCTCCCCGTGCCCGTCGGTAGCGGTCACATTTCCCACCGACTTTTGGGCTGACATCACAGCCCGAGTTGACTTATTTTAATTTTGAATCCGAGGATTCGGGATGCTTGCTGCCAAATACCTCTGAACAAGATTCTGGACCTCGGCTTTTCAGATTATATCTAAAAGGCTTCGGCCCAGTCCCTTAGCTAAAAACTGCAAAGTCTCATGAGCGAGCAGGTGTTGCTGAGACGATGCAGTTTCCATTGCTCAGCCGGCACACCCGTGAAGGGTTCAGTCAGAGGATTTTTGCCAGTCCAAATTGTACCCTCTTACTGTCTTCTGAGTTATAGAACCTCCCTCAGGCCCAGCTGTTACAGAAATGCAATTATTCTAGGGGGTTTTATGGCTCTCAGCTCTGATGTACTCAGCTGGTGATTACCAACGGTGTTGTCTGCTGGACAGTTAGCCAGAATGCGCTCTCGAGTCTCCTCCTCATCGAGGCAGAGACTTGACTATCTGAAAAGACAGCAATGATTTTGTGCTTTTAGCCTCTCTTGAGTGATGCACATCGTTCTATGGCGTGTATGTACGGCTGGCAAATATAGTCAAATATTTCTAGCGATTCAGAGTAATTAAGCCTGGGCCCACAGACTCCTACCCCTGCCCCTTCATTGGTAAGTGAGCCATCTGTATACCACCTAATGGCGTGGGTTACCACACTGTAAGTGGTAGAGAGACTGCTCCACTATTGTTTGCTGCTCTGTTCATAACTTGGAGCACGAGTGTTCCGGTAAGTTAGCTAGTTCCCCCAGTATCCTGTACTGCAATTGGATCGCAATATACTGTATATGAATATTTAATTGTGGTAGACCCAGTAGGACGTCCAGTGCCGCCGATGGTTAGGTTCACATAGCATACATACACATATAGAAACACAAGCCACCCTTTGGACTTTGCCAAAACTAACGCATCATAACTGACAATAGGTCTTACCATTTCGAGAGAAAACAAAAAACTTAAATGATATTTGAACAACAAATATACCACAAAAATATACTGAAATTTTTTTTTGTATATATTTAAAAAAAATCCATAACATACCGACATGGTCACACTGTCAGCTAAATAAACAAAGCGCGAGCAGCTGCAAGTGAATGCAGGAGCCTATGTACCAAATTTTCTCCATGTCTTATAGTCTCTGAGATCTAGGTGTTCATATAGACAGACAGATGGAAAGACTGACAGACGGACATGGCTATACCGTCTCGGCTGTTGACACTGATCAAGAATATATATACTTTATGGGGTCGGATGTGCCTCGATCTGTCTGTTATATACATTTTCCAATGGCACTAAGTTATAATACCCTTCCACCCTATGAGTATAATCACACAATCCCCTCGTCAAATATGTGCTTTGGGTCGTTATCCTGCTGGAATGTCGTCTTTTTAGGCATATTTTCAAAAGTAAATAGATCCATTTGAATTTTATAAAGTAAGAAAGCTACAGTCGAGAGTGCTCGACCGTATGATACCCGCAACCCATTTCGAGAGAAAACAAAAAACTGAAATGATATTTTAACAAAATATATACCAAATATACTAAAACTTTTTTTTGGGTAAAAATCCACAACACCGTTATGGTCACACTGTCAACTAAACAAACAAAGCGCGGGCAGCTGCAAGTGAATTTTGCATACAAAATTGATTCTTTAATAACTTCCATGTTTTTCATTCGATCTCAACCAAATTCACAGGAGAATATAATTATTATTATGCATACCAAAATTCAATGCTCTAGGTCTATTATTACGGCTTTTACAGGCATTTGGGGGCAGAAAGGGGCGTGGCATCCAACTTTTGAAATAAACTTGATCTGCGTAGGACCTATAGGAGTACTGTCCCCAAATTTGGTAGCTCTAGCTCTTATAGTCTCTGAGATCTAGGTGTTCATACAGACGGACAGACGGACATGGCTATATCGTCTCGGCTGTTGACACTGATCAAGAATATGTATAGTTTATGTGGTCGGAGATGCCTCCTTGTGCCTGTTACATACATTTTCCGTTGGCACTGGAGCTACGAATTATTTTTTAAAACACTAGCAATGCTTGCACACAGATCTGTTTTATAATTTTGCCACGCCCCTTTCCGCCCCCAAAAACTGTAAAAGCCGTAATAATAGACCTAGAGCATTGAATTTTGGTATGCATAATAACAATGATAGTCTGAATGACTCCTGTGAATTTGGTTGAGATCGAATAAAAAACGAAGGAAGTTATTAAAGAATCAATTTTGTATGCAAAATTTACTTGCAGCTGCTCGCGCTTTGTTTGTTTAGTTGGCAGTGTGACCATGTCGGTGTTGTGGATTTTTACCCGCTATTTTCAAATATATACAAACAAAACACAAGTTTCAGTATATTTTTGATATATTTGTTGTTAAAATATCATTCAAATTTTTTTTTTCTCTCGAAATGGGTTGCGGGTATCATACGGTCGAGCACTCTTGACTGTAGCTTTCTTACTTGTTTTTTACCAGCCAAATATGTTTGCCTTAACATCACTAATTTAAGTGCATTATACACAATTTTTCTGGCGAATTTCATTATTAAGGCAATTTCAGATGGTTTATTTTCTGATTACCTTAGTTATTTGATCTTGAGCAAAGCGTTCCATGACCCATTTTTTAGCGTTTTAGTAAATTGCACTAAGTTATAATACCCTTCTAACCTATGGGTAGAGGGTATAATAATTATGAATTATGTTCATCACTTCGCGTGCGTTTCATTTTCATACCCGCTACCCATAGGATAAAAGAGTATTATAACCCTTTCCGCCTAGAGTCCAGTTACGGGAAGTATATTAATATATATGGTCTAAATGATTTCTGAAAATTTGGTTGTGTTCGGATAAAAAAATTTAAAGTTTTTCAAAAAACTATTTTAGTGGGCAAAAATCAGTTCGATTTGTTGACAGCATGTTCTGAATTTTTTAACGTAAATGATATTAAAACACAAAAATTAATATTTGGTATATTGTTTGGTATTTTATATATCACATAAGTGTATTTTCTCAAAATGGGTAACGGGTTTTTCACAGTGGAGCCGTCTCGACTGTAGCTTCCTACTTGTTTGAATTGCTTAAATTGTTCAACTTTCTACAGCAACTGATTATTTCTAACTATTATGAAATTAACAGTTTTTATATTCTGGGTTTTTTTTTTTTGCAGCTGCTACAGATTTTTGGCACAATGAGCTTTCGACTTCAGCAATGGATGTCAATAACGTTATCGAAGAGACATTGCCAACAAAAATTCCGTCAATGGCAGGAAACGGAAGAAACAAAGAGACAAGAACATAAACAACAGCTTAAAAGTGGGACCACAAACATATCAGAAGTTTACGATGATGAGTATGGTGATGATAACGATGACGACAGCAAGTTACATAATCAGAACAACAAGAGACGCCAGTTTTTAACTGCAACTTTAAGCGTTTCCGGCTTACCAGGATGGAAACAAGAACAAGCCGTTGAATCCACAATAGTCACCCTTACTTACACATTACTCATTCATCTTCCGTGCTCACTCCTGATTCTTATACTCCACTACGTGGACTGCTCTTTAGCAGCTGAATATTATTCTAACCCCACTTTCAATATAAGCGCTACGGAACTCCCAATGCTGTTTAATAAGACAACCAACGCAACGGCTGCTCCAGTGACTACTGCATCCCCATTTAACAAAAAGGAGTTTGATGCTGCCGACAGAGGCAATGCCAGTGAATATATCTTTGATCGCACCGATGTTCGGATTATTTTTATCACGCTTTACACCCTTGTATTTTGTTGTTGCTTTTTTGGTAAGTGAAAAAGAGAAAAGTTAAATATGTCTTCCTTCAATAAATATGAAAACTTCAAAGTAGTATAGTACATTGGGTAGAGTATTTCAACGTCTGCATTTATACCCGAATCATTGAAAGCAACATAAAAGACATGAGAGACTTTAAAATTCGGAGTAAACACGTGAACGCTCTCCTATTTATAAGCAAAATGTTCCAAAACGCCTACCCATATTTGACTATGTTATCATTGTAAATCCGTTCTAACATTGTATTTTATACATTGGATAATAAGTTTTGTGTGCACACTATTTGAATAGGCAGATTCCCTGTGAATTTTCGTTTGTTGCATTTGTGTAGTATTCGATTTATCCATATCATTTCAAAATGCATATTGAGAGATTGCTTGCAATTAACTGACAACATAAATAACAGTTACCCAACGAGTTTTATAAGTTTTATAGTAAACACATTTGTCGGCTGAATATTTTCTGAATCAATTTCATAGGTACGACACAGGTGGGATAATAAATAAAAGAAAATAATTTAAAAAAAGTTTATAAAACTTTCAACAAAGCAAGGGTTGGCTTAAATCTGGGTACCACCATTAAATGTCGCCCCGCCGGAAAGTTATCAACTACACGCATACTAATATGCGCTGACGATGTGCACGGTTGTATGCGTGTGTGTTTCTACACGTTGGCGCATATGAGTATGCGTATGCGTGTGAAGTTTAGCAACTGCGCGACAATCGGCTAGCGCAAGCCGTTTTTGTTCATCCGAAAGACTTGAGAAGATGACTTTTGTTGCTCGTGTCATACAAGCTTGCAACTTAGCGAACTTTTTACAAGGATTGCGTTGGCTCTGATGGTAGAGTGTTGGTTTGATTTGCATTAGATTGCGGGTACGATCCCAGTTAAAGATTGCCATTTTTATTACTATTCATTATATTTTATATACTATTTTTTTAAATTTTGTAATATTATCAGAGCAGTAACTCTCATTGAGTTTATGTAAGATTGATATAGGATTATTAATAGTACCGGGTGGGAGTTTTGCAATATAAAATACACGTTTCAGTTTAAATGTTTCGAATTGTATCAACTTAAATATCAGACGACCGTTCTGCTTGCGACTTGCTTCTTTCACGTTCTTCTTCAACTCTTCTCCCCTCTTCGTCCTGTGTGACCGTCTTTTGCGTAGCCTTTAATACTTTAATATAATATACTTTACTCGGCCCTCCTGATCCTCATCATCCGTCTCGGATGACAATAGCTCTTCATTCTCTGCCACGAACTTCCACAGCTTCATGTAGTCGTAGCTTGTCGCTGTGATGTTTGGTCCTTCGACGTTAGTTGCTGCTTTCTTTACATCATATCGACCGTTGAGCTTCACATTTACGATCTTGTATGGACCCAGGAATTCGCTAGCTAATTTACGCCCTGCAACGAATTGTGTTCTTTTGATGGCAACGAGGTCACCCAGCTTGTAGATACTTTCCGAACGACGCTTCTTATCGTAGTTGGCCTTGTAGCTTGCTTGAGCTTTCTCAATGTTGGGTTTGGCTTCGGCACGCAAATATTGACGTTCTTCGTTAAATTGTTCGACTAACTCTCGATTCAGCAGCTCCAATAATTTATCGTCGACCTTATTATGAATCTTGGTACCAAACATTATCTCAAATGGGGATGCGTGTGTAGACGAATTCACGTGCGAATTTATAGCCCTTCGTACACTGAATACGTGTTTAAACCATTTGGATGGCTCTCCTGCAGAAACTTTTGCGATAATCGAAAGAATAGTACGATTGACCCTCTCGATTTGACCATTGCCTCTAGCCACTCCTGTCGTCGACCAAACGTGCTCCACCATATTAGCACTTGCAAACTCCGCAAATACATTTGACGTGAAAGCGACACCTCTGTCGCTAACGATGCGCATTGGGAAACCGAAAATGCTTGCCCATTCTGTTAGCTTCTTTACAACTTCTTCGTATCCTGTTGACTTAACTGAGAAAAGACAGACGAACTTGGAGAATGCATCGACTACTGCTAGTATATACTTGTAGGCTTTTGATGTCGCATCCATGGGGCGGCCTAGATGGTCGATATGCAAAGTGTGGAGGGGTACATCTCCTTTGTCAATGCAGTGCAAAAAGCCCTCTTGCTTGCCTAACTTCTTGCTATGGATGATACAACGGATACAATTAGAAATGAACTTTGACACCTTACCCTCTAAGTGTGGTATAAAATACTGCTGCTTAATGCTATGCATTGTCTTCTGTACAGCAAAATGGACATCTTCGTGTCGGCGTTGGCTATCACCTCACGCTCCATCATCTTTGGGACCACCAAAAGCTCGTTTCCAGCGACTTGTTTAAAGAGTAGACCTCCTTTCATCTTGTAGTCTTCGTACGGTCCTGCTTGAAGGCTTTGAACAACTGCCTTAACATGTTTATCCTCTTGCTGAGCCTTCACCAAGCGAGCAGAAAGTTCCGTTGACACCATAAGGACATTCTGTGGGTAGCGACTTAGATGATCTACGTGTTTCATCTTTTCTCCAGCACGGTGTTCTATATCGGGAGTAAAGCTTTGTATGTGAAGCACTCATTGCTGCACATCTCTTGGAACATCTTCTTTGGTCGTTGCTTGTTTAAAAGCTGCACAGTCGGTTACTAGCTTGAATCGGATTCCCAGCAGATAATGACGGAATTTCTTTAATGCTAAATATGCGGCTTTAATTTCCAAACAGTAGCTATGCTTCTTAGATTCAGCTTCGGACGCCTTTTTGCTCCAGAAGTGGACGGGATGAAGCTTTCCATCGAACCACTGCATCAGCATTGCTCCGTACCTTTCTTTGGATGCGTCAGTATGTAACTCAGTAGCAGCATCTCTGGCGTATATGTGCAAGATCGGTTCACAAGTTAACAGAATTTTTAACGATTTTATTGAGTCCATCTGTGCAGGACCAATCTTAAACTCGGCGTCTTTCTTTAATAAGTTGGTTAGTGGTCGAGCGACTTCAGCGTACCGTGAAATAAACTTTCTGAAAAAAACCTGTCAGGCCAAGAAACGACTGAATATGTTTGATGTTTTTGGGAGTTGCGAAATGGCTAACAGCTGTTGTCTTCTCAGATAAAGGCCAGATCCTTCCATTTTCTACCATATGCCCCAAAAAACATATGCGCTGCTCCAGGAAACTGCATTTCTTCCATTTTATTTTAAAGTCGAACTCGGCTGCTGTTTCCAGTACTCTTTTTGTCTTTTCCATGCATTCGTTCACGGTTTTGGAATATACGACAATGTCGTCCATATATAACTGCATCATGTCTTCGATTATAAGTTTTTGAAATATATGGTTTACAAACCGTATAAAGGCTGCTGGTGAGTTCCTGAACCCGAATGGCGCTTTATTAAATTCAAATAAGCCTTCTCGTGTTACAAAAGCGGTGAATGGTTTGCTGGCCTCTTCGACGGGCACGTGGAAAAACCCATTTTCCAGATCCATGATTGTGAAATACTTGGCGGCTTGCAACTTTTCTAGAACGTCTTCAATAAGTCGCACCGGGAATTGATCTTGCAACACCAGACTGTTCAATTTGCAGTAATCGACGCAGACTCTTAGCGTTTGATCTTTTTTTTTAACAACAACGATTCTACTAGCTAAGTGTGAAGATGATTCACGCACAATACCTTTTTCCAGCCAAGGACATCACAACACATTTAGAACAGTTTAAATTTAATAAGTTCACTTTGCACCATGACTGGAAAGAGTCAAGATCTCTCTGCAACTTGATATGGCATGGTCAATCCCTGTACTGCAGGCATATTTGAACATCATCTGCATACATTAGTACGCGAGATTATGTCAAAACAGTAGGTAGATCATTTATGAACAATATGAAAAGTAAGGGACCGAGATGGCTACCTTGGGGAACTCTAGAGGTAACTTGGAATGTATTAGAAAGAAAATTATAAAAAGAAACTTTTTGCGTTCTTTGGCTTAGATAGCTTGAAATCCAGCAAATCAAATTATTGGGAAATCCAATTAAGTCAAGCTTATATAAAAAAAGAGAATGATTTACTGAATCTAAATCGGGATAGATGACGTCAGTTTGTTCGTTTTTAAGGAAACCCTGGTTAACGAACGAAGAAAGCTCAAGAAGATTAGTAGCAGTGGATCTATGTTTCACAAACCCATGCTGGTAGGGGGAAATAATAGAACGACATAAATGTTGTAAATGACTTGTTAATATCTTCTCAAAAACTTTTGGTATAGCGGATTATTTACATATCCCTCTATAGTTTTTGGCGTCAGACTTACCTCCCTTCTTATGGAGAGAAATAATGAGAGACTCCTTCCATATAGATGGAAAGTCGATGACTCAAGCGATAAATCAAATAATTTCAGCAACGGTCTGCATAAATCCTCGCTCAGTACCGAAGTCCAGGAACTCAATCCGGACCGGGCGAAAACACCGGCTTAACCATTCAATCAGAGACTCCTCACTCATTAAGGGACTGAAGATGAAATTCGACCGAGACAGGCTGTAAGGATAGGGCGCGTTAGAGTAGGAAGAAGAAGAATAAGTAGTTTGAAATTTTGCTTTCGAATTTTCGTAAGATAGACAAGGAGGATAAGAGGAAGACTTTCGCTTAGTGTTTACAAAACTAAAAAAATTTCTTGGGTTTTCAGAGAAGCTAACCCGACAGCGAGCTAAGTAATTTTTATAACACACAGCGTTAAGCTCGATAAAATTAGACCGAGCAATTATATATTGCGAAAAAGTTAAGGTAGAGCCTGAAATTTTAAACTTTTTGTAAAGTTTAGACTTCAGGTTCTTAAGGTTAGCAAGTTGCTTACAAAACCAAGGAGGTTTATTAGACCTATGCAGAAAATAAAAAGGAATACTGGCATCAAAGCAAAGATTTAATTTAGTCAGTGCAGGAATACAAATTAGACCAATCAATTCCATTAAGAAGTTGGATTAATTAGGGAAAGTTAGCCTTTCGAAAGCAACTAACTCGATCGGCAGGTGCAACAGAATTAGTGAGTACAGATATGCTAAGTTCGATCCTTAACTCCAGAGTTGGATGAAAAGGGTCTTTAGGAGATGTAAGGGGTTCTGAAACAAAGCACAGATCTAATTGCCGGCAAAGAGAATTTCGTATGTTGTTAATTTGACCCAAAGACGATTAAAGTAAACCATCAATTAAGTCATGTCGGTTCGATGGAATAAGAAAACAGAAGTTATCACAAGGATACCAAGCTGTTCCAGGAAGGTTAAAGTCTCCTAGAACAACAATATGATCTTTGTCGGAGAACAAGGCAAAAATAGATTTTATTGCTTCCAGGTGATCCTGGTATACAGATAAATCGGACGACGGAGGTATATATGAGCAAGTAAGAAATAAACTTCCACCATGAAAACATCCTTTTATAGATAGAAACTCTATATTATTAGGGTTGTTAATGTGTAATGGCTCCGATGAGAAGTTGGAGTCTACTGCAAATAGAACACCACCGCCTCTTCGAGAATAACGATCTTACCTGTAAATAGTGTACTTAGCCGGATAGAGTTCGGGATCAGAAATATCCGAACTTAACCAGGTTTCCGAAAACACAACTACATCAGAAGAAATAGTAAAACTGTCGACGTATAGCTTACTTATTTTACTACGCAAGCCACGCACATTTTGATAGGTTATAAACAAGTAAGAAAGCTACAGTCGAGAGTGCTCGACCGTATGATACCCACAACCCATTTCGAGAAAAAACCAAAAAATTAAATTATATTTAAACAAAAAACATACCAAATATACTAAAACTTGTTTTTTTGTATATATTTGAAAATAGCGGGTAAAATACCGCAACACCGTTATGGTCACACTGTCAACTAAACAAACAAAGCGCGAGCAGCTGCAAGTGAATTTTGCATATAAAATTGATTCTTTAATAACTTCCTTGTTTTTCATTCGATCTCAACCAAATTCACAGGAATCATTGAGAATATAATTATTATTATGTTCACCAAAATCGGTCTATTATTATGGCTTTTCCAGTTTTTGGGGCGGAAAGGGACGTGGCAAAAATCAAACAAAAATTTATCTGCGCAAGAGCTACACAAATACTGTCACCAAATTTGATATCTCTAGGTCATTCACTCACAGCACACAGCTGCTCGCGCTTTGTTTGCTTAGTTGACAGTGTGACCATGTCGGTATTTGATGGATTTTTTAAAAATATGTATATACAAAAAAACAAATTTCAATATATTCTGTGGTATATTTTTTGTTAAAATATCATTTAAGCTTTTTGTTTTCTCTCGAAATGGGTTGCGGGTATCATACGGTCGAGCACTCCCGACTGTAGCTTTCTTACTTGTTTGAACATGAAGTAGAAGAAGTTTGAGATTGAGACTGTACAGGTTCATTTGGTAAAAGCCCAATCGGAGTCCGATTCTTAACTATGGCTTTGAACTCTTTTACCACCAAATACTCTGGCCAAAAACTTGGCGAGCATATGGTTTCAAAAAGTGAAGGTGCGACATTGATCTTGAAAGATGCAATTTGTCTATCATAAGCAAATTTAAATTTTCCCACTTTTGGATTGGCATTTTTAATTTTGGCTATAATGGTAGCCTTTACGTCATCTAACGTGAGATCAGGGGCAAGCCTTGAAACAAAAATCTGTTTCATTGGTGGAACCCCACAAGTGGTTTAGGAGCCAACGGAGTAATATTTTGTATATTACCTTTGGAACCTAATAAAGTCGGTGATCCGACAGTAAGAATAGTTGGAGGAGGTGCGGAAGAAATATTTTTATTAGGATTAGGCTTGCCTATACTTCTAGTGACAACTGTGGACAAATCAGACACAACTTCGGCGTTAAGTAATGTCGGTGGAGCAGGTTCCCTAATGGTGCTTATGTTTTCCGCAGCGGTTGTTGCTACTGGTGTAGCAAATGAGATTAACTGCGGAACCAGCGGAGTAGTGGGTGGGTCAGTCGATGGTAGAGGTAAAAATTTGGATAATTGTAAGTCACAAGAAGTTGATTTTTTTCGCTTTGGAGACTCAGCCATAAATTAAAAACTATTGAACTGAGAATTCAAAGCACTAAACTCGAACTGATCGAAGAGCATCTGCCACTAGCCCTAAATAACCTACACACTTTACGTGTACTACGTCTAAGCCGTGATCTGCTTCTGGCAACTGTTCAGACAACACACAATTTTGACTTCCAATATCAAAATAATATTACAAAATTAGATAAAATGTACTTGAAAATTGTAGGTACTATGCCCACTGCACAGACTCAAAACACAAATATGTTAACAACAACAAAATAACAGAGCAAGCAGTGAGAGCAGAGAACGCCACTAATGGAACTCTGTCAACTGAGAGAGTTGTTAAGAGTAAATTCGTCACACTGCGAGCGGGAAGGAAAGCACAAAGAAGAGACACGCAAAATCTAATGCTTACCACATTAACAAAACTTTGAACTCAGTTTATGTAGAAATAAACAGAGCTCAAATAAGCACAAATGTAATTCACTATTATGTGATAAGACACTAATAACATGCACTATCACAGGATAGAGACGCGATGTAGCAAACGATTAAAGTAACTACTTTAAAGAAAATGTATATGTATACAAAAAGCAAAAAATGGCGAGGAGCACAACAAAAAACACGTCTCTCTACAAAGAGCGAATAGACCTAGAGCATTGAATTTTGGTATGCATAATAATAGTCTTAATAAGTCCTGTATATTTGGTTCTGATCGAATGAAAAACAAGAAAGTTATTAAAGAATCAATTTTATAGGCAATGTTCACGTTTTGTTTACATATTTAGTTGACAGTGTGACCATGTCGGTATGTTATGGATTTTTTTCAAATATATACAAAAAACAAATTCCAGTATATTCTTTGGTATATTTTTTGTTAAAATATCATTTAAGTTTTTTGTTTTCTCTCGAAATGGGTTGCGGGTATCTCACGGTCGAGCATTCTCGACTGTAGCTTTCCTACTTGTTTGTAGTTGTTATTCACAGGGTATCTTGGAGCCAAGCATTTTCGACTCTAACGTTTTTAGTTAACGATTTGTACTTTTGTTTTCAGGCAATCTACTTGTGATATTGGTAGTAACCCTTTCCCGTCGCCTGCGATCCATAACAAATTTTTTCCTGGCCAATTTGGCATTTGCCGACTTTTGCGTAGGTCTATTTTGCGTTCTGCAAAATTTATCAATATATCTCATAGACAGGTAAGTTAATACAGAAATTAAATAATGACTTAGAATTTTAATATAAATGTAAGATCATCGTCTAAAAATACTAAAATTTACTACGAAATGTATATTTATATATGTATGTTAATACATATATAAAGTTGTTTGTCCTAATAGATGATTGCTATCAAGCTACAGTCTAAACGGTAACACCTAAAAGATCATTTCTTCTCAATAATTTTTAGTAAAAAACGTAAGCGACCACTAAGAAAGGATTTTTCATAATAAACACAAAAGTCGCGAATAATTTTCTGTAGAGGCATCCAAAATGGATCGATCTTCCGCTAGCTAAATGGACTACGTCGTTATTTCCAATTCCAGAGACTTTATTAAAAAAAACATATAAATGTAACTTAGCCAAGATTCCAGAGCAATTCGTGCTTCCGTCTAGGTGCTTTGTTTTATTGATGGGTGCGGGAAACTCTCCAAATCAGGTTCAGAGGAGATCAGCTCAACTGAATTACAACGGATTCAAAAGTGGTTGATAACTGTATCACAACTTCGATGCAACAGATTCTAGACGATATGGTATTCTTCTGGCATCTAGAAGCGTGAGGCGTCTTGCCTTTTGTGTGATGAGAGTCATCCAATCATCATTGTCCATCGCACCTTATTCGTTATAAATTATGAATTCCTAAATTGACGATTGGCGTAAAAGTCTGCGTGATCTATTGGAAAAAAGTCAGACTCAAATGATGCGAGACCTGCCAGTATACTGGGCTTTTTCATGTAAAATCTACAGTGATTGAGCTTGCCAATTACAAGAGCTACGTCTACGACTTTTTGTGCTTCAGCACGATCGCGATCTATTTGGAAGCGACGTGGGATCTTACAACGCAGAAATTCCTGGATGCTTTATCCGGTTTTGCGGGCACGGCGTGGATTTCGTCACTAGGTAACGGCAAAACTTTCGTTGGTGCAGTTTGTTATCGAAAATTTTAAAATACACTCGATGTAATGGATATTTTAACAAGCCTGTGTAAAGCGGCATATATCCCAGTGAACGGCAAATTTGCCACTCTTACTTTTCGAGAGTCAGTTCCAAAACCACCGCATAAATTTTATGTCCTGCAGAAAGGGGGAGAATGAATACATAAGACAGACGGACATGGCTATATCGTCTCGGCTGTTGACACTGATCAAGAATATATATACTTTATGGGGTCGGAGATGCCTCCTTCTGCCAGTTACATACATTTTCTGTTGACACTAAGTTAAAATTATCCTTCCTACCCGAACCTCTGTGTCCTGCTTAGCTGCAAAATTTTTATGAATTTGATGGCATGATTATTATTTTGTAATTCTTGTTTATAATAATTATTATAAATAATAATGATTACGTTTCTAAGGGTATTCATTTTGGAGCATTCAAGAACTTTGGTTTGGTTCCTGAAATAATTTTTAAATACACATCGAGAGGATGCATTCGGAAGCTGTAATGAGAGGTTTTAATTTTAAAATATTAACATTACATACATATGTTTCAATTTAATAACTTTGCAGAAAATGTTAAAATGTTGTTGCAGTCTCTCGATGTTTACGGGTAAATTATTTCAGGAAGCGAATCCACTTCCCCAAAAACGAGTACCCTCAGCTTTTATTCAAATTGGTTGAAGCTTGACGATTTGAAAGATTTTGTTCGCTCAATACAATCAATACAAATCAAACTAAAATAATTGGACCTTGCGGAACATCAATCCTTCGGAGCTTTGACCCAACATCAGCATACAGAGATGCAAAACCAAAAATAAGCAAGATATTATGGCACGGGTGGTGTTTCGTTGCAAAATCGATAAATAACCTTAGAAGTTATAAGTTCTGTTTATATTGGGTATAAACCCACAATTCAGTCAGTGTCAACAGCCGAGACGATAGATGTTTTAGATTTTTGCCTCGCCCCTTTCCGCCCCCGAAAACTGGAAAAGCCGTAATAATGCATTATAATAATTCCTGTGAATTTGGTTTAGATCGAATGAAAAGCAAGGAAGTTATTAAAGAATCAATTTTATCTGCAAACTTCACTTGCAGCTGCTCGCGCTTTGTTTGTTTAGTTGACAGTGTGATCATGTCGGTATGTTATGGATTTTTTTCAAATATATACAAAAAACAAGTTTCGGTATATTCTTTGGTATATTTTTCGTTAAAATATTATATAAGTTTCTTGTTTTCTCTTGAAATAGGTTGCGGGTATCATACGGTCGAGCACTCTCGACTGTAGCTTTCTTACTTGTTTTAGTAATAATTTATTAATTTAATGATATTTTCACTTAATTTATACAGGTTTTTTAATTGAGTGATTACTTCTTGTATTGAACAGTATTATTTGATTTTAATTTTAGTTATTTTCTTTGAGTTTAAGGTTTACATAAAAATTAAAAATAAAATACAATTTAATCTAATATTAGTGAGAAAATTTATACGCATTTTAGATCAAAACTGTAAATTACAAATTCATTCCAATTGCCTTGCCTGAGAAAAATGTAAACAATTTTTACTCTATCTATTATTTTCTTTTCGTCGATTGTTGACGTATTTACCTCGAGCGTGTAACATGAAATCTTAAAATAGCAAAATTTAAGCAGAAATACAACTAAAGCAAAACGAAGAATTACTACATATTAACAATCTTGATATTTAATAAATAAATTATTTATAAAAAATTGTCCCTCTCTTCTTTAAAACTGGGTAGCGAATGTAGCTTTCTTACTTGTTTCCCTAAGGATAGCGGATATAAAAATCACAATTGCACCTCAGTTCTGTGTCGGTAATAACAATTATCCAGCGAATCAATATTGCTTAAATTCAACAATAATATGATACGAGCAAAAAGCTATTCAAATATAAAACACTAAACTTAATGACGTTTCCTCTCGTCATAGTTCCATTAAGTTTTTTTTTCTAGTCCGGACTCAAGTGATGTCTTACACAAAAAAATAATAAGAGTCTTTGTTACTAAATAAAATTATAAATATTTATAACACCATTAAGGGTTGTATGACATTTTTTTTGTTCAATATTTTCAGCTGGGTTTTCGGAGAGTTCCTTTGTCGTATGTATCAATTTGTCCACTCGCTGAGCTACACCGCGTCTATATTTATTCTCGTTGTCATATGCATGGAACGTTACTTTGCCATTGTGCATCCAATTACCTGCAAACAAATTTTAACTGCGACACGATTAAGGGTAAGTTCAACAAAATTAAAATTTCAATCGATATATTAACATGCAATTAAACTATCGACAGTAAAAGGTATAATTAATAATTAATTAGCAGATAATTAATTTACAGCCGTTATAGCCATGTCCGTCTGACCGTCTTTCTGTCCGACAGAACATCCGGATCTCAGAGGCTATAATCAAAAAAAGATGTTATTTTAATAGCAACTTTTTTATTTACGTCTAAATGTATGAAAATCCTTGCAGCCAAAAGGGGTTCAAAGTCCCAAAGCCGAAAATTTTTTTTTTACTTTTTAAATTTATGTAGGTTAAGTTATGTTAGTTGTCTGGATCAGGACTCAAACCAATGTTGGCTGCAAAAAGTGAAAATTTGAACAGCTATATTATAAAAAATAAAAAAAACCCGGAAACAATTGTTTGTTTATTTGACCAACATATCGTACAAAAAAAGTTTGAGCCATTCAAGTAATTTCGTAAGCATCAGCTGTGTTTTGTCTTACTTCGCATATTTCTGTGTTTATTTGTGTTTTAAAAGCATATTAATTTGTAACTTTAAGTTGTTTATGGACTTTAACCTTTTGGTGCATGAATTGTGTTAAATTTAATTCTATTGTTTGTAACATAAATTGTAAATTACAACTTTTAAGTTGCTGTGCTCATTGTTTGTGTTTCTTCGTTTTGGTTTCCCCGGTAGTCGCCCGCAACCCAGGTTTGTTTGTGTGTTCGCTGTGCAGTTTTGTGAATATTTGCTTTCTTTTGCTGCGCCTAATAGGCAAGTTGTTTTTGGGTGTTTTTGTTTTCGCTCACCGTCATACATTGCTTGTGCTTTATTTTGCTACCCAGTGGGAATTTCAAGCTTAATTGTGCAACCAACAGGTAGTGACTTTTCACTTAGAGCACACAATTGGAAACCATAACATAAATTTTTGCAAACATTTTTATTTTAATATATTTTTTAATCGCTTCAATTTAATTTTCTGTTATATGTATATATTTACATAATTATGCATTGCTGCAAATTAAATTTCACTTATGGGCCGTCTCGTGATGGAGACTAGTCTAAGTTTATGTCTTGTTGGCTTTGCGAAACTTTCAAGCCTATAAAATGTGCAGGCATAACCGGAGCGATTATGTTAAGATCAACGCAGTTGTGAAAAAGGACAGCGGTGGTATGTCCGGTATACATACGTGATCAAATTTGCTAAACTTCGTACAATGACCATGTCTCTTTCTAGTGAATTTGATACTAGTATGGAATTGCTTGGTCAATACGAGTTTAAGACGCCTACAAAACGCTGCTCGGACTCGCAATTTGATCCTAAACCTAATGGCCCTCACCTTTTGATAATTTCACCGCTGCCTTCTTCTCCTTGCATTCCTGTAGAACCATCCCCCTCCATTATTTGTGCCAATCGTGCATCTGCGGAACGAACCAAAATTTCCTGAGTACCTCCGATTTCCAATGTCTGTATTGAGGCCTCGGATGGATCCAATATTCCTTATTGTCCAATGATTGCCTTGCCACCTACTCCAAACATTATTGTTAATACTAATGTTGTAAATTGAACCTATTTATTTAATAAAACCACTGATTTATTATATTTTGTATTATATTATTTTATATATACATATTTTATATTTTCACAAACTCACAACAGCCACTTTGAAGATTTTAACAAGAAGAAGGAAACACATGGAAGTGTTACCATTCTATAAGTGATATGTAATGACAATTTTTGTAATGCTACAAAACGTAATTTATAGGTTGCCATATGTTGAACAATACGTTTCCATATATTCAACAACTAACACCCCCTTATTTTCTGTTATGGCTTCGAGAATTCTGATATTCATTTCTCGATTATCTGCCGATACTTCTTGCGAGGCCATCTCAACTTATATCGCCACAAAATCCTCGCCATCGGTAGCCATACAAAAATTCTATTTCTCAACTCCTCCGGAAATTGCTTCATTTAAATTAATTGTTCCTTTCGAATCAATTCCATTGTTGTGTGACCCGGGCTTCTGGCCACCTCATATGGTGGTACATGAGTTCAAGCCAAAAAAACGTAACATCACCCCAATAAATTTTCAACCTAATATCACCTTAGCTCACGCTCCTACTTTTAATAAAACTATCACTAATGCTTCAAAAACTAAATATTAATCCTGTTCAACTAACCTCCCCTATTGGTAGAGCGTATCAAAACATAAGGGGTATTAAATCAAAACTTCCCAAACTCTATCTAAATAGTTTCTGCTTTGAACATAGTATCTTCGTGTTTACTGAAACTTAATTAAAGCCTGAAATTTCTTACTTATCTCTCTTAAGTAATAAATTTACGTCTTTCAGTTTGTCTAGAATTGGTGGTGGTGTTCTTATTGCCGTTAATTCTGACCTAAAATCGGAATTAATTTACTCGGAGGCCAGCATTGAATTTGTCGCCATTAAGACAACTTTTGGTCAAACTAAAGCATATATCACTTGTTCGTACATCCCACCTCAATCTGATATTTCTGTTTATTTTGAACACTTATCTATTTTACACTCTAAATCCTCTGAACTACCAGATAGTGAAACTTTGTTTGTGCTTGGTTATTTTAATTTACCAAATATATCTGTTCTAGATAATAATCCATTTCTTACTCTTTCGCATGAGTTTCTAAATGGCCTTCTCGATCTTTCTCTTTCATAAATTAACCATATTTATAACTGTAATACCCGTCTTCTTGATTTAATATTTGTATCAGATCCTGCATATGACACTGTGCGTAGAATTGACCCTCTTGTAGTTCCTGAAGATTCTTATCCAACTTTAGAGTTATTTATTGAATTACCGGTTTCTGAGCTCAATGACATACCTAAGGCTGTAAATAGACCACTGTGTTTTAAAAAGCCAAATTTTTATAAATTATATGACCTCACAGTAAATTATGATTGGTCTCTTTTTCATGCTTTAAGTAATTTAGAAGCTGCTTTGACTATTTTTTATAACGCGCTACAACATTTTTTTGTCCAGTGTGTTTCTCGTAGATACCCATTGAAGTCTAATAGGCCACTTTGGTTCTTTCGGGAATTAAGTGGATTAAAAAACCTAAAGTCACGATATTTCAAAAAATATTAATATCAAGTTCTCCTGATTTCGCGCGATATGCTATTGCAAAATCGAATTTCGTTTCACTTAACACGCAGCTTTACAATAATTATCTGCGTCGATGCCGGTTACAGTTCGCTCAGAATCCTACACAGTTCTATAATTTTGTTAACTCTAAACGAAAATGTTCTTCACTACCTTCCTTAGTTTCATTTTAAAATATAAATGTAATGATTACAGAAAATATCGATGTCGATGTTGATCGATGCCTCAATTTTTGAATTTCTTTGGTTTATCTATCCCGGCTTGCTTTTCTTTAGTATTAGGGAGGTACGCCGACGCCAGGTATAGTTTGGGACCGTTCATTCACTCGCATAACGCCACCGTCAAGTTGTTGCTGTAAGAGAATAGGAAGAGAAGAGCACATTAAGTATGGTTCTTACCAGGATCCAAGTTCTGGGCCCAGTCCCTTAGCTAGAAACTGCAAGGTCTCATGAGCGATTAAGTGATGCTGACCCCTCTCGGTTGCCCGAGACAATGCAGAATCCATTGCCTAGCCGGCACCCGCCAACAACAAACAAAAATTTAAACTTTATTGTTAATGCTGAATTTCAAGCTATCTATGCCAAAGAAATCAAAAAGTTATTTTAATGCCAGCCACCGAAACGAATCCGGAAAAGTTGGTTATGAATAAATATACATTTCAAGAGAAAACTTAAGTCATGAAATACAAGCTCAAGAATTTTTATACACAGTACCCAAAGGGTAGAAGGCTATTATAACTTAATAAAAAAGTAACAGGCAGAATAGGGCATCTCCGACACAATAAAGTATATTTATTCTTGATCAGTGTTAGCAGCCGAGACACTATAGCCATGTTCGTTTGTCCGACTGCGTGTGTGAACACCTAGATCTCAGAGACTTCAAGAGCTAGAGCATCCAAATTTTTCTTGAAACACTTGTTATTGTTGCACGCAGATGAAGTTTTTTTTATATTTTACTCACGCCACCTTCCGCCCCCTTGAAATAAGAATAAATTCTTTTATTTTAAATGTTTTGTATTTATTATCCTAAGACTCGCCACAGAAGTTGAAACCAACCGAACTCCAACCATAAAACCAACTTTAGTATATTTTAGGTACCACAAAGCCCAACTGGACATGTTGTTGCTTTAGCTCGGCAATATTTTATACTTTATTCATAACAAGTAAGAAAGCTACAGTCGAGAGTGCTCGACCGTATGATACCCGCAACCCATTTCGAGAGAAAACAAAAAACTTAAATGATATTTTAACAAAAAATATACCAAATATACTAAAACTTGTTTTTTTGTATTTATTTGAAAATAGCGGGTAAAAGTCCACAACACCGTTATGGTCACACTGTCTAAAAAAACAAAGCGCGG
The DNA here is from genome assembly GCA_963583835.1 of Drosophila immigrans. Lineage (NCBI taxonomy): Eukaryota > Metazoa > Arthropoda > Insecta > Diptera > Drosophilidae > Drosophila > Drosophila immigrans. The sequence goes on along the minus strand of OY757143.1, from coordinate 11,578,005 downwards.
GCAGCTGCAAGTGAATTTTGCAGATAAAATTGATTCTTTAATAACTTCCTTGTTTTTCATTCGATCTCAACCAAATTCACAGGAAGAGAGAGAATTTAATTATTATTATGCATACCAAAATTCAATGCTCTAGGTCTATTATTACGGCTTTTACAGGCATTTGGGGGCGGAAAGGGAGCGTGGCATCCAACTTTTGAAATAAACTTGATCTGCGTAGGACCTATAGGAGTACTGTCCCCAAATTTGGTAGCTCTAGCTCTTATAGTCTCTGAGATCTAGGTGTTCATACAGACGGACAGACGGACATGGCTATATCGTCTCGGCTGTTGACACTGATCAAGAATATATATAGTTTATGTGGTCGGAGATGCCTCCTTCTGCCTGTTACATACATTTTCTGTTGGCACTAAGTTATAATACCCTTCTACCCTAAGGGTAGCGGGTATAAAAAGCGTTATTCCCCAGGAAAGTACATTACATTTCCAAATTTTTGGGAAGAACGCAATTGAGTCATGTAATTTTTATACCCGCTACTCATAGTGTAGACGAGTATTATAACTTAGTGCCAACAGAAAATGTATGTAACAGTATATACATATATTATTGCTCAGTGTCAATAGCCGAGTCTGTCAGTCTGTCCATCTGTCTGTCTGTATGAACACCTAGATCTCAGAGACTATAATACATACAGACATCGAGTTTGGTACACAGGCTCCTGCATTCATTACGCAGATCAAGTTTATTTCAAAAGTTGGATGCCACGCCCCCTTCGCCCACAATTTGGATAAATCTAGAACAAGTCACGATTTATTTTAAATCGCGTATAACTCGAAAAGTTCTTAGTGTATGATGTGTAATTTGGTAAGCCATCTGTGCTTAATATTCTTAACATTCCCTTGTAATTATGGGTAAAATCTGATTGGTAGAACAAAAGTTAATTGCCAAATTATTTATCAAAAAAGTTGTGCCCTATTCAAATGAAGGTTTTAAGTGTGTGATTAGAGATATAAAATTTGGTGACTGGACTTGTGTAGGTATTACGCAGATCAAGTTTGTTTTAGCTTTTTCCACGCCCCTTTCCTCCCCCAAAAACTGGAAAAACCGTAATAATAGACCTAGAGCATTAAATGGTATGCATAATAATAATAATAGTCTCAATGATTCCTGTGAATTTGGTTGTGATCGAATGAAAAACATAGATGTTATTTAAGAATCAATTTTAATAGACAAAATTCACTTGCAGCTACTGGCGCTTTATTTGTTTGGTTGACAGTGTGACCATGTCGGTATGTTATGGAATTTTTTCAAATATATACAAAAAATAAATTTCAGTATATTTATTTGGTATATTTGTTGTTTAAATATTATTTAAGTTTTTTGTTTTCTCTCGAAATGGGTTGTGGGTATCGTACGTATTATTTAGTACATTTATTTTTTTTTTTTTAATCTCTATTTAATTTCGGCATTTGCTGTTACCGTACAAAGCCGTCTCTAAGCCCATAGTTTTTAGTCAATTTAAAAACATTAGGAGTTATGAACATGTCATTTATCTTGCTATTCTTTATGTGACTTTTATCTTCCTATTCTTTATGTTAAATAAATATAAAATATATATGAACATACTATATAGGTCATTCTTTTACGTATCGCATAGATCTTAAAAAAATTTCAGCATCACATTTTTAAAATGGCTGAAACACTTTTTTTGTTCTTTTGGTCAAATAAACAAACCCGTGTTTCAGGATTTTTACCTTTGGCCATTCCTTCAGAATAAATTAAATTAATTTCGAGCTCGTAGCGTTGCGTGGGCCGCCACTTGTAGACTTAGCGACTGTAATGCGCTCGGGTAGGCAAGCTTAATAGCTGCAGTTAATGTTTCCTTATCTTCGTATTGTTTTCCCCTTCGTATGCCTTTCATGTTAGCCCCAAACATTTTCAATTAAATATTTGAATAATTTTAATAATCACAAATTTCAACAACCGAAAATTTACAGGGAATCGCCCTACTAACTTACTTTTTTGGCAAAGTGAAATACAATAATTATTTGTATCGAAATTACAAGCACTTTGGTATTAATTTATTTTTTATTTATTATTTCCCAATCAAGAAAATACAACGTAACTCCCTAGGATTCACACTGAAAAAATAGGCAATACATAGGAAGACATATTTTGTTTTTGAAGAGAGCATTGTTTTTGTGGCCGTTCATGTATTAGTTTTTCACACCGACACAAATTTAGAATTTTAAAATCTCTTAAATTTCTGTGGCACCTTCAATTTTGTTCAGCAGATTTACAAATCTACTCGTGCCCAAAACTGTAGAGATTTTCGTGACACCCCCCATTGTGACATCTTCTTCAGTTCCCATTGAAAACTTGAAATTAAGTGTTCCATAGTTTTGTCCAATTGTATAAAAGAGGCAGAAGGCAAGCAGACGAAGAAATGTCCGACTCTATAAAGAATATATATTTTTAATCAGCATCAGCTGAAAATATAAGTAAAAAAAGGGGTATTTTTAATTGCATCTTTATGGCCATCTTTAAATGCATGAAAAGGCTTGCCGCTGAGTAAGCTGCAGCGGATCGAGTCTAGCCACTTTTTTTTTCTTGATAAACATTTAATTTATAAATAATGTTATAAAGAGAATCGTTTTAAAACAAGAAATAAAATGTTGGATATTATAAACAACTATTGGGGTAGTCACCACTCGACGACGTCCTTGAAGGACCAACAAAAATGCTCAATGTGACGACATTTGAATTTGGTTGATAAATATTGTGCGGTTGAATCCCATTGGTATTATCTAGTTCAAATTTTATCAAAAATCGACATCTAATAGCCGATCGAAATTCAAAATTGGCCATGTTGATGAATTTCTCTAAGTTATTTCAGTGAAAAAATAAAAAATAAAAACAGTGTGACCGAACTCTACCAAACTGCTCCAAGAATACTCTGATGAATTGAACTGTCAAAAAAAAATATAATTTCTTTAAAAAAGAATAAAGTTCACACCAAGGCCTTGGTGCAAGACCGTTCACTTATCTGTCCAAATTTGAAATGTTATATACATTTTATTATTCGTTATCGAAATAATTTAACTCTAAAATTATTTTAAATTGAACACCCAATCTCTAAAGTTTTTGTTTTTACTAGTAATTTAGCGTTGACAGAAATTTATAAGCAAATATAAATGATGGCTTGAGTGCTCATTATTCCTTAATGTTTTTATTTTGATAGCCTTCATATAAATCTTAATCGCAATTTTCACTGTAATAGCAATTATTGAATTGGGATCAAAAAGTTAGTAGCTGGTCGACGAACTCAAAGAACCTAATAGGCCGTGGGGAAAATAAAACAACTTTCAATGGTTTGCCATGGTCAATAAAACGCAGTCTATCGTAGGAAAATCAATGAGTGTAAGTATCAATGAAGATACGGTCAATGCACAAAACAAAATTATGAACTTTTTTGTATACATTCATATGTAATTGTGTCTGGATCACCTTGTTGTTATTTCAGAATGAATTAAGTAATTTACAGATAACCAAAAATGTTTTTTATTAACGTTGAAAGCGCTTATAAACCTAAACTAACAGACTACCAGATAGCCTGACAAAATGTTTTACCAATCTTGTCAACATTTTTAGATGGTCATTGTCACTGTGTGGATTACATCGGCGGTGTATTCTACTCCGAAATTTGTCTTCAGCAAAACCATAAAAAACATTCATACTGAGGATGGTCTAGAGGAGGAGATCTGTGTGTTAGATCGTGAAATGTTCAATTCCAAGTTACTCGATATGATAAACTTTGTGCTTCTTTACGCAATGCCCTTGCTGGTAATGACAGTAAGTAATATGAATATTTTAGAATACATATAATTAAAAAAAGGAAAAATGTAAAATCCAATTTTTTTTTTTGCGCTTTAAAATATTATAATATTTAATTTCCAACCAACGCGATTACAGCTTGGGAATAATCAATTTTTTATCGAATTTAATAGGTTTTGTATAGTAAGATTGCCATCGCATTGTGGCGCAGTTCAAGGGGCCTGACCCCGCATAGTTCCAGCCATTACCAGCAATCTAGTCCTGGTCAAGAGACTAGCATGAGTCTACATAACAGCATGTATCATCGCCAATCTCACCACAACCAACTTCGTCAACTGCCAGCGGGAGTAAGCCGAACGATGGCTCCGGGCGAAGCTTTAGCATCTCTCGCTACCGGCAGTAATTCTGCGTCCTTGTCACGTCAACATAGTAGTAAATACGAAAAGCATGGCATCACTGAGAGCCAGGTGAGTCACCCAGCCAGCAGATTAGCTGCAAGCTCCTAGTTTCCTTCACCTCACAAAGTAAGCACAAGAAGGCTTAGATAAGTCAAAAATGAAAATGAATGCAATAAAAATGTCAAGCTTTACGAAAGCTACCGTCGATTGTTCGGCTATGTGACATCAAGTATCTGTATTTATTTATATAGAAAAGTAACATGACTTGTGTCGGACCAAAACAACTAATCCAGTGCTGCACATAATTGCCATACTACAATATTGTTTTATTAATAGTTTCTTAGTTTCCTTTTTGCTGTTATCTATACTCAAAATACCCCGTTCCCATTAAAAATGGAAAAAAATGTAATAATTGTTTTGTGGAAATGTCAATGTAACATATATAACAGGCAGAAGGGGATATATCCGACTCTTTCGTAGCATTTAGTAGTATAAATAGTCTGTATATTCTTAATCGGCATCAGCAGTTGAGTTGATTTAGCAATGTCCTTCTGTCTGTCAGTGTAAGTGCGTGAATATCAGACACTATAATAGCTAGGAACATCATTCCTGCATGGCTGACGCAGATCAAATTTGTTTTACAGTTTGTTTATATAAATTGCGTAGAACTTGGGAAGTTCTTGGTATAATGATGAGTAATTAGAAACTATTTGTGCTCTTTACTCTTAATATACCCTGTAATTTTGTGTATGATTACTAACTTATGGTAACAGGATATCCCGTAAGGAGCACCCTTTACTAGAGCGTTCTTACTTGTTTTCCTCTACAATTTAAAAGAGTTCTGGTCATTTCACAATAGATAGTTTGGTCAGAGAGTAAATACAAACAAGAAAAAAAGATACAGTCGAGAGTGCTCGACTGTGAGATACCCAACACCCATTTAGAGAGAACGCAACAAACTTATATGTTATTTAAAAGTAAAATTTAAAAATAAATTGATGTAAGAATAGTCTTTTCAGCTAAAAAAAAATTAAAAATATATAATATTAACGTTCACATTGTTAACATACGAATTTAGCACGAGCAGTTTTATGACAGACAGATAGACATTCAAGCTTTCGTCTCGGCTGTTGACACTATTGAAGAATTGTTTCTGTCTATTATATACATTTTCCGTTGGCATTAAGCTATAACACCCTTCTACTCTATGAGTAGCGGTCCTAACCTATATCCTGTGTGTCAATTTAGTCGCTTGCGGAGATCTACGCTTGGAACACACTGCACCAGCCAGGTGTGCCTTCTATCGTCTGCGGTCCGTCGGTGTAGATTCAAAATTGTTTTTATACCCGCTACCCATAGGGTAGAAGGGTATTATAACTTAGTGCCAACAGGAAATGTATGTAACAGACAGAAGGAGCCATATCCGACCCCATAAAGTATATATATTCTTGATCAGTGTCAACAGCCGAGACGATATAGCCATGTCCGTCTGTCCGTCTGTATGAACACCTAGATCTCAGAGACTATAAGACATAGAGACACCAAATTTACATAGGTACATAGGTTCCTTCATTCCTTACGCAGATCAAGTTTGTTTCAAAAGTTGGATGCCACGCCCCCTTCGCCCACAATAAGCATTAATCTAGAAAAAGTCAAGTTTTTTTTGTCTGCAAATTGCGTATAACTTCTTTGTGTAATGATGTGTAATTTGGTAACCCATATGCGCTTAACACTCTTAATATACCCTGTAATTTTGGTACAAATCGGATAAGTAGAACAAAAGTTATTCGTTAAATTATTTATCAAAATTGTTGTGCCCAATGCATATGGACGTTTTAAGTTAGTGAATGACCTAGAGATATTTGGTGACAGTATTCGTGTAGCTCTTACGCAGATCAAGTTTTTTTTAGATTTTTGCCACGTCCCTTTCCGCCCACAAAAACTGGAAAAGCCGTAATAATAGATCTAGAGCACTGAATTTTGGTATGCAAAATAATAATTATATTCTCAATGATTCCTGTGAATTTGATTGAGATCTAATGAAAAACAAGGAAGTTATTAATGGATCAATTTTATATGCAAAATTCACTTGCAGCTGCTCGCGCTTTGTTTGTTTAGTTGACAGTGTGACCATGTCGGTATTTAATGTATTTTTTAAAAATATGTATAAAAAAAAAAAAACAAATTTCAATATATTCTGTGGTATATTTTTTGTTAAAATATCATTTAGGCTTTTTGTTTTCTCTCGAAATGGGTTGCGGGTATCATACGGTCGAGCTCTCTCGCCTGTAGCTTTCTTACTTGTTTTGTATATATTTTTAAAATGATTCCATAATATACCGACATAGTCACACTGTGCACTAAACAAACAAAGTGCGAGCAACTGTATTTTAATTTTTCCTAAAAAGTTGATTCTTGAATAACTTCCATGTTTTTCATTCGATCACTACCAAATTCACAGGAATATTTGGTCGTTGATGTGCTAACGAAGAGTGGAAAACGAAAAAGCATTATTTATTACAAAAAAAATATAATTGTTAAAACATAAAATACGGAAAGGATTATGTATAGCATAGTCGAGCACACTCGACTGTAGCTTTCTTGTTATTTTTTAATTTCAACTTTTTTTATTAATATTATACCCATTATAAATAACACCCATAATTTTAAAAAGAAAAAAAAAATAGTGTGGAGCATAACTCGAACCGCTGTTTTTTGCTTAGATGTATGTGGTCTTATACAAATTAGAAATGCGGCTGGGTCTTTAGTTAAAAATTATTAATCGTATTTATTGAGAGTTTGATTAGAACTAAAACTTAAACAATCGAAATATTAAAATAATGCCTCTGCTGCTGCTGTTGCTTCTTGTCACTTGTCGCTGTCGCTGTCGCTGTTGCCGTTGTCGCTGCTGCCGCCGGATGTAGTCGCTGTTGTTGTCGCGTTGGGTGTTGGGTATCCGGACGTGGTTCGCGCAATGCACTTGCTGAAAGTGCTGATCCAGCGATCCCACGGATAGGCGGAAAAGCCTGGTCGGTGCTTGTGGAGTTGCGCAAGTATTGTTGAAGTAAATGTGCCGACGCAGCGCACGTGTCGTTGTGCATGGGAAAGGTTCATGGCCACTGTCTTTGTAGTGGACATGAGTTCGTGGAATGTCTGCCCTTAACTCTTCCCCCTTTAAGTGCGAACGTCCTCGGTCGCTGATTGAGATGGATTTTGGTTTACTACTGCGTTGCTCACTGGGGTTATGTGAAGTTTGGTTGTTCCTCGTCTCAGTGATCTGGCTGCCAATATGATAATGGCTAGCATTAAGATGATGTAGATGCTAGTATTGGTGATTGTTGCTACTTTCTGATTCTGCTTCATCAGTTTCAGTTTTGCCGTATTATTGAAGTTCAACTCTTTTATCATTTCTAGGGAGAGGACCTCTTGTGCTTCGCTTTTGCTACCAACAAGTTGAAGGAGTGGTGGCAAAGGATCGACGTTGATAAACTCCTTTGTAGTGTACAACGTGATTTTTATTTTAATTGTTGTGTTACTTGCTTGGATGAGATAGGTGCCATGTAGTTGCACGCTTTCTTCCTCGATCATAACTGTTCCATCAAAATCATTCAGTAGTGGAAGTAGTCCCGGGGAAGATCTCTTCGTGTTCCGGTATGTGTTGGCTATTGATCTGCATGCAGTTCGGTTTTTTCGTTATGAGGAGTGCGGTTTCGCATGTATTATTACTTAAATCTATTAGGTTTTCTTTTTTGCAAATGGTTTAGTCATTGATAGTTTCGCAAATTTCTTTAATTCCAAAATTTATTTTGTCGCATTGGACAATTGAGTTAAATTTAGTCTTGTTTATCAGGTTACCTTTTTTAATTGGTTTTAGCAGAATTCTTTGACATAACTTATCTTCTATTATTGGTAAACTAATTATGTAGAGAATATCTTTACCGTTTGATGCTACTATAATTTTTGCGAACTCGAGTAATTCTTCAATATTTGTGAATAAGTTGTCGGAATTTTTCACCAACTTTTCTGTTACTTGAATTTCTGTGGTAGACAGAAGTAAAGAATTAATTGTGTTCGTTTTTGCCCAGTTGATTGCGTAGATCATATTGGTTAATTCTTCTTTAAAAAGTTTAAATTTATATTTTTAAATTTCTGCCTCTACGCTATTTATTGATTGGTTTTCCTTAGTTATTTTTAAGATTGCATTAGTACGTTCTTTGATTTCATTAATCTTATTACTAAATATTCTATTTATTATAACTTGTTTGTTATTATTTTCTAAATGTTCGTTTATTTGACTTATTATTATTTCATGATCGTGCTGGTCTGGATTTCCAGCTAGCCATGTTCATGCAGATCCGAGCATTGTTATAACTCTTTATGAATGGTATGAGGTGATTTGGTAATGATTTGTTAATGGAATTTTCGAATGATTCGAAAGCATCTTCATATTTTTTAATGCTGAATACGTGAATGATTTTGAAAGTTCTGTTCTGTACTGCTGCGGGACCGATTTTGATTGTAATCAATTGTGAATTTGAATAGTCTAGTATTGTTGCCGTTCCTAGGCATGATGGTATGAAAACTAATCTGCAAAGGTAATTCAGGTTTTTAAATTATTTTTATGTACTATTTTCCCTGACTTTGTCTTTATTGTGGAGTTTTTATTTTCGGCTACTATTTCCTTTTTGTATCTGGGTGTAGTCTTAGATCCTAACCTTTTGTTAATTTTCACGTAAACTTCTTCGCCTGTCTCGTATGATTTGGGCTTTTCTTTATTTTTGTTGTGGTAATTTAAGTCTGCTTTTTGCTTTTTCTCAATTTTGCCTCTAATTTGTTCCCTCTTTTCCTTTAATAATTCTGGGCTATTCGGGATATTGCTTCTAAACAATATTTCGATAGGTTTTTTTCTTTACAACTGAGTGAATGGTTTGATTGTATTCCTGAACTGCTTTGAATAGTAAATCTGCAAAGGTGAGTTCTTCGAAGTCTTTTTTAAGACATCTCATAATTTCTGTTAATATAGAGTGGAATCGTTCTATTTGCGCATTGCTGGTTGAAGAGTATGGAAGTGTCGTATAGACTGAAATATTAATTTGGTTTTCTAACATAAACTTTATGTCTGCTAAATTTAGAGCTCTTTCGTTATCCATTACTATTCCTTTAGGAATTCCGAAAGCTATTGACATTTCTCTTAATGGATTCACATTATCTTCAGATGCTCTTAATTTCAATATTTTTACTTGCGCATACTTGGAAAATTTTTCGAGTCCAGTTAAAATACTCGATTTTTCTGTAATGGAAATATCGATATGGATTAGCTGTCCGGGATATGTTGGGATAGGGGATGCTTGAATTTCCCCTTTGGGTGGGTGTCTATCGTATTTTGCCTCCTTACATGTTAAGCATGTTTTTATTGCGTTAACCTTTTTTTGCATTTGCGGGAAAAAATATTTTTTTTTAATTTGCTCTTTATTTTCTTTGGCATTGCGATGTGCCCTTTTGTGTTCTGATGCTATCAAATCATTTTGTTTTGTTTCGGAGGTTTCGTCTTCTACTTGATTTTGGGTGAATCTAATTTTGTATGAGCTAAAGTGTAGTGGGTAGATATTTTGGATTTTGCCCATTACACTCTCGGAAGCAAATATTCCGTTTAGTTATTTTGGGTCCAGCCTATGCTTGATAATTTCTATTAAGTCAGATTCTGAGTATGTGGGTCTTGATACTATGTGTCTATGGAAACCAGAGAATGGAATTTCGAACTTGTATGCAGGCATATCGTCAATGTGGAGAAATAATTGGTTTTTAAAGACGTTAATTGGACTTTCTACTGAGTAGATGAGATTATGGGATGAACTTTCATCACTATGAATTGTAGCTGAAGACGAAAGGGTGTTAACTTCATTTTTGACAGGGATTCTAGACAATGCGTCTGCTACTACATTAGATGTACCTGGTTTATATTTTAACTTGCAGTTAAATTATTCCAGATAACCTTTCCAATGTTTAAGCTTCCCGTTATGATTTTTATTGCTCAAAGCGAAAGTAAGGGGTTGGTGGTCCGTGTATATTATTACTTTCGCAGAACCGTAGAGGTATGTTCTTAAACTCTGCAAAGCCCATACGATAGCTAGCATTTCCTTTTCGTTTGTAGCGTTGTAGTTCTCTTCTGTTTTTGACAGAGTGGGTGATATAAACGTAATTGGCTTGTTTTCTTGTTCGAGCACTGCTCCAATTACGAAATTTGATTCATCTGTGGTAAGATGGCAATCTTTCGCAAAGTTTGGATAGTTTAACATAACGTCAGCCGAACTAAGTGTGTTTTTGAGTTTTTTAAAAGCTTCTACAGCTTCATTGAATTTCATTCATTTCTAAATAAATTTTTTCTCTTTCTGATGTTTTCGTCGACGTTCTACCGGCTTCTCCTCTGAGTAGTCGGGTAAGTGGTTTTGCCAATTTGGCATAATCCCTTATGAATCGTCGATAGTATCCTGAAAGTCCTAAGAATGATCTGAGTTCTTTGAGAGAGGAAGGGGTTGGGAATTCAGAGATTGGTTTTACTTTTTCTGTATTTGTTTTTACGCCTTTGTCTAAAATTGTGAAACCTAGGAAATTTACTTCTTTCTTGAAGAATTCGCATTTGTCTATTTGGACCTTCATGTTACCGCTCTGAAGTGTCGTAAACACTTGTTCTAAATGATGAGCATGTTCGTTTTCAGTTTGACTGAACACGATAATGTCATCAATGTAGACATAGCTAATTTTTCCAACATGATCTCTCAGAATGTCGTCTAGAGCTCTTTGGAATATTGAAGGTGAGTTTTTCAAGCCAAAAGGGAGTCGAGTAAATTCATACTTCCCTCCATTGACGGCGAATGCTGTCTTCTCTATATCCTCTTTCTTTAGCAGGATTTGATGGAATCCTCTTTTTAAATCGAGAATAGAAAAAAGCTTATTATTTCCCAACTGGGCTATGATTTCTCAGATCTCGGGCATAGGATAACGGTCGCAGATTGTTACCATATTTAACTTTCGGTTATCTATCACAATTCGGTATTTTCTCTTCCTTGATGCGTCCAATTTTTTTGGTACAACCCAAACAGGTGCATTGTACGGGGAACGAGAAGGTCTGATGATCTCGTTATCTAGCATGTCTTTAAGTTGTTTTTCGACTTCTTGTTTTAGAGACCAAGGGTATGGGTAGTGTTTGGTGTAAATTGGAATGTCGGAAGAGGTTCTTATTTCTCCTACTACATTAGTAGTGTAGGTCAGTTCTTGGTCTGGCTCAGCAAAAAGTGATTTGAAGGTAAGCGAGAGGGTGTTTATAATGGATTTCTGGTTCTCGGACATGTGATCTGTTCGTACTTTTATGTTGTTGACGTATTGAGTTTGTAGTTGCTTTATTCTAATTTGTCTGTCGCCGTTTACTTTCAAAATGTAATTTTTTACATCTATAACAACGTTGAGTTGTTTCATGGTGTCATTACCTAGAATGCCATGGAAAGTGGGTAAAACGAAAAATCTTATTGGGATGTCGTTGAGACGGAAAAGATTTAAGAACGTATGGTGTGTGATAGCTATTTGGCCTCCTATGGAGTTTGCGAAAAATGTTTCTTCATTTTGCTTGGGGTTTTCTACTAATAAAGGCTGTATGTAATTCTGATTTGAACCTATTAAAAAGTTGAGATGATTTCCGTTCCTCGTTCTACATTGAAAGTATGGTAGAGAGGAACGATTTAAGCTAAAAAATTTACATCAGACAATTCTGTTATTTCAACTTCTGGATTATATTGCGGATATTCTCCTGAGTCATATATTTCTGGATCTATGCCAGCAAAGTAATTCTGTTCCTCGGTGTATTGCGTATATGGGTCTGGAAGGGTATCTATCTCTTCTTCAGCCTGATTATAAGGGTCTGTTTGTTCTTCAAAGACTTGTTTGAATGGTTCGCCTGGGTTAATATGGAATTGTCGTTGTATTTTTTGTGGTGGACCAACAGGTGGAGGTGGACGCTTGCCAGCAAAGTTGTTTGCTTGTGGGTGATTCATATAGTTGATCTTAGCTGATCGGATAGAACTGTCAACTTCCATTGGTACTGTCTTGGTTGTGGTTTTGGGGCAAAAGGGCGCGGAGGCGCTGCGTAAGTTTGTCTTGGTGCATAAAACTGCTGAGGTGCGTATTGTTGTTGTGGTTGGTGAACAATTGGTTTTTGTGTATGGTAATGTGTTGGATCAAAACTTCTAAATTGGCCTTGATTGTTATTGTACGCTCTCACTGGTTGTTGTCTGGCGAACATTGGATTCGGGAACTGCTTGGGTGGAATTGGAGGTGGTTGAAATGTATTCCTATGTTCTTGATTGTGAAGTAGGTTACACAAATAAAGTGCATGGCTAAGATCCCTAGGCTCTTTGATAGCCAATAAGCGTGGCAGATCTCCATTAAGACCTCGAACAAACGTATCGAGAGCTTTACCTCTGTAACTAGTGGTCAAAGCTCAAATGGCATTGGGAGTGTTTTCTTGGACCGCTATCTTATTGAGAATCAAAAATAGCTGGTGGTAGACCACTTTGTGGAACTCCGTGATCGACATACGATCTTGGCTTAGCGAGAACAACTCATATTCCAGAGATTTAAGATCTCGTTCATTGCCGTATTCCGCAGTCAGACATTTGGACATGGCTTTCCAGTTTTATGGGGTATTGTGTGCTTCTAGTACGGTTTCTGCCTCACCTATAATTCTGTTACGTACGGCTAGAGTCATTACGTAGTACTTGTGTGTTTTCGTGACCTGAAAATAATTCCATTACTCTATCCACGCTCTTCTTCCAGGAGGCAAATTTTGTTTTTTCTCCTGAATAATTATTGATTAGTTTGGCTAGTTCTGGAATCTTCTCGAAATCCTGACAATTTCGTGGTGGGACATATGGGATATCGAAAAGTTCTTCTTCTACCCCTGGTCCTATTAATTCGAATCTTCTAGCGTCAATCATTGCTGCAATTACCTGTTCAAGTTCTGGTGTTATAATCGGGGTACTAGCAGAAGGTTGGGTGATTCTGGGACGACTGGGTCCTGCGCTACCTAAGCCCATTGATGCCATTGCATCAACTATTTCGTCCTGCATGTTATTAGTGTTGGATGTGTTATGAAAGATGGGAGGAGAGGTACTATTGTGGTGATATAGAGTTTGTATGCAAGAATGAAATAGTTTGAATGGATTAAAGATTCTTTTTGTGTTTTGTATTGTACTAAACCCAGTAGCTGGGTTGCTCCTTCTACTCTGGAGGGTCCTGTAGGAGTCGCAGAATTGGAAAAAGTTATATGCAGTTAGCAGTGTTTTTGTTGTGTTTATTTTTTTTCGTTATGTTATGCTTTTTCGGATTGTGAATTAAACTCTAGGTTGTAAAGTTTCAGAGTGTAAATTCCGAGCCGTAAATTATGAATGGAATATTGTGGATTTTATATAATATTTATATCTTATGTTAAACTAATATTTATTTTCTTTCTTCTTTGTTTTCTTTTATTTTGAAAATATTTTTTTTGTATTTGTATTTGTTTTTTTGCTTAATTTCTATGCTTACAAATAGAGAATCATTCCGGCGAATCTTCCCGCGTTGGCACTTTGAATTACTCCTTTTTATCCTGCGGCGGTGCGGCGGGTGACTCGGGATCCAGGTGGGTGCACTGTTGTTTACGCGGTAGTCTGCGAACGGGTACAAAAGACTTGTCGGCGGTGTTTTGTTTTTTTTTTTATTAGACCGATTATCTGTCCTTGGATGGATCGAACGCGGGTGAGTTTTTATTTCACTTATTTACACTTGCGGTTGTAGCTCTTTTAGAGGCACTTGATCGCGATGCAGTTGACTGTGGCGTATTAAGGCACTTAAGTCTGATTCGATTGACTGTGGCGTATTAAGGCACTTAAGTCTGATTCGATTGACTGTGGCGTATTAAGGCACTTAAGTCTGATAAGGCACTTAGTTCGATGCGTGATCCTTTAGTCCGAAGGATGTTGATTACCGGTCTCTGATCGGGCGCCAATTAGAAACGCTACTGGGTTTTTAGTTAAAAAAATATAAACCGCATTTATTGAGAGTTTGATTAGAACTAAAACTTAAACAATCGAAATATTAAAATAATGCCTCTGCTGCTGCTGTTGCTTCTTGTCGCTTGTCGCTGTCGCTGTTGCCGTTGTCGCTGCTGCCGCCGGATGTAGCCGCTGTGATTGTCGCGTTGGGTGTTGGGTATCCAGACGTGGTTCGCGCAATGCACTTGCTGAAAGTGCTGATCCAGCGATCCCACGGATAGGCGGAAAAGCCTGGTCAGTGCTTGTGGAGTTGCGCAAGTGTTGTTGAAGTAAATGTGCCGATGCAGCGCACGTGTCGTTGTGCATGGGAAAGGTTCATGGCCACTGTCTTTGTAGTGGTCATGAGTTCGTGGAATGTCTGGCCTTAACTTACATGTTGGCGTAAGAAAGGCGGAATTAAAATGACATATTTTAATTCTAAAACATTGATCTGAGTGCAGCTTTAGCAATTATGGTCTCTGAGATGTATGTGTTCATACAGACAAACAAACGGGCATGGCTATATCGTCTCGGCTGTTAACACTGATCAATATACAATAAATATATATACTTTATGGGGTTAGAAATGCCTCCTACTGCCTGTTACATGCATTTTCTGTTGGCACTAAGTTATAATACGCCTTTACCTTATGAGTAGGATGTCAAAAATGTTACAAGAGGGATTCGAACTCAGGTATTCATGCACATTGCGACACGCATGAGTGTTCCCGTTACTTATTGTAAGGATTTTTATTTGGCAATTGCAAGATTTGCAGCATACTTTGGGGGAATTTTTTGTTACCCAATTTTAATAGACTTAAATTTTACCAGAATTTTCATAAAATGCTGGACAAACTCACATATGATAGTGAATGTTTGTCTGTGTGTTTGCCTCGAAATATGTTGGGGTGGCTTTGGCTTGGTTTCGTCGCCGATATTGTTCTTAATGCCAACTCTCATTTGTTCTGTTTGAATTTGACCACAAAAGCGAAAACGTTTTCCGCTTACATCTCATATGAATGGGTAAATTCTATTAAAAATGTTAATTGAATGCACTAACTTAAAATTTCAGTAAAGGAAGGAAAGTTACTCACAAACAACTTTATATACAACATACATATATATGTAGATAGGTTGGCAACTTGAAATGGTCTTTAATCATGTCCGATTACAGAAAACTTTTCTCTGCAATAATACATTAAGGTATTGATGGGAAGTTACCCGTTATCTAAGTAATTTCGAATGAAGATGAATTCGCGAAGTACGAAAGTATTGCAAACAAATGTTGTAATATTATGTTTGGTTATTATGACAAAGAGCTTCTAAAACATATTCAGACAGATGTTACCTTCTATTTTGATTCGAATTCTCTTAACTAAGTACATAATTTTAAAGGCATCAACTGAATTATTATTTTAATTCATGGTAAACTACAAAGCTATCTTACTTTTTTTGAAAATATCTGTCTTTCCCATTTATGTTTTACCAACAACTTATTTTGCTTCTCTACTTATAACAACAAAAAACAACACCCCAAAAATAAGCTTGATAATAAAAAGGTGGGTATGTCGTCTCGTCCAACAGTCCTAGCAAACAGTGAGGTCTGGTGAAAAGTCTAATGCTATTTCACATCTGTAACTCATTCAGGTCTCTCTGGAGGCGGATCAGGCCATAGTAAGTACGTGCCGAAAACCGAGCTTATATCATCACTCGCACATGTATAATCCTCGTGGTAGTGGTGGAGGAGGTGGAACACACATGACACATTCGTCTAATAATGTTCTACGAGCACGGAGGGGAGTCGTTCGTATGCTGATAATTTTTGTGCTGACGTTTGCGCTGTGCAATCTACCCTATCATGCGCGCAAAATGTGGCAATACTGGTAAGCAGAGTTACTATCACCAACTTCCCCGTCATAACATGTTAATCGAATTTTTTTTCTTTTTTAAATAAGTTCAAATCTAATTTCATATATGTATATAGTACACTGACGTTTATATTTAAAATAGTCTGAGCCAAAAATTGCAATGTTCTAGTTTGTTAGTTGGTTTCACCCCAATACATAGCTTTGCTTTAGAGCTTGCCAGCTATAAAAATATATGATAACAGTATCAAATATTTATTATAAAGTATTTGATCAATTAACAGGTTTGTAATAGAAAAGCCCCTTTTATTTTTCTATTCATATATTTACATTTTTTCCGCATTCATGTTAAATCTTAAGCCAGAGCTGTTTTTTGTGCTGCATGTTCAGTTTATGACACTTGATAAGAATATCCCTGTGATTGGCTGTGTAATAAAGACACATCATTTACTATTCAATATTAGCATTTTAGTACGCATTCAATTTTTATACTCACTAGGTTAGAAGGGTATTAGAACTTAGTGCCAACAGAAAATGTATGTAACATGCAGAAGGAGCCATCTCCGACCCCATAAAGTATATATATTCTTGATCAGTGTCAACAGCCGAGACGATATAGCCATGTCCGTCTGTCCGTCTGTCTGTCCGTATGAACACCTAGATCGCAGAGACTATAAGACATAGAGACTGCATTCCTTACGCTGATCAAGTTTATTTCAAAAGTTGGATGCCACGCCCCCTTCGCCCACAATAAGCATTAATCCAGAAA
Source organism: Drosophila immigrans (assembly GCA_963583835.1). Lineage (NCBI taxonomy): Eukaryota > Metazoa > Arthropoda > Insecta > Diptera > Drosophilidae > Drosophila > Drosophila immigrans. The sequence goes on along the minus strand of OY757143.1, from coordinate 11,561,081 downwards.
AAGTCAAGTTTTTTTTTATGTAAATTGCGTATAACTCCAAAAGTTCTTTGTGTAATGATGTGTAATTTGGTAACCCATCAAATCGGATAAGTAGAACAAAAGTTATTCGTTAAATTATTTATCAAAATTGTTGTGCCCAATGCATATGGACGTTTTAAGTGTGTGAATGACCTAGAGATATCAAATTTGGTGACAGCATTCATGTAGCTCTTACGCAGATCAAGTTTGTTTTATATTTCTGCCACGCACCTTTCCGCCCCCAAAAAATGGAAAAGCCGTAATAATAGACCTAGAGCACTGAATTTTGGTATGGAAAATAATAATTAAATTCTCAATGATTCCTGTGAATTTGGTTGAGATCGAATGAAAAACAAGGAAGTTATTAATGAATCAATTTTATATGCAAAATTCACTTGCAGCTGCTCGCGCTTTGTTTGTTTAGTTGACAGTGGGACCATGACGGTATTTAATGGATTTTTATACCCGCTATTTTCAAATATCTACAAAAAAAAAACAAGTATCAGTATATTTGGTATATTTTTTGTTAAAATATCATTTAAGTTTTTTGTTTTCTCTCCAAATGGGTTGCGGGTATCATACGGTCGAGCACTCTCGACTGTAGCTTTCTTACTTGTTTTTAAATGTCCGGGGTCTTTTATTGTGATTGTAACTAAAACATAACCTTTCCTAGTTGTTTGGCAACTGTGCTTTTTCTCCTTCAACTGTTATAAATTTCTGGCCCAAGTCTATTACTCTGCGTTTGCAGGGTATATGCAAATCCTTCCACAGATTTAAATTTTGTAGTGGAAGAGGCGCAATAAAGTGCCATTTTGGTTTTTCTTCACATTGAAAGGCATCCGAGCTTTATTCTTGGGAAAAGCTACAAGAGTGAACTACTCTTTGAAAAAAGCTTCATCAGTTTAGAAATCTAGGAGAAATATTTTAAAGTCTTGTAAACGATAGAGGTGTGAGGGGTTAAGACAATCAACCATTTGGGTACAACTAAGTCAAGGATTTATCCAAATTGTACTTAAATTCAATATAGGCTTGAGAAAATCGCGTTTTAATGAACTTTAAACCCACTGCCCAAGATTTTAATGTCATGCTAGCAAATAAATATTAACTGTTTGCTTATATTTAAAAATTTTTACAGGTCACGTTCGTACCGCGGAGACTCCAATTTTAATGCGCTGCTAACACCGCTCACCTTTCTGATCACGTACTTCAATTCGGGCGTTAATCCCCTTCTTTATGCTTTTCTTAGCCGCAATTTTCGAAAGGGGATGAGGGAGATGCTGCTATGCTCATGGAAGAAAGGCAAGGGCAAGTCATCCTCAAATTCATCGATGCATCACAAACGTAAAGCGTTACAGGTGAAATGTCTAATTTTCTAATTTTTTCTAATTAAGTCGCCTATCAACGTATATAACATCACCCGCTATCTTTTAACAGACCCATTCATTGCCCACAGAGACCACCCACATTGGTAATGAGCAGCTATGATGGCAAAGATGCTGGAAGACGAACATCAGAGTCTTTGGACGTCGTTCATAAAATCGAAGCATTTATTGAAGCACACCTATTTCTAGACAAATTATTAAACTAGTAGTTCATGTCGTAGATGTAATTTGATCGTGATTCTTTAAGGGCTTTTTCAAACTACAAACTCTCGAATAATCATAAGTTTCTTATATCATTATTCACACTTTGTACGGCAACTGAACAAATTTCTAATAGTCACGATCGTTACAGACAAACTTGAAGCCCATTTTGTATGTAAATATTCATACATTTGTACATGTAACACAGGACACAATGCTTGTGCTTATCTTATCTTTCATTGTAATGCAGTATTTTAATGTGATATTAATAAATTTGTTTACAAAATAAATGTGTTATTCATAATTTAAAATTTTCATATTTCTAAAAATTAAAAAAATAAACAATATTTAGTTACTTTTCACCCAAATGCATGAGTTTAAGTTCACAAATATTGATATTTGACTTTAAACTAAAATTAACAAATATCATTTGTTCTCCAAGTCAGATTTTTACCGGGTATATCAAGTGTATAGAGAATAGATTCCCTACCAAATTTCACATCATTAAAAAAAGAACTACTCAAGTTATACGCCATTTACTTCAAAATATATATATAATTTATAGATTTTGTCTGTATATACAAACTATAATACCATTTTTTATTATTGATTTAAAATATTTTAACCAGCCAGCTTGCCACGGAGCTTCGCCTGTGATCCATTTTAGTAGATTTATTATACCCGCTACCCATAGGGTAGAAGGGTATTATGACTTAGTGCCAACAGAAAATGTATGTAACAGGCAGAAGGAGGCATCTCCGACCACATAAAATATATATATTCTTGATCAGTGTCAACAGCCGAGACGATATAGCCATGTCCGTCTGTCCGTCTGTATGAACACCTAGATCTCAGAGACTATAAAAGCTAGAGCTACCAAATTTGGGGACAGTACTCCTATATGTCCTACGCAGATCAAGTTTATTTCAAAAGTTGGATGCCACGCCCCTTTCCGCCCCCAAAAGACTGTAAAAGCCGTAATAATAGACCTAGAGCATTGAATTTTGGTATGCATAATAATAATTATATTCTCAATGATTCCTGTGAATTTGGTTGAGATCGAATAAAAAACGAGGAAGTTATTAAAGAATCAATTTTATATGCAAAATTCACTTGCAGCTGCTCACGCTTTGTTTGTTTAGTTGACAGTGTGACCATGTCGGTGTTGTGGATTTTTTCCCGCTATTTTCAAATATATACACACAAAACACAAGTTTCAGTATATTTTTGGAATATTTGTTGTTAAAATATCATTAAAAATTTTTTTTTTCTCTCGAAATGGGTTGCGGGTATCATACGGTCGAGCACTCTCGACTGTAGCTTTTTTACTTGTTTATATCAGTGTTGTCAGGCGAGTCTGTTTATTTTTAACACTTATTATGCTTGCACGCAGATAAAGTTTTTTTTTAATTTTTCACGCCCCCTTCCGCCCCCTCAAATTAAAAGTACAAACCGTAATAATAAAGATAAAGCCTTGAATTTTTGTATGCATAATAATAACTATAGTCTTAATGATTCCTGTGATTCCTCACTCAATAAGAAATATGCAGTCCAGAGTACTTTTCCGTAAGATAAATAATTTAACAATCAACTGTTGTTCTACTGATCAGATTTTCACCAAAATTACAGGGTATATTAAGAGTTTAAAGCACAGATGGCTAAATTACACATCATTACACTAAAAACTTTTCAAGTTTAATGCGATTTACATAAAAAATAAGTAAGAAAGTTACAGTCTAGAGTGCTCGACTGTAAAATACCCACTACGCAGTCTTGTAGAGTACGAAAATATTTTAGAAATATTAAGAAAACTTGTTAAATTTGCGCAAAAAAAAAATTAAAAAATTAAATGTCAAAAATTTCACTACCGCGATTCGAACTCAGGAAGCGACGCACACTGAGATACGCATGCGGACGCTTTAACCACTGCGCCACCAAACGACTGTGCGTGAGGCGCTCTAATGTGAATAAGGTTCGCAGTACTTATTTTTTGAGTTTTTCTTTAGAAATTGCAAGACTTGCAGCATTCTTTAGGTGAATTTTTGTTTTCAAATTTTAACTTATTTTTATACCCGCTACCCATAGGGTAGAAGGGTATTATGACTTAGTGCCAACAGAAAATGTATGTAACAGGCAGAAGGAGGCATCTCCGACCCCATAAAGTATATATATTCTTGATCAGCGTCAACAGCCGAGACGATATAGCCATGTCCGTCTGTCCGTCTGTCTGTCCGTATGAACACCTGGATCTCAGAGACTATAAGACATAGAGACACCAAATTTGGCAAAAAGGTTCTTTCATACCCTACGCAGATCAAGTTTATTTCAAAAGTTGGATGCCACGCCCCCTTCGCCCACAATAAGCATTAATCTAGAAAAAGTCAAGTTTTTTTTTATGTAAATCGCGTTTAACTCCAAAAGTTCTTTGTGTAATGATGTGTAATTTGGTAACCCATCTGCGCTTGACACTCTTAATAAACCTTGTAATTTTGGTAAAAATCGGATAAGTAGAACAAAAGTTATTTGTTAAATTATTTATCAAAATAGTTGTGCCCAATGCATATGGACGTTTTAAGTGTGTGAATGACCTAGAGATCAAGTTTGTTTTAGATTTTTGCCACGCCCCTTTCCGCCCCCAAAAACTGTAAAAGCCGTAATAATAGACCTAGAGCATTGAATTTTGGTATGCATAATAACAATGATAGTCTGAATGACTCCTGTGAATTTGGTTGAGATCGAAGATCGAGGAAGTTATTAAAGAATCAATTTTATATGCAAAATTCACTTGCAGCTGCTCGCGCTTTGTTTGTTTAGTTGACAGTGTGACCATGTCGGTGTTATGGATTTTTACCCGCTATTTTCAAATATATACAAACAAAATACATGTCATACAGACAGACGGACATGGCTATATAGTTTCGGCTGTTGTCACTGATCAAGAATATATATACTTTATGGGGTCGGAGATGGCTCCTTCTGCCTGTTACATACATTTTCTGTTGGCACTAAGTTATAATACCCTTCTATGGGTAGCGGGAATAAAAATTAATAATTTATTTTTTCAATACAACCTGCGACTGCAGCCTCTTGCTAATTTATGAAATAATTAAAAAAAAGTTTGGTCTTCGCTGAATCAAAAAAAGGTATCAACCCACGTCAGGATTCGAACCCACGACCTTCTCATCTGCGTTCAGATATTCTATCCCCTGAACCGCAGCCTGCGCTGAAGGAGGTTTCAAAGGCAATTTTAAACTCACTGAGCTAGTTGAATGTAAAGTAGACTTCGTTCCCTAAACTGATACATATTTATTTATGTTAAATAACATTAAATTTATAAGAATTAGCTTATTGTAAATTTAAGAAACTTCACGGCGGGCAGGCCTTTGTCTTTCCCTTGCGTGACTCGAATACAGATACTCCCAACATAGAGGCCGATACTCTAGCTTCAGAACCATTTCCGCCGTAGCGCGATCGGCTTCCAAACACAAACTTAAGCCTTTCAACATATTTTTAGTTGCAATCCAAAAATGTTCGATGTTGCTTATTCAACATTACTCATATATATATATTTTAATGTTAGCATAATTTGTTGAACATTACAATTTCATTTTACAACGTACTTAAATTGACATATATTTAAAAAGTAAAATTGCGGTAGTATAGAATGTGAGTTGAGCTCAGTCGTCTGGTCGACCAAGAGCATGGAACTCTTACCACTGAGTCACTCCAGGCAGCGTGGCTAAACACTAATACATTGCATGCGCTGAATTTTCAAACTGTCATTAAAGATAGTTAGAGTAATTATTTCTGAAAATCGCTTCTTTGTGGGCGCCTAGATGTTCATATCTGGGTTGTGTGAAAATTGCAGCATCGTAGCTTCTACCGTTTGGGCTGTGCGTTGATACTATAGCTCTGTCAGTGTCAATGAAATACTTTATATATATAGATTACCATAATAGATCTATTAGCATTAAGTTTGATGGCAAGATTAATTATTATCTTAGTCTGCAAAAAATTAAATTGTAAATCAATTTGTTTTTTTATTATTTAAGCCCGATGTCCGTTTTTAAATTAGCATCCTGAAACAACGTTATGGCTGTGGTTCAAACCTAGATGCATTTAAAGGTCACTGATGGCCTTGAAAAGTTTGGGTATTGTTTGTAACAATGTAAATGGGATTTTGTTCGATGCCAAATAGTAACTTCAAACTGTAATTCTTCTTTTTGAATTTCATCTCCCATAGCGCATCCATTGTAGGAATTTTATTGAATTTCGGTAACATGTAACATTATTTTTACATAAATTACAATCTTTTTGAATACTACAATTAAACAGAAAGTTGAAAAAGTTTATTGGAGTTCGGTCATACTGTTTATACTCGCTACCCGTTACCCGCTACAAACAGCCAGGCGGACAGACGGCCATGGCTATATCGTCTCGACTGTTGACACTGATTAAGAATATTTTCTGTTGGCCCTCAGTTATAATACCCTTCTAGCCTATGGGTAGCGCGTATACAAAGCCAACCGGAGACGAAGACGACGTTTATTCAAAGAGATAAACAATAGGATTGTGATATCCTTCAATGGAGGCTGAAATTGAGCAAACGGACTATGATTTAAAACCCGGTGACAACTATTTGTTTCAAATTTTTATAAATAGTTGACCAATAATTTAAAAAAACTGGTAAAATTTAACAAAAAATTTGCTTGTTGAATATCTAATATTTTTTGGCATATATAAAAGGGGCTGAATTTGGCATACTCATCTAAAAAGATATTATTTTGAAAACTAAAATAATTTCATGGCAAACAATTATGTTTTCTTAGTAATGCCGATTACTTAACAGCCCACCCTCGCATATAGCAGATAGCACACGAGCAAAAAATAATGCAAATTGCGCAATCCCAACGTGAATCATTCAACTCAGCCACCTTGCCCGACCGACGAGCGATCCGGTAGATTGACTGTCAGATGGCAAGTTAACGTTCAATAATGCAGGACTTTAAATATAAATTCTGCGGCTCGCCACATTAATTGCATCCTATGTATGATTGTCTCCCTGAAGGGTTTTATGCTTTTAACGTGCAGCATATCCTTGCTAAAAAAACAATCTGAAAATAATATATTTTGGCCATGGTGTGTTTTTTAATTTTTTGTTTTTAATTTTTATTATTACAAAAGATTAGAAGACATATATTGTTATGATGGATCCATTCAATACATATACAATTATGCGTTTTAGCTGAAGACATTGCAGGTGCATTTAAAAAATATTTCTTTTCATATATTTTTTATCTGTCTTTTCGTTAAGGTACTAAATTGTGCATACAATATCCCGTCGTTGGTAAATAAATATATTTTTTACAATTATTATCAAATATTCGGGAGGAAAACAAACTGAATTTGTTGAGATTTTAGGACAGTATTTCGGGATTTACAATATTCAATGTTCGGTAAACCTAATACGTTTAAGCATTTGGATAATTATTTACATATAAAGTGAAATTAATTGATTCGTAGCTGCCAATTATTTCTTGTTTCTTTTTGGTACGGAATATTGTACATTAATTTACATTGCCAACATATAAGCGACACTTTCCACACACTTTGATAAGTACTAAACACATCTCTGACAATTTAAAGAATAACTAAATAACAAAATCTGCCGTCAATGGTTACCTAGCTAAAACATATTTTAAAATAATATTGATAATATTTACACTGCTTAGTTACTAGTACGCGTTCTCGTGCTTAGTCTACAAATGCCTCTTTGGTCCTAACGGTTATCGTTTTTGGGAGTTCTGATAATATTTCTCAATTAAAAGCTAAACTCAATCCAAAATCATAGCTTATAAATAAACAAAGTGTCCAAGTCCCTTAGCCGGATTGTTGTTAACAATCTCTGCTGTCAATTTCACTGTCGCTGTCGAAGTCGTTTCAACTGTTGTATTTACGTTTATGTCTAGAGCGATGCCAGCGTCCGCTTCAGAAACGGGTAAGAGGCGACTGTATACCCCAGTGGGTATATACCGAGAATTTATGTGAATGTCCACCAGCTTCTTGTCCTTGCCCAGTGGGGAGAACGAGTGCGTTGCAGTACGAATTTCTCGTATGTTGTAAACGGGACTATAGGCTCGAGCCTGGGGGGATATAGAGCAGCAATTGTTGTTTTTATTTCCCGTGGTTTCACCATTGACTGTTTTAGGTATAGAACGTTGGTAGAATATGTGATATGGTCCGCACTCTGTGGAGTTATCTGATGAGCCGGAGCTACTGGCGCACTCATCATTCTCGGCATCCTTAGCACTGTTGGAACTAAGTAGATCTTCGGACAAGGACAGTTCAGATTCCATTGACAGCTCAAGTAAACTGCCAACATCAGCAGAGTCTTCGTCTGCATTGGATACGGCCTGGCTCTGGTTGATAGCCTGGTTAAGATTGGCCAACAGCTGGCGGCGACGAGAATAGTTAGGATTCCGACGAACTAAAAAATGGCAGCTTTCGCCTCGACGCAATCGCTCTGACTGTGCTCGCACTGGCAGATCATCGGGATGAAGCTTGCGTTGACACTCCTGCCCCGGGCATACTTCGTACAGAGAGAAGTTCTCAACTGGCTCATGAGAACTAAAGCAGCTGAGCAAAAGTTGCAAGAGCTCATCGCTGTTCGTCTCTTTGCTGATCACCAGGGACTTGTACTGCGAGCTCGGGTGTAATGCCGAGGTGTGAACCCGTATGAGTCCGCCGGGCTTGACCTGCAAGCAGAAACGCGACTCACCCTTTGGGTGGCAAGCTTGCATTATAGCTGGACGTGTGTCTTCATCTAGCATTAAAATGGTTTTTACTCCGGCGCGCCTCACGGCCACCTCCATGGAGAGATAGAAGAGACGTGGATCCCGATGATGCATCTTGAGACTGAAGCAGAGAATTAACCATTTAGTAATCGCAAATTATGTTGATACAATGATACTTACCGACTCAGCAGCTGAGTGATAACCTCCTTGCTGGTCGTATCCCACTGAATGCCCAACGTCTTGTACTCAATGTCGATTTTTAAACAGTTCGTGTAGACTTTGATGGTTGTCTGTGCAGAATTGTAGAAATATAACATGTATTAGAGCCATGCTGCTTCGATATACTTAAGTGCCTCATCAGATGTGGGACTCACCTGTGGTAGCTGCTCATTGAGACTTGAGTAACTAGAGGCTCGCGATGGTGTTCTATTTAATTCTCTTGCAGGATCGCAAATACAACACATAGAGTTGGCGCATATGGAAACATTACCAGAGGAGCGCAGAGACACTGTATCCGAGCGATTTCGCAGCGGCGAGATTTGTACGTGCTTCAGCATCTAAAATGAATAAAGAGGAACCAGGTAAGCAAACAACATTTTTTGAAGCGAGCAAAAATTTCTGATATTTCGGTTTAACATATTAATTAATATTGTTTCTACCCAGATTTTATTGCGGCACGCCTCAGTCACAATGATATCTACCATAAATATAACCACCTGGGAGCTCAACTCAGCGAGTCACATTAGAAACACGGAATCCCCATGTTATAGGTGAAGTTGTAGGTGGCACAGAAGAGCCCAAGAGAAGGTAATTGCCCCTTTTCTTTCCCGTCCCGTTTCGCATTGTCACCGAGCATTGTCGCTCTGTGTTCCATGACGTAGACAGCCGTGCCCTTTTATTAATTTCAATACATCACTCACTAACACATGCACACACATCCGCAAAAATACACATACCACTCATACTTTCATGCTTCGTTGAGGGCACTTCGTTCGTTTCTATGCCCGGGCCCCGTTGTGTCCCTTAACCCCTTTGCATGGTTTACTGCGCATCATTCGTCAAGCAGCAACGATGAACCTATGGGCTCCAGCGGAACCCCTTCTTCATTGTTGGTTAAAAGGGCGGACTTCAGGGACTAGTCCGCAGTGCGACAATGATCCGGATGTGACAACTTCATTAACGATAAAAAGATGAGTATGGCTAAAATTACAGTTTATGGAGTACTATCCAAGCTGTTGACCACAGCATCTTCCAGACGTAATTGAAAATTAGAGACGAGTAAGTGAAATGCAAAATAAAGTTTTATCACGACTAACGAAAAAACAAACAAGTACAACATAAAACAAGTAAGAAAGCTACAGTCGAGAGTGCTCGACCGTATGATACCCGCAACCCATTTCGAGAGAAAAAAAAAAATTTTAATGATATTTTAACAACAAATATACCAAGAATATACTGAAACTTGTGTTTTGTGTGTATATATTTGAAAATAGCGGGAAAAATCCACAACACCGTTATGGTCACACTGTTAACTAAGCAAACAAAGCGCGGGCAGCTGCAAGTGAATTTTGCATACAAAATTGATTCTTTAATAACTTCCTTGTTTTTCTTACCTTCTACCCTATGGGTAGCGGGTATAAACAGACAGTATGTAAAAAATCCAGAAAATTTGTATACCCGCTACCCATAGGATAGAAGGGTATTATAACTTAGTGATAACAGAAAATGTATGTAACAGGCAGAAGGAGCCATTTCAGTGTTAAAAGCCGAGACGATGTCCGTCTGTCTGTCTGTATAAACACCTAGAACACCTCAGAGACTATAAGACATAGCGACACCAAATTTGGTACATAGGCTTATGCATTCCTAACGCAGATCATGTTTATTTCAAAAGTTGGATGCCACGCCCCCTTCGCCCACAATATTCATAAATCTAAAACAAGTCAAGTTTTTATACCCGCTACCCATAGGGTAGAAGGGTATTATAACTTAGTGCCAACAGAAAATGTATGTAACAGGCAGAAGGAGGCATCTCCGACCACATAAACTAAATATATTCTTGATCAGTGTCAACAGCCGAGACGATATAGCCATGTCCGTCTGTCCGTCTGTATGAACACCTAGATCTCAGAGACTATAAGAGCTAGAGCTACCAAATTTGGGGACAGTACTCCTATAGGTCCTACGCAGATCAAGTTTATTTCAAAAGTTGGATGCCACGCCCCTTTCGGTGGTTGAGATCGAATGAAAAACCAGGAAGTTATTAAAGAATCAATTTTATATGCAAAATTCACTTGCAGCTGCCCGCGCTTTGCTTGTTTAGTTGACAGTGTGACCATAACGGTGTTGTGGATTTTTACGCGCTATTTTCAAATATATACAAAAAAACTAGTTTTAGTATATTTGGTATATTTTTCGATAAAAGTATCATTTAAGTTTTTTGTGTTCTCTCGAAATGGGTTGCGGGTATCATACGGTCGAGCACTCTCGACTGTAGCTTTCTTACTTGTTTATTATGTAAATCGCGTATAACACCAAAAGTTCTTTGTGTAATGATGTGTTATTTGGTAAGCCATATGTGCTTAATACTTTCAATATTTTCTTAAAAATCGGATAAGTAGAACAAAATTTATTTGTTAAATTATTTATCAAAATGGTTGTGCCCAATTCATAAGGACGTTTAAAGTGTGTGAATGACCTAGAGATATCAAATTTGGTAACAGTATTCGTGTAGGTCCTTCGCAGATCATTTTTGTTTTAGATTTTTGCCACTTCCCTTTCCGCCCCCAAAAACTGGAAAAACTGTAATAACGGATCTAGAGCATTTTGGTATGCCTTTTCAACTAGCCTTGCCACAAGTGAACAGTTTTCCAGCTTAAGACATGCAGACGGATATCAATAGACAAAAAAAAGTTGACTGCTTAAATTTTCCAAACTTAAAAAATCACTCAACTAAGATGTATGATGGCTAGAAAAAAATAAAAATATCTTTGGTGTGCTCCAGTGCACATGAGACCTCGAATTTAACATAAAAACCAAACTTTGCACCAGTAAAACACATAGAATTCAGCTCATAAATGAGGCAATAAACCGTGTGATTAAAACGATATTTATTTTCAGATTGCTGCCTCTTTTAATTTGTATATATAAACAAAGGTCAGTAATATAAAAGATTGCAATGCCAAGTACATATACGATCGCATTGGTTGAAATTCTGACTTGGAAAGTACTGCGAAGACGTATGCTAAATACTTTTTAATCGCCACACAACAAATGCGAAACACTATGAGGATCACCTCAAGGAAGTAGGTAGTATACCCTATACACGTGAAAAAACAAAAATAAACAAGTAAGAAAGCTACAGTCGAGAGTGCTCGACCGTATGATACCCGCAACCCATTTCAAGAGAAAACAAAATGATTAAATATTTTTTAAAAATATATATACCAAAGAATATACTGAAACTTGTTTTTTTGTATATATTTGAAAATAGCGGGTAAAAATCCATAACACCGACATGGTCACACTGTCAACTAAACAAACAAAGTGTGAGGAGCTGCAAGTGAATTTTTCATATAAAATTGATTAATTGATAACTTCCTTATTTTTCATTCGATTCAACCAAATTCACAGGAGTCATTGAGACTATCAATATTATTATGCATACCAAAATTCAGTGCTCTAGGTCCATTATTAAGGCTTTTACAGTTTTTGGGGGCGGAAAGGGGCGTGCCAAAAATCTAAAACAAACTTGATCTGCGTAAGACCTACACGAATACTGTCACCAAATTTGATATCTCTAGGTCATTCACACACTTAAAACGTCCATATGCATTGGGCACAACTATTTTGATAAATAATTTAACAAATAACTCTTGTTCTACTTATCTGTCCGTGTGTCCGTCTGTATGAACACCTAGAACTCAGAGACTATAAGACATAGAGACACCAAATTTGTTACATAGGTTCCTTCATTCCTTACGCAGATCAAGTTTGTTTCAAAAGTTGGATGCCACGCCCCCTTCTCCCACAGTAAGCATTAATCTAGAAAAAGTCAAGTTTTTTTTTATGTAAATTGCATATAACTCCAAAAGTTCTTTGTGTAATGATGTGTAATTTGGTAACCCATCTGCGCTTAACACTGTGTAATTTTTTTTAAAAATCGGATAAGCAGAACAAAAGTTATTCGTTAAATTATTTATCAAAATAGTTGTGCCCAATGCATATGGACGTTTTAAGTGAGTGAATGACCTAGATATATGAAATTTGGTGACAGTATTCGTGTAGCTCTTACGCAGATCAAGTTTGTTTTAGATTTTTGCCACGCCCCTTTCCGCGCCCAAAAACTGGAAATGCCGTAATAATAGACCTAGAGCACAAAATTATAATTATATTCTAAATGATTCCTGTGAATTTGGTTGAGATCGAAGTTATTAATGAATCAATTTTATATGCAAAATTCACTTGCAGCTGCTCGCACTTCGTTTGTTTAGTTGACAGTGTGACCATGTCGGTATTTAATGGATTTTAAAAAAATATGTATATACAAAAAAAACAAATTTCAGTATATTATGTGGTATATTTTATGTTAAAATATCATTTAAGCTTTTTGTTTTCTCTCGAAATGAGTTGCGGGTATCATACGGTCGAGCACTCTCGACTGTAGCTTTCTTACTTGTCTAACATTGAATTGAATCCACCAATATCCGCACACTGTCACACGTTTACATAAGTTTGACATTGCATACTTTGGTCCTGCAACACATGTTTGTATGTAAATACTGTGAAATGAGTGCCTCGATGGCATGGTGGTATAAATTAACTTCTATTGAGATAAAACTCCGATCTACTAATTAGATATGATTTTATAATGCTATTTCACGAAGATTGTCTGGAAAAAAATCCGATCTACTAATTAGATACGATTTTATAATGCGAGCTATTTCACGAAGATTGTCTGGAAAATAACTTGCGCTAAGTACAAGGGCTTAAAATCTCCACAAGATAATCATACACATCGTAGCATCGTACAAGTTCAGCTCCTAGGCATATCTGCAGCCAGAGACATCTAAATTAAGTGCTTCCTTTACGTATGCGTAGTTGAGAAAAGACAGGAAGTTAATTTAGAAGTAATCGCTTCCTATTCGAAACTCATTAACTATGTGTTGAGCTAAAACAAAGAAAGAAGAATGTTAATAGCCAATCAGATTTCAAATATAAGATGCTACACGTACGTGTCGACGGTGCGACTTTTTGAATTGACTTCCGTTGGGAAGTACTTGCCCCTCAGCGTCAGAGACTAAAACGTGTTTGCCTCAACTCAAACCAAACAGTACTGAGGAATTTTCATGCATCATACATTCTTTTAATTATTTATATCTGAACTGGGTATTTCTTTCACAGCGACCAGTTCACGACAGAAACTGGTTCGATAGACATTTAGCATCCGGTAGCACGTTGAGCATTGAGGGCATTATTCGTAAGGATGTGAAGACATAATTTTCTGTATTAAGTTATATTCAGAATTACTGGGGCAGAGCTGTCTATGATATCTGATGTATTCATAATGTAAGATTTAAATTAAAATGTAAAGTACATTAAATGATTCCACTCCTTACTTTCCTTTAATCTAATTTTATTAGTTCCGTAACTGTAAATTTTCACTCTTGCAAAGACTCAAGGACACGTCAAAACACGTCTCACTAATTGTCAAGTTTGAGTGTGACGTTGTACTTAGTTACGGAGAGTTAACCTAAGTATTTAAATTACATACCGCTACTTTCCTTTTCCCATTTTCTTTACAAAATATTTTGTAAATCACGAACTTATGTCGTACTGAAGGATTGGATCGCATTTAAACTTAAACTCTTGTAGGTTACTCAAACATTTTCCTCACTCCATCATGGGCTGGACAGCAGTGTTCAAAGCTGGACACACCTTATAATTATATGGGAGAAACACAGTAGGCAGCTCAATTACAATAGTTTGGGAAACAAAAGAGCATGTGCGGGGTGAATGCGTGTATGCATAACAGGAAATGGATGCATTAATAGAAAAAATTTACAAACATTTTCAAATAAATGGAAATGGGAAGCCAACATTTAATTTATGTAGCTCATGTTAAAAACAAGTAGCTTATAAGTCACCTACAAATACCTGATTCCCAGTTTTGGGCATCGGCACGAAAACATTTTTGAAACATTTAAAAAACTAATAAATTTTGTTAAAAAGAAAAAAATTAAGGTTAACAATTTTACGCGGGCGAGCGGGATTCGACGTGTGCCACCAAACAACTTTGTACAAAGCGTTCTAATAAGGATAAAGTACTTATTGTATGGTTTTATATTTAACAATTGCGAGATTTGGGTGAATTCTTTTCAATTTTTAACTCCTATTATAACTAGGAAATTTAGAAAAGTGTCATTATACATAACATACATAATTTAAAAATGTAAACTATTTTTTGAAGGCGCTACTGGGCGTGTCTAAATTCTAAAACAATTTAAGGGTGTACGAATATAATCTTACGTTAAACAATCCATAATAATAATAATAATGCCATACAATTTCACACTGTCCATAAAATGAACTAAGCGCCTCCAGTTGTATCTGATTTTTGGCCTATAAAATTGTTTCTTAAAATACTTTTATGTTTTTCGTCCAAACACACCCAAAATTTTCAGGAATCATTTGGACTTTACATAATGACACGAGTACTGTTACCGAGATTGGTATATCTTATATCTTATAGTATTTAAAACCCAAGTGTTTATACAGACAGACATAAGTATATCGTTTTAGTTGTTGACGCTGATCTAGAATTTATTTACTTTATGGGGTTTGATATGACATATCATATGTCCCCTTCTGCCTGTAACATACATACATTTTTAGGTTATCACCAAGTTATAATAATAATAAATTCGGGTCACTATGCGTCGTAGTAGCAACAATTTTTCATAATATATTATTTTGTTCTTATTAGTTAACCATTTACTACTTCTTGCCAGATTCAAGAAGCTTTGGAGCTTACTACTTTAATATAATAATTACACTGAATTGGTCAGAGACAACATCAAATAAAATACACTGTTATTGCAATGAATTTATAAAAACATAGTTTAATTTCACTCTTAAGGAAACGAATTTTTAAGGCTTGTAGTTTATTTCAGTGTATTGTGGCATGCGCACAAAATTAACCAACCTCTGCTGTAAAATTAGCCAAAGCCGTCAAAAGGGAAGCGAAGAGTGAGCAGGTCATTTCAGAGAACTGACGAATAAGCTCCAATTTAAGTTTGAGTTCAAGATCCCTTGTCGCTGCTATTAATTTTTATTTGTCTTGTTATACTTATTAAGAATATCACGCAGTATTCTTGCCTTTAAATTGACTTGAATTATCTTAAAAACATGTAGTTGCTGGGAAATAAAAGGCGTTGAATACTAATAAACTAAATACAACAACTAACTAACTAGTAAAAATTTACCAAACTAGACTGCTGGTATATGTGACATTCATGAGTTGACATTCAAAGTGCTACTGTTTTAGTTTTCCATGCCCGCGCGACAGCTGCCTCACTATGGAAATATGGAAAGGCATATGGGAATGTGTTCAAAATAGAAAAACAAAGAACGCAGTTCCCAGATACACTTGATGTACACAGCGAGGCAGCAGCAAGGCAGCTGACTTGCATCCTTGCCTATCCCATTCCAATCCACAGATAGTGACTGTGGGAATCTTGCTTTGAGAAATCTGAGTCGCATAGCAAGACATCTGTTGTTTTCAATGCTTACAGGCTGCTTTGGTATAGGCAGCAGGTAGTCAATTAAGGAATTATGAATGCAGAAAACGTGCGGGTAAAAATTGAAACAAAATTGAAACGAGGTGCATTCAAATATTTCTGGGTTGAGTATTTGAGGTTTTCCTGCGGATGTTAAAGCGGTGTCACTTTCACTTACATAATTTGCTGCTAACTTGCAACAAGAGGTGATTTTAATTAATTTAACTCAAAATAGTTAAGTGAAAATTAGATATGTTTAACACAAACACATAAGCAATGTGCAAGTCAAGCAAACGTATATTTTTTTTTGAGAGTACCTGCTATATACAATTATTATTTATCTTGTTTATTTTGTCTAAGAAACCTGCAGAATATATTACAGTCCCTAGCTTTGTTAAGTCCATGCATTTACACGGATAGACACGCAGAGCGGACAAGTCTAAATCAACTCTTTTGTTGATTCTGAACAAGAATATATATTTTAATTAAGGTGGGAGATATCTCCTTCTGGCTGTGGTCAGAAAAGTAAATTCTCGAAATTATGTTCTGAAAATAAATATTCATTAAAAAATAAAATCTGGTAAAAAAATTATAAAATTCATTGCTGCCAAAAATTCGGTTCACATTTTAATTAATAGTGGTACGCACTTTGAACAGCCTATTTTATTTATCGAACTACAGTTGTGTTTTTATAGCTATGTATGTCCGTCGTCTGTCTAGATGAACATCCAGACTCCAGAGATTATAATACCAAGGGATTTCAAACTTGACGACGGTACTCCTGTATATCTTACGCAGATTAAGTTTATTTTAGATGTTTGCTACGCTCTTTTCGCCCATTCAAATCAAAAGAACAAGCCGAAGTAAATGGTATGCATAATAATAAGTACAGTCTTAACTGTTTCCTGTGAATTTGGTTGTGATCGAATGAGAAACATAGAAGTTATTCAAGAAACAAATTTATAGAAAACACTTTACATGCAACTGCTCGTGCTTTGCTTGTTCAGTTGCCAGTGTGTAAATTATGAATTTTTTCAAATATATACACAAAAAACAAATTTCGGTATATATCATATATGTAAGTGATTTCTATTCTCTCGAAATGTACAGGGGGTATATTACAGTCGAGCACACTGGACTGTGGCTTTCTTACTTGTTTTTATTTGTCTGGAACAGGACGTCCATTTTGATTGTAATTTTGTTTGTAACTTCTATTTTTTCTTCTATTTCTATGTACAATGTTTCTGTTTAATCTATGATCAGATTAGAAGATAATGATGCCCCAAGTGAGCAACTCCAAAAAATAATACGTTTAATCTACGGCACAATTTAGTGCGCCGTTATGCTCATTTCTTAAGAAATACGCGTTCTACCGCTAATGCGAATTAAACCAAACTCGTTTTCAGTTGCCATACAAAACCAAAAATTCGTATTTCTACTAATTTTCCTTACTTTCTGACTGTCTAATGAAATTAAATACAAATAAAATTACGCAATGTAATTTAAGTTTGTTTGTGTTGTTGTTTTTGATGTTGCCATGCAACATTTTGAATGCTGCGGCTTTATGCTAATGGACAAGTTTTTACTCTCGGAAACATTGCCGCTGTGTAAAAATAATTCTTATTCATGTTATATTAATAGCTGATGTCGAGTGTTTTCTGTCTAACGAAATATTATATCCTCTCTACATGGGCTAAACGTGTATTGTTGTATAATATATCAACATCTGAAAGGCAGAAAAATGCATTTCAGCTCCATTCATATGTTCTTGAGAAATGTTTACAGCTGACACATCTGCATATTTGGAAAAAATAAAAACTTGGTGGCGGGATCTTAGTGCAGAATGTTGATTAACTGACTGAACAAGTCAGGAAGAACAGGGGAAGTGTCAATATCCTAGCATTTAGCTATGTCATCTTATAAGATGTTTAGTTGCGACTTGCGACCACGATACATAGATGCGACCATTATACATACATATATATTTATGTTTGTATATAATATATTCATTTACGAGTGATACAGTTGTGTTGATGTAGCTGTTCTTGCATTTGCTACGCTTTTCCGTGTTTGTCATGAATGTTGCTGTTGTTGCCGTTTTGGGCGCGGCTAATTGTTGCTGACTCGATGGGATGACGTTGCGAAGGTTTATGTCCGTGGAAGTTTATAGCTATTATTTTAAAGAAAAGCTTTTATTTTGTTAACTTGCATGTGTCTATTGGTATTTAAGCCAACAGGTCGGAGATGCCTCCTTCTGCCGCTTACACACATTTTTTGCGGGTACTAAATTATAACACCCTTCTACTCTATGGGTATTGGGCACAAACAAAAATTTGGTTGCTTTAGCTCTTATATTTTTTGAGATTTAGGTGTTCATACTGACAGTGAGTTATAATGCTCTTCTACCCCCAGGTATACAACTCTATTTTACGATTTCACAATAAGGGCGGCTAAGAGTCTTAACTCACTCTTCGAGCCTATGTCGTTCAATTAATTTAAATTGCTGTCAATTAGTTAATCAATTATTGATAAATACATTATTTCGCCGCTGGTGGTAATGATATTCTTTGTTGTTATTGCTGCTTCCCTTGAGGGTGACTCAGAGTGTCACTTGACAGATATTACAGCGTAATAAAAATATTGATACGACGGTCTCTACTTTGAACGTAAAAGTATTTCAGCGCCCATAAGCTTTAAATTTAAACAAAATAAAATCTTATTGAAATTAATAAAATGTAGTTCTCAATTATGGAAGAGAATTAACTCAAGGCAAATCTTCCGTGTTCCATATTCCAAATGCACTAATAAATCTTAAGTTTTGTTTGTGGGATGCAGATGCTCTCCACTTAAGCAGTATCCTTTGAAATTTTTATTTTAATCGATTTAAACAATACATGTTATTATTATATTTTTACATAATAAAAAATACAACATCCCGATGTATTCAAATCCGAAATCTTTAGGGATCAGGATTTACGTACTTATTCCCAAGTAAATATATAATGCTGAATTGCAATAGTCATTTTCAAGTCGGGTGTTGTATTTTAATACATACATAAATTAAAAACTACGAAACTATTCAAGAAACAATTTTATTGGGTGAACAAAATTGTTCACCAATTAATCAAAATAGGTATACTTGTTTTATATAAAAACAAGTAAGAAAGCTACAGTCGAGAGTGCTCGACCGTATGATACCTGCTACCCATTTCGAGAAAAAAAAAATTTTAATGATATATTAACAAAAATATACCAAAAATATACTGAAACTTGTGTTTTGTTTGTATATAATTAAAAATAGCTGGTAAAAATCCACAGCACCGACATGGTAACACTGTTAACTAAACAAACAAAGCGCGAGCAGCTGCAAGTGAATTTTGCATATAAAATTGATTCTTTAATAACTTCCTTGTATTATATTCGATCTCAACCAAATTCACAAGTCATTGAGACTATCATTGCAATTATGCATCCAATGCTCTAGGTCCATTATTACGGCTTTTCCAGTTTTTGGGGGCGGAAAGGGGCGTGGCAAAAATCTAAAACAAACTTGATCTGCGTAAGACCTACACGAATACTGTCACCAAATTTGATATCTATAGGTCATTCACACACTTAAAACGTCCATATGCACGCTACCCATAGGGTAGAAGGGTATTATAACTTAGTGCCTACAGAAAATGTATGTAACAGGTAGAAGGAGGCATCTCCGACCCCATAAAGTATATATATTCTTAATCAGTGTCAAGAGCCGAGACGATATAGCCATGTCTATAAGAGCTAGAGATACCAAATTTGGTGACAGTGCTCTTATAGGTCCTACGCAGATCAAGTTTGTTTTAGATTTTTGCCACGGCCCTTTCCGCCCCCAAAAGCTGTAAAAGTCGTAACAAAAGACCTAGAGCATTGAATTTTGGTATGCATAATAAAAATTCTATTCTCAATGATTTGGTTGAGATCGAATGAAAAACAAGGAAGTTATTAAAGAATCATTTTTATATGCAAAATTCACTTGGAGCTGCTCGCGCTTTGTTTGTTTACTCGACAGTTAACCATGTCGTTATGTTATGGATTTTTATACCCGCTACTTTCAAATATATATAAAACAAAAAAACAAATTTCAGTACATTGGTATATTTTTTGTTAAAATTTTTCATTTTTTTTGTTTTCTTTCGAAATGGGTTGCGGGTGTCATACGGTCGAGCACTCTCGCCTGTATCTTTCTTACTTGTTTATGAGTGGATTTTAGCCGCTTCATGGCGACTACTGCATATTAATTATTAACACATAAATAGAGTACCAATTGGCGCAACTTTCGATTTTTATACCCGCTACCCATAGGGTAGAAGGGTATTATGACTTAGTGCCAACAGAAAATGTATGTAACAGGCAGAAGGAGCCATCTCCGACCCCATAAAGTATATATATTCTTGATCAGTGTCAACAGCCGAGACGATATAGCCATGTCCGTCTGTCCGTCCGTATGAACACCTAGATCTCAGAGACTATAAGACATAGAGACACCAAATTTACATAGGTACATAGGTTCCTTCATTCCTTACGCAGATCAAGTTTGTTTCAAAAGTTGGATGCCACGCCCCCTTCTCCCACAGTAAGCATTAATCTAGAAAAAGTCAAGTTTTTTTTTATGTAAATTGCATATAACTCCAAAAGTTCTTTGTGTAATGATGTGTAATTTGGTAACCCATCTGCGCTTAACACTGTGTAATTTTTTTTAAAAATCGGATAAGCAGAACAAAAGTTATTCGTTAAATTATTTATCAAAATAGTTGTGCCCAATGCATATGGACGTTTTAAGTGAGTGAATGACCTAGATATATGAAATTTGGTGACAGTATTCGTGTAGCTCTTACGCAGATCAAGTTTGTTTTAGATTTTTGCCACGCCCCTTTCCGCGCCCAAAAACTGGAAATGCCGTAATAATAGACCTAGAGCACAAAATTATAATTATATTCTAAATGATTCCTGTGAATTTGGTTGAGATCGAAGTTATTAATGAATCAATTTTATATGCAAAATTCACTTGCAGCTGCTCGCACTTCGTTTGTTTAGTTGACAGTGTGACCATGTCGGTATTTAATGGATTTTAAAAAAATATGTATATACAAAAAAAACAAATTTCAGTATATTATGTGGTATATTTTATGTTAAAATATCATTTAAGCTTTTTGTTTTCTCTCGAAATGAGTTGCGGGTATCATACGGTCGAGCACTCTCGACTGTAGCTTTCTTACTTGTCTAACATTGAATTGAATCCACCAATATCCGCACACTGTCACACGTTTACATAAGTTTGACATTGCATACTTTGGTCCTGCAACACATGTTTGTATGTAAATACTGTGAAATGAGTGCCTCGATGGCATGGTGGTATAAATTAACTTCTATTGAGATAAAACTCCGATCTACTAATTAGATATGATTTTATAATGCTATTTCACGAAGATTGTCTGGAAAAAAATCCGATCTACTAATTAGATACGATTTTATAATGCGAGCTATTTCACGAAGATTGTCTGGAAAATAACTTGCGCTAAGTACAAGGGCTTAAAATTTCCACAAGATAATCATACACATCGTAGCATCGTACAAGTTCAGCTCCTAGGCATATCTGCAGCCAGAGACATCTAAATTAAGTGCTTCCTTTACGTATGCGTAGTTGAGAAAAGACAGGAAGTTAATTTAGAAGTAATCGCTTCCTATTCGAAACTCATTAACTATGTGTTGAGCTAAAACAAAGAAAGAAGAATGTTAATAGCCAATCAGATTTCAAATATAAGATGCTACACGTACGTGTCGACGGTGCGACTTTTTGAATTGACTTCCGTTGGGAAGTACTTGCCCCTCAGCGTCAGAGACTAAAACGTGTTTGCCTCAACTCAAACCAAACAGTACTGAGGAATTTTCATGCATCATACATTCTTTTAATTATTTATATCTGAACTGGGTATTTCTTTCACAGCGACCAGTTCACGACAGAAACTGGTTCGATAGACATTTAGCATCCGGTAGCACGTTGAGCATTGAGGGCATTATTCGTAAGGATGTGAAGACATAATTTTCTGTATTAAGTTATATTCAGAATTACTGGGGCAGAGCTGTCTATGATATCTGATGTATTCATAATGTAAGATTTAAATTAAAATGTAAAGTACATTAAATGATTCCACTCCTTACTTTCCTTTAATCTAATTTTATTAGTTCCGTAACTGTAAATTTTCACTCTTGCAAAGACTCAAGGACACGTCAAAACACGTCTCACTAATTGTCAAGTTTGAGTGTGACGTTGTACTTAGTTACGGAGAGTTAACCTAAGTATTTAAATTACATACCGCTACTTTCCTTTTCCCATTTTCTTTACAAAATATTTTGTAAATCACGAACTTATGTCGTACTGAAGGATTGGATCGCATTTAAACTTAAACTCTTGTAGGTTACTCAAACATTTTCCTCACTCCATCATGGGCTGGACAGCAGTGTTCAAAGCTGGACACACCTTATAATTATATGGGAGAAACACAGTAGGCAGCTCAATTACAATAGTTTGGGAAACAAAAGAGCATGTGCGGGGTGAATGCGTGTATGCATAACAGGAAATGGATGCATTAATAGAAAAAATTTACAAACATTTTCAAATAAATGGAAATGGGAAGCCAACATTTAATTTATGTAGCTCATGTTAAAAACAAGTAGCTTATAAGTCACCTACAAATACCTGATTCCCAGTTTTGGGCATCGGCACGAAAACATTTTTGAAACATTTAAAAAACTAATAAATTTTGTTAAAAAGAAAAAAATTAAGGTTAACAATTTTACGCGGGCGAGCGGGATTCGACGTGTGCCACCAAACAACTTTGTACAAAGCGTTCTAATAAGGATAAAGTACTTATTGTATGGGTTTATATTTAACAATTGCGAGATTTGGGTGAATTCTTTTCAATTTTTAACTCCTATTATAACTAGGAAATTTAGAAAAGTGTCATTATACATAACATACATAATTTAAAAATGTAAACTATTTTTTGAAGGCGCTACTGGGCGTGTCTAAATTCTAAAACAATTTAAGGGTGTACGAATATAATCTTACGTTAAACAATCCATAATAATAATAATAATGCCATACAATTTCACACTGTCCATAAAATGAACTAAGCGCCTCCAGTTGTATCTGATTTTTGGCCTATAAAATTGTTTCTTAAAATACTTTTATGTTTTTCGTCCAAACACACCCAAAATTTTCAGGAATCATTTGGACTTTACATAATGACACGAGTACTGTTACCGAGATTGGTATATCTTATATCTTATAGTATTTAAAACCCAAGTGTTTATACAGACAGACATAAGTATATCGTTTTAGTTGTTGACGCTGATCTAGAATTTATTTACTTTATGGGGTTTGATATGACATATCATATGTCCCCTTCTGCCTGTAACATACATACATTTTTAGGTTATCACCAAGTTATAATAATAATAAATTCGGGTCACTATGCGTCGTAGTAGCAACAATTTTTCATAATATATTATTTTGTTCTTATTAGTTAACCATTTACTACTTCTTGCCAGATTCAAGAAGCTTTGGAGCTTACTACTTTAATATAATAATTACACTGAATTGGTCAGAGACAACATCAAATAAAATACACTGTTATTGCAATGAATTTATAAAAACATAGTTTAATTTCACTCTTAAGGAAACGAATTTTTAAGGCTTGTAGTTTATTTCAGTGTATTGTGGCATGCGCACAAAATTAACCAACCTCTGCT
Organism: Drosophila immigrans; assembly: GCA_963583835.1. Lineage (NCBI taxonomy): Eukaryota > Metazoa > Arthropoda > Insecta > Diptera > Drosophilidae > Drosophila > Drosophila immigrans. The sequence continues at coordinate 11,537,117 of OY757143.1, read as the reverse complement.
GTAAAATTAACCAAAGCCGTCAAAAGGGAAGCGAAGAGTGAGCAGGTCATTTCAGAGAACTGACGAATAAGCTCCAATTTAAGTTTGAGTTCAAGATCCCTTGTCGCTGCTATTAATTTTTATTTGTCTTGTTATACTTATTAAGAATATCACGCAGTATTCTTGCCTTTAAATTGACTTGAATTATCTTAAAAACATGTAGTTGTTGGGAAATAAAAGGCGTTGAATACTAATAAACTAAATACAACAACTAACTAACTAGTAAAAATTTACCAAACTAGACTGCTGGTATATGTGACATTCATGAGTTGACATTCAAAGTGCTACTGTTTTAGTTTTCCATGCCCGCGCGACAGCTGCCTCACTATGGAAATATGGAAAGGCATATGGGAATGTGTTCAAAATAGAAAAACAAAGAACGCAGTTCCCAGATACACTTGATGTACACAGCGAGGCAGCAGCAAGGCAGCTGACTTGCATCCTTGCCTATCCCATTCCAATCCACAGATAGTGACTGTGGGAATCTTGCTTTGAGAAATCTGAGTCGCATAGCAAGACATCTGTTGTTTTCAATGCTTACAGGCTGCTTTGGTATAGGCAGCAGGTAGTCAATTAAGGAATTATGAATGCAGAAAACGTGCGGGTAAAAATTGAAACAAAATTGAAACGAGGTGCATTCAAATATTTCTGGGTTGAGTATTTGAGGTTTTCCTGCGGATGTTAAAGCGGTGTCACTTTCACTTACATAATTTGCTGCTAACTTGCAACAAGAGGTGATTTTAATTAATTTAACTCAAAATAGTTAAGTGAAAATTAGATATGTTTAACACAAACACATAAGCAATGTGCAAGTCAAGCAAACGTATATTTTTTTTTGAGAGTACCTGCTATATACAATTATTATTTATCTTGTTTATTTTGTCTAAGAAACCTGCAGAATATATTACAGTCCCTAGCTTTGTTAAGTCCATGCATTTACACGGATAGACACGCAGAGCGGACAAGTCTAAATCAACTCTTTTGTTGATTCTGAACAAGAATATATATTTTAATTAAGGTGGGAGATATCTCCTTCTGGCTGTGGTCAGAAAAGTAAATTCTCGAAATTATGTTCTGAAAATAAATATTCATTAAAAAATAAAATCTGGTAAAAAAATTATAAAATTCATTGCTGCCAAAAATTCGGTTCACATTTTAATTAATAGTGGTACGCACTTTGAACAGCCTATTTTATTTATCGAACTACAGTTGTGTTTTTATAGCTATGTATGTCCGTCGTCTGTCTAGATGAACATCCAGACTCCAGAGATTATAATACCAAGGGATTTCAAACTTGACGACGGTACTCCTGTATATCTTACGCAGATTAAGTTTATTTTAGATGTTTGCTACGCTCTTTTCGCCCATTCAAATCAAAAGAACAAGCCGAAGTAAATGGTATGCATAATAATAAGTACAGTCTTAACTGTTTCCTGTGAATTTGGTTGTGATCGAATGAGAAACATAGAAGTTATTCAAGAAACAAATTTATAGAAAACACTTTACATGCAACTGCTCGTGCTTTGTTTGTTCAGTTGCCAGTGTGTAAATTATGAATTTTTTCAAATATATACACAAAAAACAAATTTCGGTATATATCATATATGTAAGTGATTTCTATTCTCTCGAAATGTACAGGGGGTATATTACAGTCGAGCACACTGGACTGTGGCTTTCTTACTTGTTTTTATTTGTCTGGAACAGGACGTCCATTTTGATTGTAATTTTGTTTGTAACTTCTATTTTTTCTTCTATTTCTATGTACAATGTTTCTGTTTAATCTATGATCAGATTAGAAGATAATGATGCCCCAAGTGAGCAACTCCAAAAAATAATACGTTTAATCTACGGCACAATTTAGTGCGCCGTTATGCTCATTTCTTAAGAAATACGCGTTCTACCGCTAATGCGAATTAAACCAAACTCGTTTTCAGTTGCCATACAAAACCAAAAATTCGTATTTCTACTAATTTTCCTTACTTTCTGACTGTCTAATGAAATTAAATACAAATAAAATTACGCAATGTAATTTAAGTTTGTTTGTGTTGTTGTTTTTGATGTTGCCATGCAACATTTTGAATGCTGCGGCTTTATGCTAATGGACAAGTTTTTACTCTCGGAAACATTGCCGCTGTGTAAAAATTTCATTTCAGCTCCATTCATATGTTCTTGAGAAATGTTTACAGCTGACACATCTGCATATTTGGAAAAAATAAAAACTTGGTGGCGGGATCTTAGTGCAGAATGTTGATTAACTGACTGAACAAGTCAGGAAGAACAGGGGAAGTGTCAATATCCTAGCATTTAGCTATGTCATCTTATAAGATGTTTAGTTGCGACTTGCGACCACGATACATAGATGCGACCATTATACATACATATATATTTATGTTTGTATATAATATATTCATTTACGAGTGATACAGTTGTGTTGATGTAGCTGTTCTTGTATTTGCTACGCTTTTCCGTGTTTGTCATGAATGTTGCTGTTGTTGCCGTTTTGGGCGCGGCTAATTGTTGCTGACTCGATGGGATGACGTTGCGAAGGTTTATGTCCGTGGAAGTTTATAGCTATTATTTTAAAGAAAAGCTTTTATTTTGTTAACTTGCATGTGTCTATTGGTATTTAAGCCAACAGGTCGGAGATGCCTCCTTCTGCCGCTTACACACATTTTTTGCGGGTACTAAATTATAACACCCTTCTACTCTATGGGTATTGGGCACAAACAAAAATTTGGTTGCTTTAGCTCTTATATTTTTTGAGATTTAGGTGTTCATACTGACAGTGAGTTATAATGCTCTTCTACCCCCAGGTATACAACTCTATTTTACGATTTCACAATAAGGGCGGCTAAGAGTCTTAACTCACTCTTCGAGCCTATGTCGTTCAATTAATTTAAATTGCTGTCAATTAGTTAATCAATTATTGATAAATACATTATTTCGCCGCTGGTGGTAATGATATTCTTTGTTGTTATTGCTGCTTCCCTTGAGGGTGACTCAGAGTGTCACTTGACAGATATTACAGCGTAATAAAAATATTGATACGACGGTCTCTACTTTGAACGTAAAAGTATTTCAGCGCCCATAAGCTTTAAATTTAAACAAAATAAAATCTTATTGAAATTAATAAAATGTAGTTCTCAATTATGGAAGAGAATTAACTCAAGGCAAATCTTCCGTGTTCCATATTCCAAATGCACTAATAAATCTTAAGTTTTGTTTGTGGGATGCAGATGCTCTCCACTTAAGCAGTATCCTTTGAAATTTTTATTTTAATCGATTTAAACAATACATGTTATTATTATATTTTTACATAATAAAAAATACAACATCCCGATGTATTCAAATCCGAAATCTTTAGGGATCAGGATTTACGTACTTATTCCCAAGTAAATATATAATGCTGAATTGCAATAGTCATTTTCAAGTCGGGTGTTGTATTTTAATACATACATAAATTAAAAACTACGAAACTATTCAAGAAACAATTTTATTGGGTGAACAAAATTGTTCACCAATTAATCAAAATAGGTATACTTGTTTTATATAAAAACAAGTAAGAAAGCTACAGTCGAGAGTGCTCGACCGTATGATACCTGCTACCCATTTCGAGAAAAAAAAAATTTTAATGATATATTAACAAAAATATACCAAAAATATACTGAAACTTGTGTTTTGTTTGTATATAATTAAAAATAGCTGGTAAAAATCCACAACACCGACATGGTAACACTGTTAACTAAACAAACAAAGCGCGAGCAGCTGCAAGTGAATTTTGCATATAAAATTGATTCTTTAATAACTTCCTTGTATTATATTCGATCTCAACCAAATTCACAAGTCATTGAGACTATCATTGCAATTATGCATCCAATGCTCTAGGTCCATTATTACGGCTTTTCCAGTTTTTGGGGGCGGAAAGGGGCGTGGCAAAAATCTAAAACAAACTTGATCTGCGTAAGACCTACACGAATACTGTCACCAAATTTGATATCTATAGGTCATTCACACACTTAAAACGTCCATATGCATTGGGCACAACTATTTTGATAAATAATTTAACAAATAACTTTTGTTCTACTTATCCGATTTTTACCAAAATTACAAGGTATATTAAGAGTGTTAAGCACAGATGGGTTACCAAATTACACAACATTACACAAAGAACTTTTGGAGTTATACGCGATTTACATAAAAAAAACTTGACTTTTTCTAGATTTATGCATATTGTGGGCGAAGGGGGCGTGGCATCCAACTTTTGAAATAAACTTGATCTGCGTAGGGAATGAAGGAACCTTTTTGCCAAAGTTGGTGTGTCTATGTCTTATAGTCTCTGAGATCCAGGAGTTCATACAGACAGACAGACGGACATGGCTATATCGTCTCGGCTGTTGACGCTGATCAAGAATATATATACTTTATGGGGTCGGAGATGCCTCCTTCTGCCTGTTACATACATTTTCTGTTGGCACTAAGTTATAATACCCTTCTACCATATGGGTAGCGGGTATAATCAGTATATCATTAGGGTAACTTACAATTAGGCAAACTCGACTGCAACTTTTGTGCTTTTTATACCCGCTACCCATAGGGTAGAAGGGTATTATAACTTAGTGCCTACAGAAAATGTATGTAACAGGTAGAAGGAGGCATCTCCGACCCCATAAAGTATATATATTCTTGATCAGCGTCAACAGCCGAGACGATATAGCCGTGTCCGTCTGTCCGTCTGTCCGTCTGTATGAACACCTGGATCTCAGAGACTATAAGACATAGAGACACCAAATTTGGCAAAAAGGTTCCTTCATACCCTACGCAGGTCAAGTTTATTTCAAAAGTTGGATGCCACGCCCCCTTCGCCCACAATAAGCATTTATCTAGAGAAAGTCAAGTTTTTTTTTATGTAAATCGCGAATAACTCCAAAAGTTCTTTGTGTAATGATGTGTAATTTGGTAACCCATCTGCGCTTGACACTCTTAATATACCCTGTAATTTTGGTACAAATCGGATAAGTAGAACAAAAGTTATTCGTGAAATTATTTATCAAAATTTTTGTGCCCAGTGCATATGGACGTTTTAAGTGTGTGAATGACCTAGAGATATCAAATTTGGTGACAGTATTCATGTAGGTCTTACGCAGATCAAGTTTGTTTTAGATTTTTGCCACGCCCCTTTCCGCCCCCAAAAACTGTAAAAGCCGTAATAATAGACCTAGAGCATTGGTATGCATAATAACAATGATAGTCTGAATGACTCCTGTGAATTTGGTTGAGATCGAATAAAAAACGAGGAAGTTATTAAAGAATCAATTTTATATGTGAAATTCACTTGCAGCTGCTCGCGCTTTGTTTGTTTAGTTGACAGTGTGACCATGTCGGTGTTATGGATTTTTACCCGCTATTTTCAAATATATACAAACAAAACACAAGTTTCAGTATATTTTTGGTATATTTGTTGTTAAAATATCATTAAAATTTTTTTTTTTCTCTCGAAATGGGTTGCGGGTATCATACGGTCGAGCACTCTCGACTGTAGCTTTCTTACTTGTTGTAATTGGGTTGGCAATTTTAGAAAGCCTTTAAACTGAGGTACTTCCGGTCTTAACCCTTTCGACAATAAGGCGTCAAAGATTCGCCAATAGTAACACATATCGATTGCTATAAGGGGACATCGTCGCGAAAGAGACACTGAAAGAAGGAAAAAAAAAGGAAGCGGAGGGTGAGATTCGCCAACGCAGTAGCTGTTAACAAAGTCCAGAGTTTAAAAAAAATTCTGTAAGTCAATTAACTTGTCAAGTATTCCCACAATGCATTCAAGCAACAGCACATTTCATACCATCTTACAAGGTTTGGAGCTGGGAAACAACTGCACCACCACACGTCATCGGTCGCATTTTGCGGTTTGCATTTATAGCACCACTGCGAAACCGACAAAAGGCAATCCAGAGTTTATTTCGTGTGGTCGTGAGTGCTGTTTATACCCGCTACCCATAGGGTAGAAGGGTATTATAACTTAGTGCCAACAGAAAATGTATGTAACAGGCAGAAGGAGGCATCTCCGACCACATAAACTATATATATTATTGATCAGTGTCAACAGCCGAGACGATATAGCCATGTCCGTCTGTCCGTCTGTCCGTCTGTATGAACACCTAGATCTCAGAGACTATAAGAGCTAGAGCTACCAAATTCGGGGACAGTACTCCTATAGGTCCTACGCAGATCAAGTTTATTTCAAAAGTTGGATGCCACGCCCCTTTCCGCCCCCAAAAGTCTGTAAAAGCCGTAATAATAGACCTAGAGCATTGAATTTTGGTATGCATAATTATAATTATATTCTCAATGATTCCTGTGAATTTGGTTGAGATTGAATGAAAAACAAGGAAGTTATTAAAGAATCAATGTTATATGCAAACTTCACTTGCAGCTACCCGCCCTTTGTTTGTTTAGTTGACAGTGTGACCAGAACGGTGATGTGGATTTTTACCCGCTATTTTCAAATATATACAAAAAACAAGTTTTAGTATATTTGGTATATTTTTTGTTAAAATATCATTTATGTTTTTTTTTTCTGTCGAAATGGGTTGCGGGTATCATACGGTCGAGCACTCTCGACTGTATCTTTCTTACTTGTTTTGTTTTGTTTTACTCGTAACATTTGGCGTGAGAATTTGTGCACTATTTGTTGTAGAGATGATAGGATGGTGATTTTCACACGTTCCAAAAAGCAAACAATGAAAACTTAGTAATTTCTCACCGAAAGTGTAACGAATCTAAAAGATTCCTTCAAATCACTCAAGCAAATCGCAAGAAGCTTTTCCTTGGTTACGTGGTATATGCCACAATCTCAAGATACCCTCAATATTAGCAGAGCTCGATTTGGGATGGTGTATTAATTTAATAATGCAGTTCTAGATCCTAAGATATGTTTACAATATTAAAATTTTCACTTATCGAATAACTACACTTTGGTAATATGAGATATCCTGTGCCCATTAGTTTGTAATAATATCACGATTATCAATCTCATAAAAACAGTGCATGTCATCTAAACTTATATTTTCTTGGGAACACCTTTGGAACACTTACCTTCTAAATATTTTTTTTTGTGACATTGAGATTCTTTCCAAAATGTATATGTATATATTGATTTTTTACAAGTTACACATCATTACGCTGAGAATATCTTTTACACAATTTTACAAGGAAAACAAGTACAAAAACTTTTTTCATTATTAGGTAATCTATAAAAGTGTTTCTAACTAAAATATCCACTATAAATAACATACATACCTAATTTCAAGTAACAAAAAAATCGGTCGCGAGCGGCACTCGAACCCCTGAATACGGCAATACCTTTAAAAAATGTTTATACCCGCTACCCATAAGGTAGAATAGTATAACAACTAAGTGGCAACAAAAAATATATGTAACAGGCAGAAGGAGCCATTTCCGACCCCATAAAGTATATATATTCTTGATCAGTGTCAACAGCCGAGACGATATAGCCATGTCAGTCTGTCTGTCCGTATGAGCACCTAGATCTCAGAGACTTTAAGACATAGAGGCACCAAATTTGCTACATAGGCTCCTGCATTCATCACGCAGATCAAGTTTATTATACTTATTATTTATTAATAAGCTATAATAACCTTCTCCCCTATGGGTAACGGATATACAAATATTGTTGTTCTTGATTCTCATATATTGTGGGGTACGGGTTCGTGGCGCATATAATATTTCTATTTCTGTAATTTGAATGAAAACTAAGATCATTTTTTTTTGGGATAGTGGAGAAATAATTTATACATAAACATCAAAAGACTTCGGTGTGAGAGGCGAAGCTGCTTCGGGAAAAAAAAATATTCATGTAAGAACCGCATGGCTACAAGAGGGGCTGCAGACGGAGGCTTTATTGGAGGATGAAGTATTGATTTTTAAATATTGACATTACATTACAAACAAGTAAGAAAGCTACAGTTGAGAGTTCTCGACCGTATGATACCCACAACACATTTCGAGAAAAAAACAAAAAATTAAATATTTTAACACAAAATATACTGAAATTGGATTTTTTTGTATATATCCAAAAAAAATCCATAACATAACGACATGGTCACACTGTGAATTTTGCATATAAAATTGATTCTTTAATTACTTCCTTGTTTTTCATTCGATCTCAACCACAGGAATCACAGGAATCATTAAGACTATAATTATTATTATGCATACCAAAATTCAATGCTCTAGGTCTTTCATTACCGCTTTTACAGTTATTGGGGCGGAAAGGGGCGTGGCAAAACCCTAAAAAAAACCCCTAAAAAAACAATTTTGAATCATTTCGGTATGATTTGTAATAGTAATCGTGTTCATAAGATTTACGCATACGCAAAAATTTAAAGTCGATAAAGCGCGGTTTAAAATTTTTTGCGTGCTTTTTCGGAAGTTCCATTGATCATAAAATACATGGAACAGTTTGGTAATTTTGTTAGTCTTTGACAAATTCGTCAAAATGGCTAATTTCGAATTTTTATCGCATATTCGATGTCGACTTTTTATACCCGCTACATAAAAAAGTTGGATGCCACGCCCCCTTCGCCGACAATATGCATACATCTAGAACAAGTCAAGTTTTTTTTATGTAAATCGAGTATAACCTAAAAAGTTCTTAGTGTAATGATGTGTAATTTGTTAAGCCATCTGTACTTAATACTCTTAATATACCCTGTAATTTTGGTAATCGGATAAGTAGGGCAAAAGTTATTGGTTAAATTATTTATCAAAATAGTTGCACCCAATTCAAATGGACGTTTTAAGTGTGTGAATGCCCTAGAGATATCAAATTTGGTGACAGTATTGGGGTAGGTCTTACGCAGATCAAGTTTGCTTAAGATTTTTGCCACGCCCCTTTCCGCCCCCAAAAACGGGAAAAGCCGTAATAATAGACCTAGACCATTGAAGCATTTGGTATGCATAATAATAATTATAGTCTCAATGATTCCTGTAAATTTGGTTGTGATCGAATGAAAAACAAGGAAGTTATTAAACAATCAATTTTATAGGCAAAATTCACATACAGCTGCACGCGCATTGTTTGTTTAGTCAACAGTGTGACCATGTCGGTATGTTATGGATTTTGTTCAAATATATACAAACAAAACGAATTTCAGTATATTCTGTGGTATATTTTTTGTTAAAATATCATTTAAATTTTTTTGTTTTCTCTTGAAATGGGTTGCGGGTTTCATACGGTCGAGCACTCTCAACTGTAGCTTTCTTACTTGTTGATAACCTCTTAGTTTTTTTAAATGACCAAATGAATACACTTCACAGTAGAGTTGGACGAATTTTCTACACATCTTGAATTCAAAGATTTAACTAAGTTAACGAGAAACAATCACAAGAGTATGTTAAGAATCAACATTTTAAGACATTCTATGTTAGCAGCGTATTGTAATTCTTCAAAATCATAATATATTTTACCAACTGACATTTTTTGTTGCCTGTCAAGAAAAAGGAAATTAATTGAGTATCAATGACAATAGTAAATGCTTATTGGGGCGACGAACTCATGTAAACGACAGACGAAACATAAAATTGAAGGAAAGTGAAGTGAAAACCACTTAGAGAGACCGTCAACATTTTCAACGGTCGTAAAACTTCAACTCCAACTTCAGCTTCATCTCAACTTATGAGACTTTTCAATTGACAATTGCTTTTGCGAAAATTGCATCATCAAGCAAAGGAAATTTCAAGATAATCAACATCAGCATTGTAACTTGGAGATGATAGCTTTAGCTCTTTGGCTTTCATTAAGGTATGACAAATTAGTTAAGACATTCTTTTGTTTAATTTATTTAAGGTTGCGTAAATATAACTTTCATTAATTTAGTCTGTGGCAATTGGTAACTCGATTAGCTTAACTTGAATCATTTCTAAAGAAAAATGAGCTAGGCTTATGATTGTGGGAATCATTGAGACTATAATTATTATTATGCATACCAAATGCTTCAATGGTCTAGGTCTATTTTACGATTTTTCCAGTTTTTGGTGGCGGGAAGGGGCGATTTACATAAAAAAAACTTGACTTGTTCTAGATTTATGAAAATTGTGGGCGAAGGGGGCGTGGCATCCAACTTTTGAAATAAACTTGATCTGCGTAAGGAATGTAGTAACCTATGTACCAAATTTGGTGTCTATGTCTTATAGTCTTTGAGATCTAGGTGTTCAAACGGGCAGACAGACGGACAGACTGACAGACGGATATGGCTATATCGTCTCGGCTGTTAACACTGATCAAGAATATATATGCTTTATGGGGTCGGAGATGCCTCCTTCTGCCTGTTACATATATTTTCTGTTGGCACTAAGTTATAATACCCTTCTACCCTATGGGTAGCGGGTATAATTATTAAATTGGTTTCTCTGTATTGTTCGATGAAAGCTTAACTTTAATAAAATTACATATGTATACATAATAAAAAATATGATAAAAATATGTATACGTAATCAAGTTTTACAACATTTTATGTATGTACATCTTATTACTGTTGTTATCGTTGTTGGTACTTCCGTGATTACTCAAGAGAGAGAGCGAGAAAGAAATAACGGAAATCCTCTGACTAACGTCTGCCTTTGACAGCAGTCAAAGAACCGTGGTACTGGCTTCACTAAACCCAAGCTCAAACATAATTTCAGTTCACTGTCTCTGATGAACAAACGACCTACGATTTTTTGAACGTCTGACTGATAAAGTGAACACAATTATTTTTATCGTAAATTCAGCAATATAAAATTTAAAGCGCATCCCCTCATGAAAATGCAAAATTATTGCCAAACAAGAACGAAATCAAGACCAGTGTAAACAACTTGCAATACAGTCTTTAGATGCTAACCACTGCTGAGACTTCCACTGCTATCCATTCTGAGACTTTCTAGAGGAAATCAAAAAGAGGCATCATAATTATCATCATTCGACTTACCACAGAAGTTCACTAGAATTCACTTGAGTGTGTATACAGGCGTGAAGATACATTAATGTATCAATGGATAATCCAAAAATTATGTATGCCGACTTGGAACAACAATTTTAAAATAAAACACACTAAGGGATTTAACTTAATTACATTGGACACACTAGGTCTTTCAAGTGGTAATCCAATCTCAACTTGTGTGAGTCCGCACAGATTGCAATAATGAGGTATAGCACTGAGTTTTTAATTTTAGTATAAATTAGTATATTGAAAATCACAAAAAATAAGTTAATTGAACGGAGTACACTTTATATTTCTAATGTACAATGTATCGTAATGAAAGACATAAAAGAGACGAAAAGGTAAAACACGCAACCATCAACCGCACTCGACAGCATTTAGAGAAGAACTGAAGTGTACATTACAAACAGCGCAGTAGCAGCTCTGTCAACAGAGAGAGATAATTAGACACCAAAGCAGACTGTTCTCTTGCGAATGCTCTTTTTCTCTCTCATTTTTTTTGTTTCTCTTTGCGGTGCGATCACAAAAAAGAAAAGAGGGAAGTTACGGACAGCACGAGATATGTACATATGTATGTACATTGCTCAATGTTTCACTTATAAATTTGAAAAAGAAAACGCATATAAATGTATTCACATATATTTCTCAATTTGAATTTTGCAGATTTGAAAATCCATTTCTACTCCAATAAGTGGAAGTTTTCGACAATTCATGGTGTCATATTACTTATCGCTCTCATGGTCATTCTTGAACTGATGTTGCAAAGCGTTGGTGTGCTCTCTGGCCAGCGTGTGCATGCGTTGGTTGCTTTGAGTATGCTGTGGGCGACTCTGTTTGGGCGAACTAGTTTCCCTTGTATGGTCTTCTTCTTTCGGAGTAGGTGACAAGCAGTGTGCTGCTGGAAAACTAGTTTTTAATCAAAATTAAGCGTTTGTCCGGCATGAGGGTTTTTCGTAAAGGTTGTCTTTGAGACAGGCAGTGCACTAGGGCGCAGTGCGTGACCAAAACTAAGGGCAGCACCGGATGGGCTTGAAACATTAGTCGGATGTACATAGTACATACAGATGTTTGTGCATATGTATATGTATTGTTAGTGCTACAAAATACTCTTATTTACTCAAAGTTTTATAACATTAAGAATGTAGACTCAGAAAACAGAACACTACTACTAATAGTTCAACTTGTATTGGCCATGCAACTTCAGATTTGTTTACCCGCTACCCATAGGGTATAAGATTATTATATTTTATTACTAAATTACTAGCTGTATCTGTATCTTTTTTTGGCGCACATCTAAAAAAGACCTGATCGGTAACTTTGTTAAAAATTTGATCTATAGAAAATATATGGCGTCTTTACGACCTTAAATGTATGAAAAGGCTTGCAGCTAAGCTAGCAGGGGATTTAAATGTATTTAATTTACAAATTTACACACAGCTTAGCCCGCGAAGAACTTTAAAATAAGTTGTTTGTTGTTCCTCCCGCTGTAGCCTCTCGCTTATTAAATTTCCATTGAAAATTAATAAAAACATTCGTCCGTCGCTGAATTTAAAAGAAGTACTTATTTTATCTTGGATCGAACGTATGACTAGAGCATCCGCACTCAGACGCTCTAACCACTGGACACCGCCGTTATGAACGCATACATTTTTTTGTAAAACACAAACACAAACTATGAAAAAAAATTTGTATTAAGAAATTAATTTAAATCTAAAACATTTCTTTATATTGAACCTTACGGATCATCAATATTTCAATGCTTTAATATATCATTTGAAAAGCATCAATCAAGATCGATATCGATATTTCTTAAATAAAAATTAAATCTCTATCCCAATAACAAATTAATTCGATGTTTAAACAGTTATTAAAGTTAGTTAAAATAATTCATTTGGGAAATCGCTTCTTAGTGGGCGACTAGATGTCCATATCTAAGTTGTGTGAAAATTGCAGCACCATAGCTTTTTTAATTTATTTTATATGTATATATAAATATATATATATTTATTTATAGAGGGAAACGCTTTTATAAACTGACAAGAAAAAAAAAATTAACCAAAAGTAAAATGCAAATGTTGCTTTTATTTATTTATTATTATTACAAAGCGTAAATTAATAAAAGCGAAAATTGGGACCGCTGGAATTAGGAATTCCGTTGTATGTTATGGTAAATTTAGTTGAAATTGTTCATACACATACAAACAATAATATATTAATTGCTATAAGAATATGTCGTTCAAATTAAAGGGTCGCATAACAAAGTTAATACTATCCCGAATTCATCAAGTATAATCGAATACATTTTCTTCTCACGTAATTTCACCTAGTTTTTTGATCGGTTGACTGCTATGATCTAAAAACGTTTGAGTTAATATAAAGTTTACTATTACAGGACGGCAACTTCTCTTTTTTACATTTGCAAGTTTCTGAAAAGCGTTTAAGCACACCCTGGCCCTGTTTACTCTCTGCTATATTGCACCCTTTCTCTCTCTACTACTCTGTCTTTTTGTTTGACTCCACTTATTAAGGGGGAACAGAGCCGGCTGCAAGCTAATGACCATCGGTCAGCAGCTGCAATAGTCCAAACAGACATGCTCCAAATGTAAACAATTGGCAGAAGCCGATGTTAATGTTGATTTTTATGTCAATGCAGATGCCGATGTCGCGTTGCACTTGTTAGCATTTCTTAAGATGCATCTGCCGGACGGTATCGGCGTCGCATGGCGACTACAGATTCTCGAACCTGCCGGTTCCCCCAACGATTCGTTCTTTTTATACCCGCTACCCATAGGGTAGAAGGGTATCATAACTTAGTGCCAACAGAAAATGTATGTAACAGGCAAAAGGAGGCATCTCCGATCCCGTAAAGTATATATATTCTTGATCAGTGTCAACAGCCGATACGATATAGCCATGTCCGTCTGTCCCTCTGTATGAAGACCTAGATCTCAGAGACTTTTAAGACCTAGAGCTACCAAATTTGGTGACAGAACTCTTATAGGTCCTACGCAGATCAAGTTTGTTTTAGATTTTTGCCACGCCCCCAAAATCTGTAAAAGCCGTAATAACCTAGAGAGCCGTAATAAGACCTAGAGCATTGAATTTTGGTATGCATTATAATAATTGAGAATATCTCAATGAATTTGGTTGAGATCGAATGAAAAACAAGGAAGTTATTAAAGAATCAATTTAATATGGAAAATTCACTTGGAGCTGCTCGCGCTTTATTTGTTTAGTTGACAGTGTGACCATGTAGTTATGTTATGGATTTTTATACCCGCTTTTTTTTTAAATATATAAAAAAAACAAATTTCAGTATATTGGTATATTTTTTGTTAAAATATCATTTCAGTTTTTTGTTTTCTCTCGAAATGGGTTGCGGGTATCATACGGTCCAGCACTCTCGACTGAAGCTTTCTTACTTGTTTTTGTATGCTCCGCACATTTGCTATTATGAATACTCACTTTGAAAACCATAAATAAACAATTGGAAATAAATCTTTCAATCATGTGATACTACAATTGTATTCAGTGATTATTATAGTGGCTGGACATTCACAGTCGCGTCGGGCAACTATTTATTATTTAATGTATAATGTTGTCTTTGGCAAGCAATTAAACATTTATTCAGTTGATGACAAAGCATCCAATGTTGGAAAAGGCTTTAAACTTTCATTTATTTTTAAAATCATTTTTAAATTTAATTAAGATAATTTATCTTTATTTGCTTTCGTGTGCTTAAAAAAAAGGTATTAGCATTACTGAACATATGTAGATATCTCCAAAAAGATCGGACACTTCGATATCGACTTCGATAACTGATTTAAATGAAAGCTAAGTGCATACATTTTTGGAGAAGTGGAGAACGTTGGAAAACATCCCTGAAATAATTTTCATGTAAACATCGAGACACTGTGGCGGGGGGCTGGAAAAGTTGCGTGGCCATCTGTGTATACCCGCTACCCATAGGGTAGAAGGGTATTATAACTTAGTGCCAACAGAAAATGTATGTAATAGGCTGTAGGAGGCATCTCCGACGCCATAAAGTATATACATATATTCTTAATCAATGCCATGTCCGTCTGTATGAACACCAAAATCTGAGAAACTATAAGTCTCATTAATAATCCGTAATAATAAAGCTAAAGCCTGTAATTTTGGTTCGCATTACAATAACTATAGTGATTCCAGATTATTAAATATTCCAGAGAATATGGTTTTTCGGATTAAAGACATCGAATTTATTAGCTTTCTTATCTGTTTATCACGATTTTATTAAATTGAAATTTAACCATTTTAAAATTTATAATTGATTTTGTAATCTTAAACTTACCCATCCACCCTCAACGTTTGCCACTTGCCATATATTTATGTATACAATATGTATACACTTTTCGTAATGGACCATAATGGTACAATACTGAAATTGTACAATTGTGCTTACGGTTAATAACAATGTATGACAATATAAGCAAATAGACCCACTTTTCTTTTAATTTAAATTTAAATTGAATGCGGCGCAATTCAATATCCATTCGAGAGCAAACTGCCTTCATATCAAGTTAATGACCAATTATAAAGTGGTGTAATTTATTGCGGCGTTTAACTCTTCTTATGTTCGATAATGAAGGCTGGCAAACAATTCAAAGAAAGATTTAAGACATCGAATTTTGCTGCATAGTATATTTGGGAAAAATCGGGAAATGGCCGTTTCAGTATTCTTATACCCGCTACCCATAGGGTAGAAGGGTATTATAACTCAGTGCCAACAAATGTATGTAACAGGCAGAAGGAGGCATCTCCGACCCCACAAAGTATATATATTCTTGATCAGTGTCAACAGCCGAGACCATATAGCTATGTTCGTCTGTATGTCTGTGCGTCTGTATGAACACCTAGATCTCAGAGACTATAAGACATATAGATACCAAATTTGGTACATAGGTTCCTGCATTTCTTACGCAGATCAAATTTATTTCAAAAGTTGGATTCCACGCCCCCTTCGCCCACAATATTCATAAATCTAGAACCAATCGCGTATAACTCAAAAATTTCTTTGTGTAATGATGTGTAATTTTGTAAGCCATCTGTGCTTAATACTATTAATATACCCTGTAATTTTGGTAAAAATCGGATAAGTAGAACAAAAATTATTTGTTAAATTATTTATCAAAATAAATGTGCCCAATGCATATGGACGTTTTAACTGTGTGAATGACCTAGAGATATCAAATTTGGTGACAGTAATCGTGTAGGGCCAAATCAGATCAAGTTTGTTTTAGATTTATGCCACGCCCCTTTCCGCCCCCAAAAACTGGAAAAGCCGTAATAAAAGACCTAGAGCATTGAAGCATTTGGTATGCATAATAATAATTAAAGTCTCAATGATTTGGTTGAGATTAAATGAAAAACAAGGAAGTTATTTAAGTATGTATCAATTTTACAGGCAATATTCACATACAGCTGTTCACGCTTTGCTTGCTTAGTTGACAGAGTGGCCATGTCGGTATAATATATACAAAAAATAAATTTCAGTATATTCTTTGGTATATTTTTTGTTAAAATATCATTTAAGTTTTTGTTGTCTCTCGAGATGGGTTGCGGTATCTTACGGTCGAGCACTCTCGACTGTAGCTTTCATAAGAAATTGAGAATACCAATCTAAAGAGTTCTATGCATTGTATATTTTATAAATGTATCAACTACCCGCAACCAATTTAATTAACTGCAATTTATAAAGTAAACAGAAAAACAGAAAATGGGTTAACCTCAGTTTACTCCACCATACAATTCCTTACAACATGGTCGTGCTTCGAAGTTCTGTGGTCTTTTTGATCAGTAAGCATTGCATATTATTTTGTATTTTTTTTGTATTAAAAAACTGTTTGCTTAGGTATCTGTTTCGCCTGTCAGGTGACATGCCTCCAAAAACTTTTTCTAAAACGGATTCCAAATGAGAAATATTTGAAAAGTCAAGACGATGTCATTGTCAATATTGTTGGACCAAATGTTGGTGATATCTGTATAGACTGTCAAGGACAAGAGCAATTCCACGACAAATCCATGGTTAGCTCAGACACCCAAGTAATGCAGAACCAATAATTATATATATATATTGATTATATAATATTGATTTATAATAAAATTGTATCTAAAAATATAATTTAAAATAGATTAATCAAATCATAATTTTGATTCAGTTGTATAGAACTATTACGCGGTTTATGGAAAAGCAACGTCAAACAAAACAGTTAGTATAAAAACAGAATACATACATACTTACAATGATTGGCTTAATTGAATTAATTAGAATAGTTACGACGACTGATACAGCATGAAGTATGTCGAATATTTCTTAAATCTATTTTCTGCAACTAATTCATCAGACTTCAGTAGGTCATAAAACTGAAAGATTCAGTTAAAAATAAAATTAATAAGCTATAGATCGTCATTATGGTGGTAATGATGAGCATAACAAAATTCTTAGTTTTCTGTGAGTATATCTAGAAATTAACAAACAACTAATTTAAAGTTACAATTTATTCTCTTGTTTGTATAACTAGACATTTTGCTAGTGTTTTTCACAATATTATCAGATAGCCAAGTCTATAATGTTGTCTTTGGCAAGCAATTAAACATTTATTCAGTTGATGACAAAGCATCCAATTCAAAACATAATTTAAATGTTGACAGTCAATATACAATGCAACCCCCAAGATTAAAGCGATACCCTTTCAAAGACATGTGGAATATTAAGGGCAATGAAAATCTCAGAGAACGTAAGGAATATCAGAGTAATGTTCAAATTAAAGGGTTGCAACCTATTTATAATATCATAAGCTATACAGATTGTTCCAATCCAATTAGAATCTTAGAGACTCCATGCAGTTTAAAAATGCAAGAAATTCAGACTGAAGCTCTTGACATCCAGAAGCTGGGAAAATCTTATGACTTTAATTGGAACTTCCAACCAGATCCGTTCGAAGACTTATCAATACTTAATGAACCAACTATAACAAATGTTCCATCAACTTCAACAAATTTTGCACCCACTACAGCAAATGTTCCACCAACTACAACAAATGTTCCACCAATTACTACTATTACTACAACAATGCGGAGTCTTACAACCAGATCACATCCTCCCCCAATGATTCATGGCTGCATTGAAGATTGTCCCTAGATGTTGCGATATCTAGACCAAATGATTACAAAAGAAGTTTAATAAAAATCTATTCAAGTAATTAGCATTTTATTTTGCGGTCGTTTGACAAATCGAAGAATAATGCAATTTAAATATTTAGATATTAAAACTTGAACCTTATAAAAACGAATATGCAACTCTGGCCTAAGCCCATTGCTGTCATTAATTGCCCTTTCAATGTATTTTCCAACTGTGATTAAAAATAGTAAGAATAGATATTTCGCAAAATGGCTCCTTAGTTACATTGAAAAAAAAAACGGCATGTTTTGCGCCATCCGCTATTCGCTTTTATTTTTGCTGTTCTTACTTTCTTATCAGGAATTGAACTGCAAATTTTCCGTTAAATGTATTTTTGTTGTCATTCATGCGCATGTCAGTGCCTTCGAATCCCGTTTGTAAACGTTTTGACAATATAAATTGTATTTTTTTTAGCAAATTTAACAAATTTGCTAAATAATTCCAAAATTATTGTTGTGCTCTTCAAAACTTGGTATCGGGTATTTTACAGCACACTCGACTGTAGCTTTTATAATAGTTAGTGTTCTTTAATTGAGATGGAATTGTTTGACTAATTCATGGAAGATGGCTTTAACATCGACTTTGTCGACGCCTTTCACTCACCGATTATCAATTATCGTGAATTTGGATTGGAAAAAGTCCTTATAATTGGAAATTTTTCTGTTTTTTTTATTTTTTGTTAAACTTTTGAAAAAATGTTGAAACAAATTTGTCGCGTGAAGTTAATTTAAGAATGAGTTGTCGGTGTGAATCCAAATCATTGCTAATTTTGCTCAATTTGAGCCTCCATAGAGAATCTCATAATCCTGTCTGTTTTGCAACTTGGGTAAACGCAACAGCCATCTTCCGGAATTATTTTTCATTTCCAAATAATTGTTTAAAAACATATTTGAATCATTCATATGAGATAGCTACAGATTCGACTATCTCGAGCACATTCATTCTGGGTTCATCAGTTAATGTTTCATGGATATTATGAACAACTTCTGGGGTAGTCACCCTTCGAAGACATCCTGGCAGGACCAACAAAAATTCTCAATTCGACGACATTTGAATTTGGTTGATAAATAATTTGTAGTTGTATCCGACAATGCACAGATCTATCAGTGACATCTAGTACAAATTTATTCTTGATGATAAATTTATTATTCAAAATAGACATCTATTAACCGGTTAAAATTGCAAATTAACCATATTGACGAACTTGCAAAAGTTATTTGACTATTAAAATTAAAAGTTAAAACAATGTGACCAAAACTCTACCAAACTGTTCCATGTATTGCATTGATGAATTGAATTGTACAAAATATTATAATTTTCTTAAAATAAGTATGAATTTCACACTAGGTCCAATCACTTATCAGCCCACCCTCGTAACAATAACTTTGCCATTTCGAAGATGTACATATACTGCGATTATGCAACGGAGTTCTTGTTATGTTCAGGTTATACCAATAACTTCATTCCATTCAATCCGCAACTAATTACAATTTTTTCACATAATATGGAGTTTTTACATTTAGTGGCGCAGTAAAATAGCAGCAATATGGTTGTAGCCAAGTGCTTGCTAATCTTACTTTACTGTAAGTAAAAACGTTAATAAACGATATTTTTCATCTATATATAATATATAATATAATTTAGGTCTTTTACCAATGTGTAATGTAACCAATTGCAATCTGCAGCTACTTCCACAAAAACTCGATGAAACCCCGGAGAATATTTTTGTAAATATTTTTGGCAGTAACACTGGTATTATTTGTGTTAGGTGTCATCAACAGATTCATTTGCGAATTAAGCGACACTAACCTCTCTTAAAAAAATATTACAAAATAAACAATTCATATGTAATTGTTTACAATATATATACAACAAGAATTTCTAATGAAAATGAATAACATTTTCTTTTAACATGTATGTAAGAATTATTATATTAAACACAAATTTTAATGTGTCCATACTTCCCTATTACTTCCAAAAACGTATTCGATAACTTTAATATTTTGCCTACCTTTTAGTTTTTTTTTTAAATTAATAAATCCTGGAAATCATATATATATAATCATATATCATATATAAATCTTTTTGTACATTTTATTGTATTCAATAAGGAGTATGTGAAATTAAAGATAGGTAAGGTTACCATTTGCCGATCGGGGCATTGTGTTTCCTGCTGAGCACTAGGATTTGTGAGGAATGGGAGTGTGTAATAGGATAGGAAATGGGGGAAGGTTACGATCTTTTCGGACTCTATAAGCTGGTATGATAGCGATAGCCCGCAAAACTACCATTTACCAAGTCTTCCAGATGTTCGTCCTTAATACTGCCCAGTTCTCTATGTCTTCAGGGGGTCCACAGTACCGATTGACCATACGCCCAGTGTAGCATAAAGACTCTAAACCTACTGATTCTGTAATTTGTGGAGTTTAAGAGCTAAAGTGTACTCTCTGGGTTATATCTTGGCCAAATTGTTTTGAATACGTCGAAGCCCAGTGTTTAACATCAGGATCATCCTTATTATATAGGCCACCGTGAGACTTGACGATATTGCTGGACCGCATCTGGCACAGTCATGAGACGCCTTGTAACCCGGCACACCCATATGTCCTGGTACGAATCAATGCCGTAACTGTCACTCGGATGAGTAAGCTCATGACGATGACGGTGAGAGAGCTTTTAACGCTGCCCATGTTCGATAGTTCCCATTCAGAAAGACAATAGTAAGCCCCCGATCCTGTGCATTCTTTCCTCTCCGATCCTTCAAGGTAGTTTCTTGCTACCACTCCGATCAGTCAGGAAATACAGATGTGAACCTGAACACAGTAGTCCCCTGTACTGTGGTTTCTATTGTAGAATAGAACAGTACTGTGGCCTGTTACACACGGCATGAGGAGTTGTTGGGGGTCTTTCTTACCATCCCGATTTCGAATTTACTTTAATTAACTAAACATTTTAGGTTCAACTACGCAGTAGAATTTTCGAAAGTACAATCTTTAGAGTATAGTATGTTTCCATTTAAATAGCTTTAATTGGCAAAAGATCAACTTAACACAATAAATTATATTATATTTATTGTATATATAATAGTAAATTTAATTACGAAAGCATATCGGAAAATTACATAAGTCAGTCGAATAATTACTATGCATTATGAACATAACAAGTTATCTAATATTCCATAACTAAATAAATTTATCGCTAACTTAAGTTCATCTCAAAAGACGAATTGCTGGCCCTACAGCATTTAGTTCGTTGGTAAAAAGTATACGATATGGTTCAAGTGAGCGCTTTTCTTTGCATAGTGACTTGTAAGTCAATAAAGTAGAAATATATTATTATTAACCAAAAATCAATAATTTAGTTATTTGTAAGATATTCAATGAAGTTCAGGGGGATGTTCAGCTATATAATCGCGATGAGGATGGACGAGGACCCAGAAATATCTCTGTAAATATTCACGGCCCTAACGGAGGAAATATTTGTATTGATTGCCAGAACCAAATACAAGTAGATGCTGGTTTGGAAAATGAAGACACTTTAGGCATTTCTGATTTGGAACATTATCTAAACCCATCGAATTCTCGAAGTCCATCATTTTTTTATTTACCATCACCAGTGAAGCAAATTCCAAATAACGTCGGTAATTAAAGTTATAGTTAAAACTGAAATAATTGTATAATGTACATATGTATCTTCAATATACACTGTTGTTGCCAGCACATGACTTTCAACCTGAGGCAGCGATAAATCTAGCTAACCAGCTACCTCAAACATATGTATCTAAGAACCTAATGAATGATCCCTCGTTCCCAGATGATCAAATGGAGGAAAATGACGCGTCAGCATCCGAGCCTAAATCAAATACATCTCTAGGTTCCAACCCCTAAGCAATTGAAAACTGAACTAAAAGGCAGCTGTTAATAGCTTGAGTGATCTGTAGTTATTTCCTTGGCTAGTACAATTGGATTTTAAAGACACTAGCTTAACAATAATTTCAATAAAAATGCATTATATTATAGTAACTATTATTTCAACCCTGAAAAATCGAATATTCAGTTCAGTTATATTCTTTTTATTTAAAACTATTCACCGATAGTACTGCATCAATAATTTCTGTAATGAAAATGTAATAAAAATATTTAACTGTATTTTAAGTTATTTTTTATATAAAGCGAAGGGCATTGAATTGTTCTTAATGGATCGTTGGAGTATAAGATTTATATCATTGGTAGTGGCATGTTCAACTAAGTACAAAAAAGTTGACTACTAAGATAAATTGAAGTAACATACTTTTCTGTACATACAGTTGTCTTTGTGACTAAAGTCACTAAAATTCAATCGATTGCACTGCTAATGCGTCAGAATACTTCCAACCCACTATGGATGCAGACGACAACCCATGTCCCTGTTTATAAGATATCCGATGATATTTAGACTTAATCAATAAACATCATATTTATTTTTACAACTTTTTATTTTTTTATTGAAAATCAAAAACAAGTAAGAAAGCTATTTTAAAATAGCGGGTAAAAATTCATAACACCGACATGGTCACACTGTCAACTAAACAAACAAAGCGCGGGCAGCTGCAAGTGAATTTTGCATATAAAATTGATTCTTTAATAACTTCCTTGTTTTTCATTCGATCTCAATCAAATTCACAGGAATCATTGAGAATATTATTATTATTATGCATACCAAATTCAATGCTCTAGGTCCAATTGTCAGCTCAGAGAAGTTGGGTCGAGTGAAGTGAGATATTCAAAAAAATTTTAGTGCAATCGTTTGTCCATCGTTAGCCCATGATTGCCCAGGAACAGTTTCGTTTGTCCACCTCTAGTTTCCAAAATATCGAAAGTTCAAAAATTTCCGAAAATCTAAAATTTTTTAATTTTGAAAATTTTTCAATGGCAATCGCTTAAGAATCGTTTGCCCATGTTTTAGAATTTTGAAATTTTCAATACTTTGAAAAATATTGTTGATTCAAAATTTTGAAAAAATGTTCATCTCAAATGACCTAAAATCTGATAAAATCGACTGTCCATCGACAGCCCAACAATGCCCAGAAATCATTTCGATTGCCCACCCCTACTTTAAAAATTATTTAAAACCTAAAATTTAAAAAAATTAAATTTTTGTTTGTCCAAGTATGTTTTCGCTTGCCCATCTTTCAGTTTTCGAAAAAAGTCAAAATTTTTACCTTGATTGCCATTGGCTAACGATGGACAAACGATTGCACATTTTTTTGAATATCTCATTTACTCGACCCAACTTCTTTTAGCTCCAATTGTCCGCCTTCCTGTTTGTATAAACACCTAGAACTGAGAGACTATAAGACCTAGAGATATCAAACCTAGAGAACTCAAAAGGAGATACCTCTTTCTGCCATTGCATTTTGTGTTGGCACTTAGTTATAATACCCTTCTGCCCTATGGGTAGCGGATATAAAAAACTAAAATTCTTAATTTGAAGAATTTAATTTAACTGTCGAAAAAATAGTGCAAGAATGTAGGATTTAATTACAATAAAGTTTTATAGCAATTGCTGCATTGTCGGGAAAATACCAAATGTCACAATTATGTAGGCATCTATCGTAAAAAAAACAAGAACAATAATTCAATGCAATAAACCCAACAGCAGTCGGGTAATACAGGAGAAAATAAAGCAAATCAGAACAAAATTCGACTCAATAATAGCGAAAAACAAGTAAGAAAGCTACAGTCGAGAGTGCTCGACCGTATGATACCCATTTCGAGAGAAAAAAAAAAATTGAATGATATTTTAACAACAAATATACCAAAAATATACTGAAACTTGTATTTTGTTTGTATATATTTGAAAATAGCGGGTAAAAATCCATAACACCGACATGGTCACACTGTCAACTAAACAAACAAAGCGCGAGCAGCTGCAAGTGAATTTTGCATACAAAATTGATTCTTTAATAACTTCCTCGTTTTTTATTCGATCTCAACCAAATTCACAGGAGTCATTCAGACTAAATATACCCATAGGGTAGAAGGGTATTATAACTTAGTGCCAACAGAAAATGTATGTAACAGGCAGAAGGAGGCATCTCCGACCACATAAACTATATATATACTTGATCAGTGTCAACAGCCGAGACGATATAGCCATGTCCGTCAGTCCGTCTGTATGAACACCTAGATCTCAGAGACTATAAGAGCTAGAGCTATCAAATTTGGGGACAGTACTCCTATAGGTCCTACGCAGATCAAGTTTATTTCAAAAGTTGGATGCCACGCCCCTTTCCTCCCCCAAAAGTCTGTAAAATCTGTAATAATAGACCTAGAGCATTGAATTTTAGTGTTCATAATAATAATTATATTCTCTATGATTCCTGTGAATTTGGTTGAGATCGAATGAAAAACAAGGAAGTTATTAAAGAATCAATTTTATATGCAAAATTCACTTGCAGCTGCTCTCGCTTTGTTTGTTTAGTTGACAGTGTGACCATGTCGATATTTAATGGATTTTTAAAAAATATGTATATACAAAAAAACAAATTTCAGTATATTCTGTGGTATATTTTATGTTAAAATATTATTTAAGTTTTTTGTTTTCCCTCGAAATGGGTTGCGGGTATCATACGGTCGAGCACTCTCGACTGTAGCTTTCTTACTTGTTTTTCATTCGATCTCAACCAAATTCACAGAAATCATTGAGAATATAATTATTATTATGCATACCGAAATTCAATGCTCTAGGTCTTTTATTACGGCTTTTACTGGCTATTAGGGGCGGAAAGGGGCGTGGCATCCAACTTTTGAAATAAACTTGATCTGCGTAGGACCTATAGGAGTACTGTCCCCAAATTTGGTAGCTCTAGCTCTTATAGTCTCTGAGATCTAGATGTTCATACAGACGGACAGACGGACATGGCTATATCGTCTCGGCTGTTGACACTGATCAAGAATATATATACTTTATGGGGTCGGAGATGCCTCCTTCTGCCTGTTACATACATTTTCTGTTGGCACTAAGTTATAAAACCCTTCTACCCTATGGGTAGCGGGTATCGCCCCTTCACAATAAGCATTAATCTAGAAAAAGTCAAGTTTTGTTTTATGTAAATCGCGTATAACTCCAAAAGTTCTTTTTGTAATGATGTGTAATTTGGTAACCCATCTGCGCTTGACACTCTTAATATACCCTGTAATTTTGGTACAAATCGGATAAGTAGAACAAAAGTTATTCGTTAAATTATTTATCAAAATTGTTGTGCCCAATGCATATGGACGTTTTAAGTGTGTGAATGACCTAGAGATATCAAATTTGGTGACAGTATTCATGTAGCTCTTACGCAGATCAAATTTGTTTTAGATTTTTGCCACGCCCCTTTCCGCCCCCAAAAACTGGAAAAGCCGTAATAATAGACCTAGAGCACTGGTATGCATAATAATAATTATATTCTCAATGATTCCTGTGAATTTGGTTGAGATCGAATGAAAAACAAGGAAGTTATTAATGAATCAATTTTATATGCAAAATTCACTTGCAGCTGCTCTCGCTTTGTTTGTTTAGTTGACAGTGTGACCATGTCGATATTTAATGGATTTTTAAAAAATATGTATATACAAAAAAACAAATTTCAGTATATTCTGTGGTATATTTTATGTTAAAATATTATTTAAGCTTTTTGTTTTCTCTCGAAATGGGTTGCGGGTATCATACGGTCGAGCACTCTCGACTGTAGCTTTCTTACTTGTTCTGCACTGTTTCTGTGACTTGTTCATACATATATGTATATTAAATACTAGGCAGCATGTAAATGTAATATTTGTTGCTGCCTCCCGATGCAGCCTCTTGTTTATAACATGCAATTATTTTATTGATTTTTACACATATGTAATAAAAAATTAAGTCGTTAGGGATCGAATTAACGTTCTGAACCCAATGCGTTCACTCAAAAAATAATGGTTGACCATTTGAAAGATTTTGTTCAGTTAATACAATAATTTCAATTTCATTTCATGACACGAAAATCCAAATTGTAAAATTAGCTTTATTAAATGCGAAATTAATTTAGATAATAATTTTAAATTTTAAATCTACACTTTCTACTTTATGAATATAAGACAAAAAAAAAACAATGTGCTATTAATTTCATTGTCGAGCAAACTCGACTGTAATTTTTCTAACATACATATTTATTTTTTTAAATTTTTGTCTCTATATTGTCTCGGCTGTTCACACTGGTCCTGAATATATGTATGTATATTCTTTATGGGGTCGGATATGCCTTCTTCTGTTGTTGCCCAATCCAGCCAAATGTGTTTATATTTTTGAGCACTTTGCGTGTTGCTACTACCAAAACTATTGTCTGATGATAATTTGTTTACGGTGCCTCGATTAAATGTTGGCGTTGACAGATTCACAATTGAAGTACTCTTTTGAAGCAACGAAAACAACAAATACATGACGATGCGTCGTGCAGATGGACAACATGTGTGGTGATATTTGAACAGACATCACGCAAAGCAACGCAACAACAATCCTAAGATTGTCTGTACTAATAATTTTAACATTGAACGAATTTTAAGCTGATAATGATGATGATACTGCAACGCACCCCTCGACCGCTTTAAGAATTATCTCAAGTATTAATAGTGCATATACTGCATTGCATCCACCTTATACATAAATCTATATGTATATGTACATATATGTATATCAATTAGTTTGTCCTCATTCACTCAATGATTGTATTATCAACGCACAGCCAAAACGTTAAATGTTTAAAATACTATATTAAATTGTAACAAATAACTTATGTTGAAAACAAAACGATACCACTTAACTCATTAGAACCGAGGGTAAAGTTAGTATTTACAGTCAGCACAGTTTACAGTTTAATTAAGAAAGAATGTTCAAAAATTGATATCATTGTATTAGAAATTGTATTGAGCATTTCTTCCAATGGCATACTCTGGCATTTCACACACGAAAACTCAAAACTCTGACCTTTTATGATAATTCCAATTTTCCTAAGTATGTTATGTAGAAAAATTGTTCGGAACAAATAGCTATATCTTATGAATTATGTATAAAACCTTGTAAAATAATATAGTGCTTAGTAATTTTTTTTTGTCTTATTAGTGAATTATAAATTGCAATTACTCGACAAGTGGATAAAAGTTGTTATTGCGAAATGAAAAACGAATTTTAACAATCATATAATATAACAATTACAATGTAAACTCACAAACACATAGTGAAAGCCCCAGTACTTAGGACTTATTAAAAAAAAGAATGTTGGCAAAACTTAACATTTCACAGCTTCTGATGTTTTCAGTTGTTATTGTGGCGGATCCGAAAGGCTCGATCTACCATTAATTTCCCGAACGGCTCGCACGATATCACGATAGGATATCGATATTTGAATGTGGCAGCGCGAGCGACCACACTTCGGAAGAGACTTTTGGAAACGACACAACCAGCGATCAGAACTGCACAGCGATTAGCTTCATAGTTAGTGTTAAAAATAAATAGTTAATTGGAAAAAGCTCGTAGGCGCACATATAGATACATTCATCAAGTGGCGCCAAAAAAATAGAATTTCATCACATTGTGAAATTCTGCGTGTCCTCTGTCTAATGCGAAGCAGTCGCTATAATTTAAGCTCTTGTGTACGCAAACAACTGAGATTTGAAGAATCAACCGAAAACATGGCTACATCGAACAATAATGAGCTTCTAGGATGAGAGCTACAAAACCAAATTGACCATCTGAACATGGGCACATCAGCTCCGTCTTCACGTGTACCATTACAGCAGCCTAAGTTTACAACAAGTAACCCGCAGTTATGGTTTGTACAGGTTCGTTCCGTTTTCTCGGCTTTGTTAATGAGGATGGCAAATTCGACCATGTCATCGTTCAGTTGGAAGCTGATGTCGTCTTAGCAGTCGAAGCCTTGTGACTAACTCGTCTGCGCAGGATAAATTCAAATTCGAGTACTTGTAATACTCCAGACTCAATAAAGGAGGTAGCTGACTTACTTCGTGTGATAGTTCAGAAGATGGATACCCTTCAAAAAGGGACAAACGCCTCCAAATCCACAAGTCGCTTCCGCAGCCAGTCGAGCAAACGATCTCAGCGTCATTCGTTGACTCAAAATCAAGACATACAGCAATCCGACATATGCTATTATCACCGTCGGTTTGGAACCGACGCCAACAATGCAAAGAGCCCTGCTCTCTCTGTTAAACTAACAGTGATGTCGTCTTCTTCGCATGCCGGCGACGGCAACCCACCTAACAGCGAAATCGACCATAATAAATCACTCTCACATATTGAACATCACCTCTACATCATAGATCGCATTAACAACATTGACCATAAATTCCCCATCGATTCCGGCTCTGTAATTTCCGTGCTACCACGATCATTTGCCAAACAGAGCGATCTCATCCTGTACGCTGCGAATGGCACCGTCATTCAAACGTTTGGCAAGTATACTGGAGGAACTAAATCTTGGTCTTTGGCGTTCCTCCTCGTGGATGTTCATCGTTGCTGAGACCGAAGTTCCCATTATTGGTACAGATTTCCTGTCTCAATACCAACTGCTTGTCGATCTCAAAAATCACAATTTTGCGAACACATGCGAGCAGTTCGACCAACTCCAACTGCTCACCATTCAAAACAAAACATGTTTGTCCTGAAGGGAATGTATGATTGTACACATGTATTCCTCCGAACTGATTCCGTCAAGCAACCGCTGGAAGCGCCATATGTGGGACCTTTTGAAATGATCAAACCCCATAGTCATCACTATCAACTTGGACGGTAAGGAACTGGCAGTTTCCGTCGATCGCCTTAAGCCTGCAAATCTGGTCAAAGATGACAATTCAACCCTTCAGATGGATGACCAGCCTCGCACATATCAAAAGAAGACAGTACGCTTCAAGAATAGTGAGTGACTCACTAGAGTGGGAGTACTGTGGCGGATCCGAAAGCGCCATCTATAATTAATTTCCCGAACTGCTCGCATGATATCACGATAAGATATCGATCTTTGAATGTGGCACCGCGAGCGACCACATTTCGGAAGAGACTTTTGGAAACGACACAACAGCGATAAGCTTAATAGTCATTAATGTATAGTGTTTAAAATAAATAGTTAATAAACTCAAGCAACTATATTATCTCAACAGCAGAGCCCTCTATAGGAATTGCTGAAATGTAATATTGTAGATTAGCCTTCTGTTAATGCAACACGATAAAACTAGTAAGAAAGCTATAGTCGAGAGTGAGCCATTTCGAGAGTAAAAATGATATCTGAACAAAAAATATACCAACATTTTTTTGTGTATAAATTTGAAAAAAGTCCATGATGTTACGCTTTCTTACGCCGTAGAAAAAATGTCCTTGAGATGGGTCTTTCCACAGGTTAACAACCCAAAACTCTTCTGTCGAAGGGCTGGTCTGGCCAAGGGGTGGTTTACAGATTACGAGGTAAACTAAACATTATCACCGCTGCATTTTTTCGTCAGCAGAATTTTCGATTGGCTCAGCTACAAAAGAGAAATACGCGTTGTTTCGTTGCGAATATTGCTTTGACTCATCTATTTGACTTCGGGTTAGTTTATTGAATTTGAATGGGTATGAGTAAATCAATCAATTAGTTAAATATTTTGTGCGATTCAAGAGTCTATTCGCGGTGTACACTTATTAATAAGTCTCTCACTACACTGTAAACTTGTGCTCAGTAAAACGTAACACGTCTGCACGCGGCGACAGTTCGAGTTCGATATGGGGGGACTTGAAACGGTGAATTGGCATAAATACAATTCTTCGAATTTTGGGAATTATTTGCAAAAAATGAGTTATGAGATTCGTATGGAGATTTTTCATTGTAATGGGCAGAAGGTGGCATCTCCGACACCATAAAGTATACATATTCTTGATCAGTGTTAACAGCCGATACGACATCGCCATGACCGTCTGTCTGTATGAAGACCTAGATCCCAGAGACTATAAGAGCTAGAGCGACGAAAGAGCTACTACACGCAGATCAAACATAGTTTAAAGATGTTGCCGTATAGCTGTAGCTGTGATTTACACTTATAAAATAGACGTTTCATAAAAATTTGAGTGAAATCGCGTGAAAAATATGGAAAATATAGGAGTGAAAATTTGTGATTTTAATTACGCCTTTGTTATGGCCACATTAGAGAACGTCAAGGGTGTCACTTTTTGGCACCCGAATCACACGTATAAGTTTGGAGTGCTTGTCGCACTCACAATCAACATGAATAGAATACCACACCCAAACGCACAAATCGCTTTCCGTGTTTCGTGTTTTTGCATTTCGACACTCACTCAAACAGTAAGCGTAGATTCTATTTCACCAGACACTCCAAAATTTTGCGCAGATAAGTGAACTGCACAGTGCACTCAAAGCAAATGTACCAAAAGCAACTGTAGATCACAAAAAGCAATGCGCAATAATGCGCTGTGAGCGAAACACTCATGTTTTACAGTTATGATTTCGAGTGTCTTTAACTTGTATGTATGCATGATCGCAGGTTTGTTTTTTGGTCGCTTGATTTCAGTTGTTAGTTGAAGCCTTAGAAGCCTTAAAAAGTAAAATTGATTGTGGAACGTACACTTTAACACAAAAACATAAAGGAAGAAGTGTTATGTGGAACATTTTACATTCTATTCTTAAATAAGACGAAAGTGCCGTGAAAGGGTGGCTATTTTGCAGCACCTGTCGAAAAGTTCTAAAATTTGTGGCAGGCCACACATCAAATTTGTCTCGGCATAAATGTTGTATGACATTAAGGCAACCAAGAGAAGTGAAAAATGCAGTCAATGGATTGTCCAAGATTGTCAGCCGTTTTCATCAGTAGCCGGGCCCGGATATAAAAGCATGGCGCAGTTTTTTATCAAAATTGGTGCCGCCTATGGCGATCACATACATAGATGTGGATGACTTGCTGCCTAGTTCATCAACGTTAAGTCGAAAGGTCCTCATAGACGCTGAAGAAAAAAAGGGTTGATATCATCGGAAATTCAAATTCCAGCAGATACTACAGGATTAGCTGCCACCGTTGATATGTGGTCTGACCAATATCTACAACGATACTTCTTGGGCATCATTCCTTATCTTAACAACAATGTTCTTTGTGATTTAAAGTCAATGAAATCAGAGAAAAGCAGCGGAGAAAACATTTTAACTAACATTAAAAAAGTCTTCTCAAAATTTAATATTGAAAACATTGACGAGATCATATTTGTAACAGATAGGGGCAGCAACATGATAAAAGCAATAGAAAACAACATCAGGCTTAACTGCAGCAGTTGACAATTTAAACAACTGTTTAGAACAATCATTTTCAGAAACATCGGATCTAATCGAAACAGTGACGACATACAAAAAAATGGTTAGGTTGTTCAAAAAAGCCTATTTGCAGCATAAGTTAAACACATCTCTAAAGAGTTCATGCCCAACAAGGTGGAACTCAAACTACGCAATGCTGAAATCTGTCGACGATAAGATCAAGTTTGTTTTCGATTTTTGCAACGCCCCTTTCCGCCCCCGAAAACTGTAGAAGCCGTAATATTAGAGAAAGATCCTTGGTATGCATAATAATATGTATTTATATGATTCCTGTGAATTTGGTTCTAATTTAATAAAAAACATAGAAGTAATTCATGAAATTTATTTGTTTAGTTGACAGTGAGACCATGTCGATATATTATGGATATTTTCCAATAATATACAAAAAACAAAAATTTCGGTATATTGTTTGGTATATTTTTTATTCAAGAATCACTTAAGTGTTTTGTATTCTTTCGAAATGGGTAGCGGGTACTCTGGACTGCACCTTTTTACTTGTTATTTTGTGTCACGGTCGTGATGCTCATTGATCAAAAGGTATAGAGTTCGCATTTAATAAAGCATAATATCGCACGGTAGTCTTTTATTATATGATGCTCCTAATTCGCTTTAGTCTCTCTGAGAACCAGGCTTAAAGATGCAACTGACGTACTAAAGAAAAGACACTACTTTATGCACGCCTTCACACTTTCGGCAACACGAACGCCAGCGAAAATTTAAAAGACAGCTCACTGAAATTTTTATTTTAAATATTGTTTTCAAGAAATTATTTATTCACTTAACTAATAATGGTTATTGGTCTACATTTTCTGTCATTTCCTTATTTATTGCCTCCGTCCTCAGCCACTACATATTTTCACAATTGAAAAGTGCCGTTTTTTGTTACCCACTGCCCTGCCCAAATGTAACTAATACCGCTGCCGCACTAGTATTTTTTTAGCGTCGCGTTAGTACTATCGTCAAAAGTCCCAAAACCCGTTTAGACTATGTTCAGCGTTAGCTTCCACGTCCATATCCCATTCATTGTTGGCAAAATTTCATGCGCTCTTATTCAATATGAAATTTAACAAAATTATGATATCAAATGCTATGCAAAAAAGGATAAATTCTCTAAACAAAATGTCGGTAGCTATGTGTTGTGATGTGTTGAGCTTGGATGCACGAAGCTTTTAAACAATTTGTATGATTTGGTTGCTCTGATGCCAGGATTGTCAACGAAAGACACCCATTTTCGTTTAGCTATACCAATAGAAAATCGATTTGGTGTACAGTGTACACCCTTGGGTCAACATCAGACCATTGCCCGTTTGTTTGGAATTTTACATTTAAAATTTCATTTCTTTTTTCAAAATTCCGGAAAATCAAATCGTAAATCTTCCAAAAATTACCAGAAAAACGGATTTATCACATTAAAATACTTTAAAACGAGTAGGTAGTACACGCGTCCAAAATGGACGTTAGTGCTCTCCTTTCCTTTTACCAATCGACGAAGAGCTGCCAGTGCTTTTGTATGCGATCGAATGCGCGTTTGGTAAGTTTTGGACGCGGACGTAGACGCTCCACTAATGTGAACAGGCTATAAGGGGTAAAAATTAAGAGTGGCCGCTGCCACGTAAATCAGCTGATAGTATTTAAACAAACTTTGGCGGCTTTAAAATACACCACGAGCAAATAAATAATTCTAATCGATAACAAAACATACACCTATTGTAAGATTGAATATTTGTATGAACTTTTGATTTACGTACATTGGACAAGATAGGACATTGCCGTCACATATTATTTATTTATCCAATCTTTGGATCGTTTTTTGTAGTTTTTTTTCGATTCACTTAGAAATAATATCGCTTGACTGAGAAAATATACCGATAAATGAAGGCCGATATTTTCACATATTTTACGCATGTGAAATCCTTATGGGATTTTGCATGGGACAAATGTAACATTCGATCCAAAAGTGATTATACATACATACGTAGAAAACCCGAGTTTTTGGTGCTGTGGACGGAGGCTATTATTATTTTGTTCATAAATGTATGTATGTGTGGTCGTATATACAACAAATTCAAATTTTTTAAATGGTTTCGGTGTAACCTTAATTTTTACCATGTCGTGCTGAATTTGGGTACAGCAATGTCGGTTGAACGGTCACACTGACACTTATGGATTTCGTCTTAAAAAGTATCGGCCAATATCATTTATTTAGCTTATCTCGGAATCGATCTTTACAATTATAATCACTTTTGGAGTTAACATTACATTTGCTTTATTCAAAATCCTATGGGTAATAAACTATTTTAAAATATCGGCCAGCCATTTTATGTATATTTTCTCAGAGCCGCGATAGTATGTATATCGAGCTGAAATCAAAACACCACAAAATGGGAGCAAAGGTTTGAAAACCTAAATTAAGTTTGACGGCAGTACTCTATTTGGGCAACATTTTATTATCTACTTCGTCCAATAGTTTATCCAAATATTTTAGCTTCACTATCACCTTTGCAAACTTATCTGATTCAAATACAGACGATCAGATGATTTAGGTGGGAACAGCCACAATCAAATATTACTGTTGCCCATTTATTAGCATTTATTGCGGTAGATTGTGCAAAACGGCACAAGGTTAAAATAGGTAGTGGCTGTGGCAGAGGATATAAGCTAGGATCTTAGTAGTTACACATAATTAAACCTTGTTAACTTGGGTTAATGGGAAGGGCTTCGGTGAAATGACAAAAATGTAATGTTATGTTCAGTACAAATTTAAATATTTGTTGGTGTGCCGTGGGATGATGCTATCACTAACCAAAGAACACATAGATGTGTCAAATTGCCAAAAAAGTGATTTCACTTGAAACAGCATTATTAGCACCCCAAGCAAATACAACAACCGCTGAGTGCACGGCTGATTCGAATTTCGAACATCTGGAGCAGTGCACAGCTAACAGCATCGAATTTACTTCAGTCGCGGATCGACGGCGGAACGCTGAGCACGGGTGTACTTCGTTGCGCTGTGCTATCGTTTCTATGTATGCGTATGTGTATGTACACGTTGGTGCATATGAGTATGCGTATGCGTGTGAAGTTTTGCAACTGCGCGACAAGCGGCTAGCGCAATCCATTTTTGTTCTTCCGAGACGAAAGTCTTGAGAACGAAGATGACTTTCTTTGCTCGTGTCATACTAGGCTGCAACTTAGCCAACTTTTTACAAGGATTGCGTTGGCTCTGATGGTAGAGTGTTGGTCTGATTTGCATTAGATTGCGGGTACAATCCCAGGAAAAGCGCAACGAAGTACACCCGTCCTCAGCGTTCCGCCGTCGATCCGCGACTGAAGTAAATTCGATGCTGTTCGCTGTGCACTGCTTCCGATGTTCCAAAATTGAAATCAGCCGTGCACTCAGCGGTTGTTGTATTCGCTTGGGATGCTAATAATGCTGTTTCAAGTGAAATCACTTTTTTTGCAATTTGACACATCTATGTATGTGTTCTTTGGTTAGTGATGCTATTTTCATCGAAACTGTGGAAGGCATTAAAATGCAAAGTTTGCATTTTGGATACATTTTGGATTTGAGCTATTGATATATGTCAGTATTTTTGTTTTATTAACATTGTATGTATTTTTAAATTTCTAATAGTGGTCACACTGGTCTTAAACAATTCAACATTCAACTAAGTAAAAATAAAACGGCATGGAGAATTGTACGTATACCTTAATACTCTTTAAAACTGTAGCTACTACTACTAACACTTTCAGCCATCGATTTGAATGATTCCATGGCCGTTGATGATTTGGACCCGGAACAGGAAACATCCTTATTAAATCACAATCTGACTTTTAACAGTAGCATTGAAAACACAATGCCCTTGACGGCTATGGGAGAAGATTTTGAATCGACGTCCAATCTCAGCTTCAGTCCAAGTGAAACCGAGCATCTTAAGCTCAAGCAAAGGGAAAATAAAAAGAGCATTACTGCCACGCGCAGTTTACGCAGCGCACTCAAGGATCTGCCAGTGATTGTCGAGGACAAGCAAACCATAAACGGCAGCCTAAGTTGTGTGGAATCAAGCGTCGATATGGGGGAGGCATCTAGTTCATTCGAAGAGAGCGGGCGTGTCATTAATATTGATGATACACAGGATGAGACTCCCGGCGACATCGGAGAGACAACGGTCTGGGTCTCGGAGCAATCGAATGTCGAAGAAAGTGGCATTAATACAGTAACACCAATATCAACTTGCTTTGCAAAGCAACTAGTTGAGGTAGGCCGCCGCTACTGGTCATCAACATCGGAGATTCAGCGATACACAAAAGGTTGCTTCTGGTCACCAGACGGTACGTGTTTGCTAATACCAGTTCACATGGATGGCATGCATGTGGTAGAACTTCCCTTGGACTTATACAATTCTAAGAACGTGGCTCTGGATCGAAGCCTTACGAAGTTAAAATCCGCAGTGCATGTTCCTGAGGGCGGTGCCGTTTACGATTGCACGTGGTATCCGCTAATGAACAGCCAAGATGCCAACACCTGCTTGTGAGAAGCTATAATGATATCTTGAAGCAGTGTCACTAATGTTGTATTATTTTATCGATAGATGGATAGCCACACGTCAACACGAACCAATTCACATGTGGGATGCATTTGACGGTCGTCTGCGATGTAGTTACAGTGGCTATAACGAAGTAGACGAAGTGATAGCATCTATTTCGCTTTCCTTTTCTAATGATGGTCAAAAGATCTATGCTGGATTCAAACGCTGTATCAAGATCTTTGATACGAATCGTCCTGGTCGGATCTGCGATGAGTATGCCGTTAAATTTGCCGTTTCTTGCATAGCCCAGACTTCAGAGCATGCTCACGCACTCACTTGCGGCAACTGGAAGGGCTATATTCAGCACTTTGATTTACGTTGTTCCCCAAAACAAGGTCCGATGTTTACCCTGAGAGGCCATTCAGCAGGAATTACGCAGTTACGGTATGCTAACGACGGATCAAGCAATTGGCAGTTGTTTAGTGGTGCCCGGAAGTGCCCCAAGCTTTTACAGTGGGATATGCGTAATTACAAGGAACCGATACGTGAATTTCAGCGAATGGTGAAAACCAACCAGCGCATACAGTTCGATCTCAGCGCGGACCAAGGCTGGTTGGCTAGTGGAGACACAAACGGAAATGCGCATATATGGAACCTGAAATCAAATTATAATACCCAGTCTACTAAATTGCCAGTGCATGGTGACTGCTGTAATGGCATCGGCTTTCATCCCACAATGCCAATATTGGCTACCAGCTCGGGTCAATACCACTTCGTCACTGGCGACAATCACGAGAGTTCAATGGACATAATAAAAACCAACGCTTATCAGGAAATTGAGATGCAAAAGCTTATAATTGATTATGAGAACGCTCTTATGTTGCTCTGGTTTGGGGACAGTTGATTCTGAATTGGAGTGTTGCGCACTTCTGTCTATTTTGTTTACTTTAACTATGTGGGTCAAATATAAAAATATTAAGTTTTTGAAACCATTCCACAGAAGTAAAGAAAACATTGATGTCGC
Source organism: Drosophila immigrans (assembly GCA_963583835.1). Lineage (NCBI taxonomy): Eukaryota > Metazoa > Arthropoda > Insecta > Diptera > Drosophilidae > Drosophila > Drosophila immigrans. The sequence goes on along the minus strand of OY757143.1, from coordinate 11,499,940 downwards.
ATATTTGAATGAAAGCAATTTTACGGTTTACCAATCATATATATTTATTTAAATTATGCATTTTATTGTATTACTATAAGAATTTTCTTATTGTTATTAATTTCTGCAAACTTAACCTCTTCATTTAGGACCAAACCTAAAAAAAACACTTGCGTAGGCTGCAACCAAATAAACATTAGCTTTAGAAATTGCGGTTTTCACTTTCCTTATAAAAAAAGTTTTATTCGTTGGTTATTGGTGTTGATTATATTAATTATAATAAATTGATTACATATCGAAAGCGTTATTATCAATTGAATTGATGGTTTTGCATTAGACTTTGTTTATTTGTTGAATTAGATTTAAAGTTTCCACATGTCTTGGATTGTGTGTGGTTTTTAATTTAGAAGTTTATAAACTTGTCTATTTATATAAGTTATTATAGTTAAGTTATAGAAATACACATTTAAATCGGTTAGTGAGTTCCAATTAAGCTATCTGGCATAGAGCCTTTTACTTCGCACAAAAAGTCAGAAGAGTTTCGAAGCTAATGCAAAATTTTAACTAAGAATCATCTGCTCCCTAATAAATTTGGTTTAATCAAAGTTTATGGCCAAAAATTGTGCGCCATTTTCATCTCATCCTTTTTCTAAATATTACTTGACGTTAGACAAAATATGCATTTCTCAATTTATATATATGTGTATATACATATACATTATATATATGTGTATATATATATGTATTATATATATATATATATATATTTATGTATATATGTATTAAATTGTGTAAAATTAAACAAAAAAAAATGATGTGTTTTGCTTTGTATGTTTTTATTTAAGTGCTTTTTTTTTGTTTGTAAGCATTTCTTATATATTTTTTTGTTTATCATTATATAGTAGATAGAAAATGCGAACAGATACAGAAATATTATAAAAGTCGGCATGCTGACAACTTCACAAAAATTAAAATTAAATGATTGTGAATTAAATACGATTTAATTAAATAATATATTGAGTTTAAATAGTTTTACTTTAGTATTTCAAGCAAAGCGAACACAGAACGATAGGCAAGTCTGGCGGTAATCAATTATTTTAAAAATACATTCTTTTTTTTTTTTATAAAGAAAATGTCTAACTGCTGCTACTCGATTCAAAATGACGTTAAATGAAGTCTTGTTTCCCAATTTGGTTTACAGTATTATGTCATTTAGCTTTATATAAATGTTTTTGAATTAATTCGCAGTGTAGAATAAGTGTTGTATAAGGTTTCGTTTTACTAGATCTAAGCTGCTACTCATGTTGCGTGTAGTACTAGCACTTCTTGCTTTTGCTTAGCAAAATATTATATTTATTTTTGTATAATACTTGAATTTTTTTAAGCAAGTCGCCATTTGATGCGCAAAGTGTTGTAGTTGATCTTGTTGATGATTTAATATGAAGTGTAGCATTCACTGTAAGATGCGCCGAGAATGTGTATCCAGCAGCGACCGCAATTGTTTATGCGTCTAACCCGACAAGGCAATAGGATTCTGTTGCTCATCAATATCCTGGGTATGAGCCTTGTTTTGGCGCACCACTTCAGCGCGACGTTCCTGTAATGAAGAACCAAAGCAATGGTTACCAAAAATACGAATTCGAGAACAGAATAAAATATTTCTTCTACACATGAACGGCAGGCAAATGATGTTAAAATATGGAGATGTGCAATTTTTTTCTGTGTGTGTTTTCGATAAGGGCACCTACAAGTTTTTGAACTTTTTCAATTTTTTTGAGCAATTCCTTCTCGCGATTTTGCTCGGCGGCGTACAATTTGTTTTCGATAATGCGCGCCTTTTCCTCAAGCTTTTGATTTTCCAATTGATTGTTCTGCGATTTGATTTCAGCAATTTTGATTGTATTCTAAATGAGAAAATGAAAACCAACAGATTTTGTTAATCAAACAAAAATGTCTAGTATACGTAAATGTATTTGAAAACTATTACATATATTTTTTATGCAAATAAAAAAAAATGAATATCACAAACAACAATGATGCAAATCTAGTTAATAAGGAGTAAAAACTTATAACTCACATGCTCCTTGAGACGATTTAGCATTTTCTTTATATTCTCATCGCGTAAGGCTTGCGCGGTTTTCAACTTTTCTTCAATTGCTTTCTGCTCATAGGCTTTTTGCTGCTCCAAAGTCTCACGCGTCTTCTCTATTTCCTGGGCATGAATCTGTGAAAAATCCATTAAGATATTTGAAACACAAAACAAAATAAAACATAACTGTTATATAATAGTTATATTGATTAAAAATTATTGTGAAGGAATGACCTTCTAGGTGTTGCTATTAAATCTGTATTTTGATAGCATATGTTATGTATGTGTGTTATAAAATATACATATATGGAGATTTATTAGTTAGGAGTTCGAATCCCGCTTGTAAGATTTTGGACATTTCATTATTTTTAACAAATTTAACAAGTTTTCTAAATATTTCAGAAATATTTTCGGAATCTTTTTTACTTGTTTTTTTTTGCAACATTTATGTTGTTTTCTTATTTTGCCCCGACAGCTCGAATTTACGAAAAGTAATCTCCATTTCCAATCTTTTTATGCTATCTTATTTTACTGATAATAAACAAACTGATGTCATATATACTGATGCATTGCATATTGCTATATTCATTAGATTTCCAATTAATTATTTTACTATCTTGCTGGCCCCGCAGCTTCGTCCTCACTGCAAACAGCCATTTGATGTGGACATCCAAATTATTTCTGCTCTTTCTCCAAAAATAAATGATCTTAGGTTTTTTTCAAAATAGCCAATACAAATGAAAATAGAGTTGCAAGTAGGAATGTGCAAAAAAATAACTGCGTTGAACATATATTTCGTTTGGCGATATGTGCAGATATCGATGTTTCCGATGTTCTTGTAGATATCGCCGTTACGAACGCATACATTTTTTTTTTAACAAGCAAAAACAAACTAAGAAAAGTTATCTGTATTACATTAAGAAATGCATTTAAATTTTAAACCATTCCTTGCATTGAACCTTACGAAACATCAATACATCAAAGCACTAGCCATACAACACAATAGATATGTCACCTCATAGAACGAATTTTATTCATTTTTCACAAGCTGTGCTTTCATTTGTATGTAAGCATGTGTGTATGTACACGTTGGCGCATATGAGAATGCAACTGCGCGACAAGCGGCTAGCGCAATCCGCTTCTCAGAGACGAAAGTCTAGAGACGAAGATGACTTGTTGTTCGTGTCATACAAGCTTGCAACTTTTTACAAGAGTAAAAAGCCTGATTTACTCTTGATTGCGGGTTCGACCCGCGAAGAAGACTGCCATTCTTATTACTATTTCTTATATGTATTTAAAATACTTGTATGGCTAGTGATCAAAGCTTTAATCCAACATCGATATTTTAATTGGAAAGCATCAATCAAGAGCGATATCGATATTTTTCCCTAAGAATAACATCTCTATACCAAAAAACAAAAATGGGCCAATTAATTACATTTTCAAACAGTGATTAAAGAAAGTTAGTGAAATTATTTCGGCTAAAAAATCGGCTAGATGTTCATATCTAGGTTGTGTGAAAATTGCAGCATCGTAGTATTACCGTTTGGGTGTGCGTTGATAGTACTTTAGCCCTATCACTGTCTACGAAACACCTTTATATACATATGTATATACTAGATACCTTTAGTTTTTCCTTCATATCGCTGATAATGGCATCACGTTTCTCCACATGGTGTTCCATTTTAATTTCCAGCTGCTCCTTGGTCTGAGTAATAAACTCATTGGTTATCTCGTCTTTCTTTCGCGTAGCCTCCTCGACCTTTGCAAGTTTGATGGATATCTCGGCCATCTTTCTGGCTTCAAGAGACTGAAAATTAATTATTAAGTATGTAAATTCCTTTACTTAATTCTTTCACTTACAATGCGTCGCTCTTCGGCTGCTTTTAACTTTTGCTCTATCTCCTCGACGCTTACGTTTTTGCCAGGGGTAACAGGACGCTTTGGCACTGGCACATTGGGTGCTGGTTCGGCTAATATGACCTCATAGCTAAGACCACCACGTGACTTCTCCTGACAACGGATCTCAGTGGCTACAATTAAACACGAAAATGAGTCTTTGGTTAGTAATATAATATTATATCATTAGGCAACTTTGAAAATGAAAAAGGGCAAGGGATGTTGAAAACAAACTTGTACAGTGTAATTTACTATAAGCTTACAAGCGAACCACCCTTAAGATGCACAACAGTATGACGTAATTTGTGCAGATGCACAACAGTATGATGTAATTTCTGCACTGACCCGCTCGTGGTTTTCATTTCAGATTTTTTTAATTTTTAACGGTTAATAAATATACATATCAGAGAACGTCAAAGGTGGATGTTTGGAAAAGCCTTAATAATGCCTAGAGCATTGAATTTTGGTATGCATAAAAATAATTATAGTCTCAATGATTCCTGTGAATATGGTTGTAATCGAATGAAAAATAAGGAAGTTATTAAAGAATCAATTTGATAGGGAATATTCACATACAGATGTTCCCGCTTTGTTTATTTAATCGAAAGTGTGACGTAGGCATTATAAATTTTTAAAAAAATACACACAAAAAACATATCGGCATATTTGTTTGGTATATTTTTTTTTTTAAATATCATCTGTGTTTTGTATTCTATCGAAAAGGGTAGCGGGTTTTTTACAGTCGAGCACTCTCGAATGCAGCTTTCTTACTTGTTTTAATTCCATTTTGATTGCAAAAAAATATATGCTTATAATTATCAGACTGAAGGCCTTTAACTTTAACTTAACATAAAGCGTAACCGAAATCTGTCGATACAAAGGCTGGTATCACAACAATCTAAATAATCAATGATTTCCCTGCTTATATCCATGTGAAATGCTAAAGGAGTTTCAAATCATGAAGTTCAGTTACTATATCTCAATTTCTACTCTCACAAACACATCTTGCAAACAAAAATAAATTTAATGTGAGAGGTTACTCAGGTTACGCAGTATACTGTCCCCCCGTTTTCTAGTACTTTATTTTAAGAATAGCAGCAAAAAAAAAACAATGCCATGCACACCCTCTGAAGATCTCGTCTCGTGATATCAAAGCGAAAGCTGGCCAAAGGACCCAAAAAAAAGTGCCCGCACTTAATTGACTTCGCAATTACTAAAACTATTCCTCGAAAACCTGATCAGCGCCGAATGCCATTCGGATCTCTCATCTGACTGCTCGTCTTCATTCATTAATCTATTCAGTCACCCAGAGCTTCCGGATATATTGACCTCACCAAAAACCAAATGGCTAGATAAAAACAATTAAGATTGGAAGATTACGAAAATATTTTTGAAATATTCAGCAAACCTATTAATTTGCTAAAAATTAAAAACGTTTTTCTCTAAGTCAAATATTTCTCAATCTGGAACCGAACTCAATAACTCGAACTCAAATAATTTAAAAAAGTAAAAGCAAATTGTCCAGAGCAATACTTGATCCGCTGCTGCTTGCTCAGCTGCAAGCCTTTTCATACATTAAGGCCATTAGCCCGTTTTTGACTTAGGTCTTCCATGTTTATTACATGACATGATTATGTATTGCTGATTCCGAACTGTATCCTATGACTTTCGATTTTTCGGTATACCAGGAATACCTGGATCCAAGGAAATCAGATTTTGCGATGTTATCATCTTAATGTTATTTTAGGTAACTTACCTATAAATCCTTAGTTTCCTTGTGTTAACGTTTGTTACCTAATTCCTTCGAATCGACAAGACTTTATTGATGGTTTACTCGAAATGATCTGTGCTTTGTCTATGAGCCAACTATCGTAGTTCTATCTAGATCAGAGCTACTTACATTTCATCCAACTCTGGATTTTAAAACCAAACTTTTCAGATATGGACTTATAAGTTTGGATATACCAGTCGATCAAGTTAATTGTTTTGGAAAGACAAACTTTCCCAAACTGCTTAATCGACTTGATTGGTCTAATTTGTATTCTTGTAGATTTAAATGCCGTGTCTAATTTGCGGTACACTAACTTATGCCCTGTATACCATCTAATTTTCCGCATAGGTCTAACAAACCTCCTTGTTTACGTAAAACAAGTAAGAAAGCTACAGTCAAGTGTGCTCGACTGTAAAATACCTTCTACACAGTATTGTAGAGCACGAAATTATTTTTCAAATATTAAGAAAGCTTGTTAAAAATTAAAAAATTAAATCCCAAAAATTTTACAAGCGCGATTCGAACTCCGGCACCGGCGCACACTGAGACACGCATGCGGGCGCTCTAACCACAGCGCCACCAAACGACTTTGTGTGAAGCGTTCTAATAAGAATAAAGTTCCCATTACACATTGTTTGAGGTTTTCTTTATCAATTGCAATTTTTGCAGCATACTTTGGGTGAATTTTTTTTTTTTAATTTAACTTTTTTTATTTTTAGGCAATTTATAACAGAGTTTCCAACTATTATATCTATTTTAAATATCATACATAATTTTAAAAAGTAAAAAAAAAATTGTCTGGAGCGTTACTTGTACCGCTATTGTCTGCTTAGGAGTAAGTGTTTTCATACATGTAGGCGTAAGAAAAGCGCAATTTAATATGGCTTATATCATCCATGATTTCACTGAAATTTTCAGGAAACGTCCATGTTTGTCTATTTCAGAAGTGTACGAAAAGTTACAGCTATAGCTATACGGCAACACCTTTAAAGTATGATTTTTAAAAGCTGTAGTGGGCGTGGCAAAATTGTAAAACAAACTTGACCTGCGTGCAGTCATATCTAGTGTTTTAAACAAAATTTCGTTGCTCTTATAGTCTCTGAGATCTAGATCAGTCAAACGGACAGACAGCCATGGCTATATTGTATCGGCTGTTGACACTGATCAATAATATATACTTTGTGGGTTCGGAGATGTCTCCTTCTGCGTGTTACATACTTTTTCTGTTGGCACTAAGTTATAATACCCTTCTACCCTATGGGCCATATTATTGAATATTATTGAATATGGTATTTCCTACTTGTTCGTATATTCTAATGTGACCCCCGATCTTAGGGTTGTGGGGCTAGAGAGCAAATAGGTCTGTATGCTCCTAGCCTTCTGATACATGGCACACGATCTTTCCGAGCTGCCGGATGAATTAAAGAGACTGGTGGATATGGTCGTTGACAGGTCTTCTATGAAAATTTGAGGGGCGGCCCCAAAGTGTACTGCCTATGCTGACGACATAAGAGTAAATATGATTATCACCGTTATGAAACTCACTATAAAGGAGCTCAAGGAGTGGACAGTATAAGCCGGAGTCAGTATCACTGCGAATAAGACGACCTTTTACATCTTTACTAAGACGTACAATTTAGATCCACTCGAAATCGGCAATACATTACTAGATCCGAGTTCGCACGTAAAATACTTGAGTGTGATTCTGGACAGAAAATTGATCCGGAAACTCACTATAGAGGAAAGGGTAAAAAAACCAAAAAAGCTGAGTAGTATTTGGGGGCTTTTACCCTCTGGTATGCTTTGTCTTAACGTCTCAGTGGTTCGTCCTATCCTTACTTACGGCATCTTTGAAATAACAAATGCAATAACAATTCAATCAGAACTTAGTTTTACTTTTTGATCCGAAATCGAAATTAAAAGAAGAACTCAAATGAGATGGTTTTAATCATGGATTCAGATGCCTCCGATCACATTGTAAATATTAAAGGTTTATTCTGTGAATTTGAATATATGGAAAAGCGGGTAATTTTTCATTTGAAAAAGCGGTCATTTTAATATCATCTTTATACCCCAACAAGTAAGAAAGCTACAGTCGAGAGTGCTCGACCGTTTGATACCCGCAACCCATTTCGAGAGAAAACAAAAAACTTAAATAATATTTTAACAAAAAATATACCAAATATACTAAAACTATTTATTTTGTATATATTTGAAAATAGCGGGTGAAAATCACAACACCGTTATGGTCACACTGTCAACTAAACAAACAAAGCGCGGGCAGCTGCAAGTGAATTTTGCATATAAAATTGATTCTTTAATAACTTCCTTGTTTTTCATTCGATCTCAACCAAATTCACAGGAATCATTGAGAATATAATTATTATTATGCATACCAAAATTCAATGCTCTAGGTCTATTATTACGGCTTTTACAGACTTTTGGGGGCGGAAAGGGGCATCCAACTTTTGAAATAAACTTGATCTGCGTAGGACCTATAGGAGTACTGTCTCCAAATTTGGTAGCTCTAGCTCTTATAGTCTCTGAGATCTAGGTGTTCATACAGACGGACAGACGGACAGACGGACATGGCTATATCGTCTCGGCTGTTGACACTGATCAATAATATATATAGTTTATGTGGTCGGAGATGCCTCCTTCTGCCTGTTACATACATTTTCTGTTGGCACTAAGTTATAATACCCTTCTACCCTATGGGTAGCGGGTATAAAAATTTATGACAACACTTGCAGCTAAGCAGCCAACAGGGGTTCGAGTCTCTAGACAATTTTTTATTTAACTTTTTAAAATTATGTGTTATTTATAATGGATATTAAGCTAAAAAAAATTTTCTATATTGCCTGGTAATAAAAAAAAGTTATAATTTGAAAAAAAAAAATCCCCCATAGTATGCTGAAAATCTTGCAATTGTTAAAGAAATCCATACAAAAATAATGGGAACTTTGTACTTATTAAAATGCTTAACACTAAGTTGTTTGGTAGCGTAGTGGTTAGAGCGCACGTATGCGTGTCTCAATATGCGCGGGTCCTTGAGTTCGAATTCCTCATGTAAAATTTTGGACATTTAATTATTGTTAGCAAATTTAACCAGTTTTCTAAATATTTCAGAAATGCCGAGCACACTCGACTGTAGCTTTCTTACTTGTTTTTATTTGCAACATTTATGTACTTTTATCATTTTGCCCCGACATCTCGAATTTACGAAAATTATATTCTCCATTTCCAATCTTTTTATGCTATCTTATTTTACTGATAATAAACAAACTGATGTCATCTATACTGATGCATTGCATATTGCTATATTCATTAGATTTCCAATTAATTATTTTACTATCTTGCTGGCCCCGCAGCTTCGCCTCTCACTGCAATCCCACGCCGCAGCCTTTTGATGTTTACATAAAAATTAACTCTCCACTTTCTCAAAAAATAAATGCTCTTAGCTTTCATTTAAATTAGTCATTACAAATGAAAATAGAGTTGCAAGTACGAATGTGCAAAACATAACTGCGTCGAGCATATATTTCGTTTGGCGATTTTTCATTTCTAATTTCCAATTTATTTCAGATTTTTTTTGTTTTTTAATTAAATTAGCATACTGCTACTGTAATGGCAGCTTAACCTAATTATATATTAAAAATTTTAATGCTACTAACTAAATTATGCTAACAGAGAGGGAGATCAGGACTAAGTAACGATAAAAAACAATTATACACATATGTAGATCAGTCAACAGTCAATAACGACACAGATCAGGATATGAGCCTGCTCGACAGATCCTGCGGGTGAATCCTTTTTAGCCGTCTCTTACCCCCATATCTCATTAGGCGTCGAGCAAGCATATTTGGATGTAATGCCATTCTATTAGAGTAGTTTTTGGCCTACAGTTGCATTTCGCAGATATCGGTGTATCCGATGTTTCTTGCCGTTACTAAACGCATACATTTTTTTTGTAAAACATGAAAAAACAAGCTAAGAAAAGTTATCTGTATTACATTAAGAAATTCATTTAAATGTTAAACCGTTCCTTACATTGAACCTTACGAATCATCAATACATCAAAGCACTTACCATACAATACAATAGATATGTCACCTTATAGAACAAATTTTATTCATTTTCCACAAGCTGTGCTTTCGTATGCGTGTGTGTATGTACGCGTTGTCGCATATGAGTACGCGTATACGTATGAAGTTTCGCAACTGCGCGACAAGCGGCTAGCTCATGCCGATTTTGTTCTTCCGAGACGAAAGTCTAGAGAACGAAGATGAGTTGTTGCACGTGTCATACAAGCTTCCAATTTAACTTTTCACAAGGATTGTGTTGGTCTGATTTGCACTTGATTGCAGGTTCGACCCCCGGAGAAGACTGCCATTATTATTACTATTTATTATATTTAATATACTTGTATAAAGCTTGATCAAAGCTTTAATCCAACACGATATTTTATTTGGAAAGCATCAATCAAGAGCGATATCGATATTTTACCCTAATAATAACAACTCTATCCCAAAAACAAAAATTGGCCAATTAATTACATTTTCAAACAGTAATTAAAAATAGAGAGAGAAATTATTATCGGAAAATTACTTCTTCGTGGTCGCCTAGATGTTCATATCTGGGTTGTTTGATAAAAAAATTGACTCAAAGAACTAACCAAAAAATAAAGTGCGAGTGCCAATGCCATTCGTGCTTAGCGAGTGCGAGTGCCGAATCCACCGCATCATTTTTATGATCGGCAATAGGGGTGGAAATTAATACTCGTAATATTTGCTGTGGGTATTTGATGCGCAAGTGAAGATTGTGAGCGGATATTTTGTGTATACGTAAATGTATTGATGTTGTTGTTGGGTTTTTATACCCGCTACCCATAGGGTAGAAGGGTATTATAACTTAGTGCCAACAGAAAATGTATGTAACAGGCAGAAGGAGCCATCTCCGACCCCATAAAGTATATATATTCTTGATCAGTGTCAACAGCCGAGACGATATAGCCATGTCCGTCTGTCCGTCCGTATGAACACCTAGATCTCAGAGACTATAAGACATAGAGACACCAAATTTACATAGGTACATAGGTTCCTTCATTCCCTACGCAGATCAAGTTTGTTTCAAAAGTTGGATGCCACGCCCCCTTCGCCCACAATAAGCATTAATCTAGAAAAAGTCAATTTTTTTGTATGTAAATTGCGTATAACTAAAAAAGTTCTTTGTGTAATGATGTGTAATTTGGTAACCCATCTGCGCTTAACACTCTTAATATACCCTGTAATTTTGAGAATCGGATAAGTAGAACAAAAGTTATTCGTTAAATTATTTATCAAAATTGTTGTGCCCAATGCATCTGGACGTTTTAAGTGTGTGAATGACCTAGAGATATCAAATTTGGTGACAGCATTCATGTAGGTCTTACGCAGATCAAGTTTGTTTTAGATTTTTGACACGCCCCTTTCCGCCCCTAAAAACTGGAAAAGCCGTAATAATAGACCTAGAGCACTGAATTATTAAAGACAGAGTGGCCGAAGCGCAAGCACTCGCAATACTCGCGACAATAATGTGTGTGTGTGTGTCTTGAATTTTGTTAAAGGGTGCGAGTAGCATCGCATCACAAAATTTAATGAGTGTGGGTAGTTGACCAAAAACAACCACCTTTGACGTTCTCTGATGTGTATGTACACGTTGGCGTGTATTGATATGCGTGTGTAGCGCATGCCGATTTTGTTTTTTCGCGACGAAAGTCTCGATTCTGTTGCTCATGTCATACAAGCTTGCAAACTTAGCGAAGTCTGTACAAGGAGTGCTTTGACAGTGTTTTCGACTTTTAGAGTGTTGGTCTGATGTGTACTTGCTTGTAGGTTCGATCCGATAATAATAAAGAGCTATGACAATATGTTAAACGGGTTCTTAGGCATTTAAAGGGTACTATAAATTTGAAGTTCATTCAAGAAATCTATAAAATACTATATAGTTTCAGTTTATTTGTATGAAGTTGACCTAACATACTTTTCTAAAAAATTCGTGTAATTTTGAACGCATTTTAGACTGGCACAAAATTGTTTAATTTGTTAAAATAAATCAGTGAAAATTGATTGCATTTTAATAAAACCCCAAATACATTTTTTCCCATTTCGACATCGCCACAGAGTCAGAAAACGGGCGCACGTGGTGTTTCCTATAGATATATTCCTCGCCAAATTTCCTTTAAACGTAAGCTAATTATTGTAAAACTTTGGTATATCTGGAGCCAATATGGTTAAGTTGCAGGGGAACTGACCCTTAAACCGTCAACATAAAATTGACCATGTGAAAAACAGCGTTACCGTCTCAGAGCTCAGAGCGCACTGATAATTAATTATGCAATGGACTGGGAAACCTGCTCTTACCTGCGGAGACTACAACAATAGTCTCTCTAACTATACTACAACTACAACAGCAACATTAACTGTAACGGTATCGGCTGCCCGCTCGATCCCATCGTCATCAACAAATGCTCTTTTTGTGTCATCGATGACAACAACAAAAGCGTTTTACGAATCACCGATCAAAACAATTAAAACAAGTTCTACGACTGCAGCGTTGCCAATAAAACATAAAACAAAAGTAAGTAAGGAAAGTACTGGCCCGCTTGTGCAGACTGGAATGGATCGTTACATTCAAATTAAACGGAAGTTGAGCCCTTTAAACTCGATTGCAAAAATTATCCGTAGAAGTTCCAGTGCATCTTCAAGCGAAAACCTCAACAACACCAATAGGTTTAAAATTCTAGCGGACCTTTCGGACGAACCCGAGGTAGATGTCAAAAAGAAGCCAAAGCCACTACCAATATACATACATACTTGAGAAAGCTCCAAAACTCTTTTTAACAAAATTGTAGATCTTATTTTAAAGGACAACTTTAATATAATTCCCCTTGCACGGGGTAATATCCATGAAACAAAAGTTCAAATGAAGTCGGAAGATAATTATAGAGTTTTAACTTAGCATCTAATAAAATGAACTTCGACACGTACGAACTGAAACGGTGCAAGAGCCTTCAAGTAATACTAAAGCGCATATAGTCTAATGTAACACCAGCAGGAATAGAAGATGAGGGATTTAACGCCAAATTAGTCTTTAACATTTTAAACTAGGAAAGGAAGCCTCAACCGCTTTTTAGAGAAGAACTGGAACCAAATAAATGCAACGGACCTGTACAATGTATGAATTGTCATGAATATGGCCACACACGGTCATACTGCGCCCTGTGTGTGTAGCTTGTGTATATAAGGAGTTAAAAAGTTGAATCCATCAGCGACTACATTTCCCCTGGCAGACTAAGATATTGGCCAACATACACAAAAAACTGCCCGATTTGACTTAACTAAAAACATTCCAAGGAACCTGTTTAGCGCCGAAAGTTATTCGGATCTTTCATCTCATCTTGTATTCTTGCACTGACATAAGTGCCGCCGTCAATTTGTTCTAAAATAAATTAAATCTTTGATTTGATGCCAGTATTCCTTCCCATTTTCCGCATAGGTCTAATAAACCTCCTTGGTTTTGTAAGCAACTTTCTAACCTTAAGAACCTGAAGTCTAGACTCTACAAAAAGTTTAAACTTTCAGGCTCTATCTTAACTTTTTCGCAAGCAATTATATATGCTCGGTCTAATTTTATCGAGTGTAACGCTGTGTGTTATAAAAATTACTTAGCTCGCTGTCGGGTTAGCTTCTCTGAAAACCCAAGAATGTTTTTTAATTTTGTAAACACTAAGCGAAAGTCTTCGTCTTATCCTCCTTGTCTATCTTGCGAAAATTCGAAAGCATATTCTGGTCAGGCGATCGCTGATCTATTTGCTTCTTTTTTTCAAACCACTTATTCTTCTTCTTCCTATTCTAACGCGCCCTATCCTTACAGCCTGTCTCGGTCGAATTGTATCTTCAGTCCCTTAATGAGTGAGGAGTCTCTGATTCGATATCTTCAAATGATTAAGCCGGTGTTTTCGCCCGGTCCGGATGGAGTTCCTGGCTGTGTGCTTCGGTACGGAGCCGAGGCTCTATGGAACGTTGCTGAAATTATTTGATTTATCGCTTGAGTCATCGACTTTTCCCTATTTATGGAAGGAGTCTTTCATTATTCCTCCATAAGAAGAGAAGTAAGTCTGACGCCAAAAACTATTGAGGGTTATGTAAATAGTCTGCTATACCAAAAGTTTTTGAGAAGATATTAACAAGTCATTTACAACATTTATGTAGTTCTATTATTTCCCCCTACCAGCACGGATTTTTGAATCATAGATCCACTGTTACTAATCTTCTTGAGCTTTCTTCGTTCGTTTTCCTGGGTTTCCTTAAAAACGAACAAACTGACGTCATCTATACCGATTTTAGTAAAGCCTTTGACTCAGTATATCATTCTCTTTTGTTATATAAGCTTGACTTAATTGGATTTCCCAATAATTTGATTTGCTGGATTTCAAACTATCTAAGCCAAAGAACGCAAAAAGTTTCTTTTAAAAATTTTCTTTCTAATACATTCCAAGTTACCTCTGGAGTTCCCTAAGGTAGCCATCTCGGTCCCTTACTTTTCACATTGTTCATAAATGATCTAACTACTATTTTGACGCAATCTCGCGTACTATTGTATGCAGATGATGTTAAAATATGCCTGCAGTACAGGGATTGGCAATGCCATATCAAGTTGCAGAGAGATCTTGACTCTTTTCAGTCATGGTGCAAAGTGAACTTGTTAAATTTAAACTGTTCTAAATGTGTTGTGATGTCCTTCTACAGAGTTAATCCACATTTGGCCTCTTACTTACTGAATAACTTACTGAACAGTAACGATCTAAAAAGAATTACTGCTGTTGATGATCTAGGTATTCTCTTGGATCATAGACTTAAATTTTCTAACCACATTACTAGAACGGTCAATAAAGCTATGTCTGTTCTCGGTTTCATTAAGAGGTGGTCAAAGGAATTTGATGACCCTTATATTACTAAGACCTTTTATACATCACTTGTTCGTCCGATTCTGGAATATGGTCGTGCGTATGGTCTCCACAGTATTCTGTGCACCAGGATCGCATTGAATCTGTTCAAAAACAATTTCTCTTATTTGCTTTGCGTGGCTCGAACTGGAATGCTGAAGTGAGATTGCTGTCATATAGTAGTAGACTTCTTTTAATAAACCTATGTACTTTCTTTATCTAACCTTAGAATAATGCTTGGCATTTTATTTATTTTTAATCTTATTAATGGTGATATTGATTCTTCAGAATTAATATCGTGACTAACCTTTTCCGTTCCATCTAGACTAGACCCGTAGTTACATTCCGCTTACTCTCCCCCTATGTAGATCTAATTATGTAATAATAGATTTTCTCATGTATTTTGTAGCGCTAACACTGCTTTTAATCTTAAAACTTTACTACTAACCTATTTAACTAATAATTAGACTGAATTTAGCTTATAGTAATAAATTAAAATTGTTTCATTCCACCCGTTTCTTTCTTATGTCCGATCCTGTTTTTCTATTTTATGCTATCTGCTTTTTTTTTTTTGCATGCCCGAATCTATCCTGTCCGAACGCGAATCATGTCGTTTGTCCTGCGACAGCGCCTTTCGGTCGGTTGGGCGGGAGGAGGGTTTATTGGGATCCGCGCGTAACAAACATTGGCTTGGTATCGCTTGGGCCTCTTGAATGTGCATACAATGTACGTCAACGTCCAATACAATACAAGTTAAGATCGCATATTGATCTAAATCTTGTACTCAACCTTGAAGCTGACATCGACAACTTTGTCAACACACTGGAGTCCGCCTATGTCACCGCTGCTCGCATTTCAACTCGTCAAACTTTTTTTCGACTTTTTTTGTCATGTTAACACTTAAATTTAAAGAAAAAGATAAAACCCCTGAATATAAATCAAAATAAAGAAAAAGAAATTCGGGACCGCTGCACATATTTTACTATTAAATTGATTAAACAATTGAAACAGAGGTAAGCTATTTTTTTTTTATTTTTTATAAACGTCTAAATAATTTGGTTATTACTTTTGACTTCAAAATTCTTAAGCAGATTGATGTTTTTTCCGTCACAAAGATATTGTGCGTGGTGTAGAAAAGCATCACAGAAATTTTAGTGTTCCTGGAATACAAAAATATTTCTGAAATTGAACGCCAATACAACAACATAAATTTTGTCTTTGCCCTGGTCAAACGCAGAAATAGAAAGGGTTTTTAGCCAGGTTAACCTAATAAAATCCAAATTAAGGAATTCTATTGGCCTCAGCACGACTAACAGCATTCTAAGCTAAGGTAAAGTGTTAATTTCAAGCAAAAGATTTACTGTATTAATTTTTATTTTAATATACAGATACGGATTGCGAAGGATCGGAAAATGCTGCGTCGACTATGAAGTGCCTGCACATGATAGGCACTAATATGTCATACGCAAATGAGGAAGATCAAGAGAATATTGATAAAATTACGGAAATCTTTTAAACAAAAATTAACTAAATAAATGGTTATTTTTTGACATTATTTCGCTTTTTCTGGAACATTTGTTTTTACCTTTCTATTGGATTTTTTTTTACCATTTTCTTAAAGCTTTTTTCTCCATTCTTCACGTCAAAAACAGTTTTTTTTTCTGGTCAAAAGTTGGCAGCACTGCCCGCAAGCTCACCACAGCGTTAAAGAGCAATTATCAACATCTTCCATAAGGCACTCTGTGGAGGGAACCTATGCTCACCTATAGAAACTGTAGCGCCTATAAGAAATACAGTGGGCGGCTGGCACCTCACTGATTAAGACAGAGCCACAACATTTGCACAGCAAATGCATTTACACTACCGCCTGTATCGAATAACTTTCAGCTTCAACGTGCGCCAATGATATTTCGATCAAACGAGATGTCTCATATCATCAAAAATCAATTTGATCCAAAACTTTCCAGAGAGATAGAAAAAATCACCGATAATAAATGGTTTTTAAAACACTTGTTATTGTTGGAAGCAGATCAAGCTTGCTTTAGATTTTTTACACCCCCCTTTCCGCCTCCTTAAATCGAAGAAAAAATGATAAATGGTCGTAATTTTATAGCTAGAGTCTCCAATTGCAGTACGCAGATTAATACATACACTGCCGTGCACTTGAATATTGACAAGAATTTGTGTATGCTTCGTTACATTTTTCTCTTAATGTACTATAGCCATTGGCATGTGCTTTTATGTTTTCTGAAGAAGAGAACATAGGCAAACTATGGAAATAAGAGAGAGATCGCGACAATTTACCGATATAATTTTTTTTCGATTTTGCTTTGACCATTCCTAGAATGCTGTACTTTTTTGCATGTATGTATAGTCTAAATCAGGGGTGCCCAAACGATGCTTAAGACGGATCAAATTTCAATACATTCAAAAGAACACACCAACACTAGTAAAGAAAAAACAAGTAAGAAAGCTACAGTCGAGAGTGCTCGACCGTATGATACCCGCAACCCATTTCGAGAGAAAAAAAAAATTTTAATGATATTTTAACAACAAATATACCAAAAATATACTGAAACTTGTGTTTTGTTTGTATATATTTGAAAATAGCGGTTAAAAATCCACAACACCGACATGGTCACACTGTCAACTAAACAAATAAAGCGCGAGCAGCTGCAAGTGAATTTTGCATATAAAATTGATTCTTTAATACCTTCCATGTTTTTCATTCGATCTCAACCAAATTCAAAGGAGTCATTCTGACTATCATTGTTATTATGCATACCCAAATGCTCTAGGTTATTACGGCTTTTACAGTTTTTGGGGGCGGAAAGGGGCGTGGCAAAAATCTAAAACAAACTTGATCTGCGTAAGACCTACACGAATTTGATATCTCTAGGTCATTCACACACTTAAAACGTCCATATGCACTGGGCACAACAATTTTAATAAATAACTTAACAAATAACTTTTGTTCTACTTATCCGATTTTTACCAAAATTACAGGGTATATTAAGAGTGTCAAGCGCAGATGGGCTACCAAATTACACATCATTACACAAATAACTTTTCGAGTTATACGCGATTTACATAAAAAACAAGTAAGAAAGCTACAGTCGAGAGTGCTCGACCGTATGATACCCGCAACCCATTTCGAGAGAAAAAAAAAATTGTAATATTTTAACAACAAATATACCAAAAATATACTGAAACTTGTGTTTTGTGTGTATATATTTGAAAATAGCGGGAAAAAATCCACAACACCGACATGGTCACACTGTCAACTAAACAAACAAAGCGCGAGCAGCTGCAAGTGAATTTTGCATATAAAATTGATTCATTAATAACTTCCTTGTTTTTAATTCGATTTCAACCAAATTCACAGGAGTCATTCAGACTATCATTGTTATTATGCATACCAAAATTCAATGCTCTAGGTTCATTATTACGGCTTTTACAGTTTTTGGGGGCGGAAAGGGGCGTGGCAAAAATCTAAAATAAACTTGATCTGCGTAAGACCTACACGAATACTGTCACCAAATTTGATATCTCTAGGTCAATCAGACACTTAAAACGTCCATATGCATTGGGAACAACAATTTTGATAAATAATTACGCGAATAACTTTTGTTCTACTAATCCGATTTACCAAAATTACAGGGTATATTAAGAGTGTCAAGCGCAGATGGGTTACCAGATTACACATCATTACACAAAGAACTTTTGGAGTTATACGCAATTTACATTAAAAAAAACTTGACTTTTTCTAGATTAATGCTTATTGTGGGCGAAGGGGGCGTGGCATCCAACTTTTGAAATAAACTTGATCTGCGTAGGGTATGAAGGAACATTTTTGCCAAATTTGGTGTCTCTATGTCTTATAGTCTCTGAGATCCAGGTGTTCATACGGACAGACAGACGGACAGACGGACATGGCTATATCGTCTCGGCTGTTGACGCTGATTAAGAATATATATACTTTATGGGGTCGGAGATGCCTCCTTCTGCCTGCTACATACATTTCCTGTTGGCACTAAGTCATAATACCCTTCTACCCTATGGGTAGCGGGTATAAAAATTGACTTTTTCTAGATTAATGCTTATTGTGGGCGAAGGGGGCGTGGCATCCAACTTTTGAAATAAACTTGATCTGCGTAGGGTATGAAGGAACCTTTTTGCCAAATTTGGTGTCTCTATGTCTTATAGTCTCTGAGATCCAGGTGTTCATACGGACAGACAGACGGACAGTCGGACAGACGGACAGACGGACATGGCTATATCGTCTCGGCTGTTGACGCTGATCAAGAATATATATACTTTATGGGGTCGGAGATGCCTCCTTCTGCCTGTTACATACATTTTCTGTTGGCACTAAGTCATAATACCCTTCTACCCTATGGGTAGCGGGTATAATAACAATGAAAATATAAAATTTTTGGACACGAATATGGATGATATTTTTAACTTTGTAGATATTTATTATTCGAACAAATGTTGTGTACAGTGAAAATCAAATTTTATATTTAATTTCTATTTAAATGCCACGTGATGTTTACTTGTCAAATGACGCGCCGACAATGCAATAACTAAAAGCATAATACAATTTCTTGAAGTGGATGCACGTCGCCAAAGCAACAACAAAATGTTCATGAAATTTTATGACCCAACAAAAACCGTATGCAAGTCCAGTTACCTTGCACAAATGCAGATGAAGAATAGAGATAAGAAAACGAAAAATTGTTTTTGCAATTAGCATTGGCGCATGCCGATAGCCGTGTGTAACATACATACATATTGCTCGCCTATGCTTCGGAGCCAATTACAAAAACAAAGGAGCCATGGGAGCAATGGGGCTGGGCACCCCTGGTCTAAATGATTCCTGAAAATTTGTCAGTGTTCGGATGAAAAAACTAGAAATTGTTCAAGAAACAAGAAAACCAAACGTCTAAGAGATAGACAATGTAGTTATAATATATTAAATGCTTTAATGAGAACATTCTTGGTTTGGATACACATATGTACATATATAAATATGTATGAATATGCAAAATCATCTTCCACGCAACACAAAAAGCTCACGCGTGTACCAACACCTATATGTGTGCTTTAATGTTAGCGCCTATGGGTCAATTTGTGAATACAAATAACCCATATAAAAATAAATACTGCACCTTTCGAATTAATGCATTCATGCAGTGATTTGTTGTAAACAATCTTTATGGTTCTGCTGAGATGGGGATGCTAAGTATCTTATTTAACTTGTTACACATATTTTGTATTGCGCCTTCCATGATTAGCAGGTAAAAGATTAAAAGAATTTTAATTTTAAGCTAAGCAGCTAGATGCACAAAATCAAGGACCAATGTACAGTATTGAAGAAAAAATACAAAGCGGATATACTTGTACTCATACTATACATAAAGTTAAGGGCGATTTCGTTAGCTGTGGCAAGGTTGCTGCCCAAACGGGAGTGGTTGGTGGGTTTCTGGTTAAATATATACATAGGTGTCTACCATGGCGCCGACCAGTCGATTTTGACATGGGGACATGGGGGTCGATGGAGAAGGAATGACTCATTTCGCCGGTGCCGGCTAGTTGCTATTGCAGTCCAGTTGGGCGAAATTTTGTGTAGTATTTATTAACAGCTGTTGGTTGTCTTTTCCTTACTGTCTTTTTTTATAATATACTAATTCATTGTGAATGTGAAAGAATGACAGGCAACAATCATTGGATGCTCGGTCATCCTTACGAAAAACTATTGTCTTTTTGGGTTCATTCTTAGTGATGCTACTGCAGACTTCGTGTTTATTAACATTTTTAAAAAGTTATAGTGTCAATTGTAAAATTAAGACACAAATTAAATTAAACTAATTCTGCATCACATTTCTTATTATGTTTTATAATTAATTGTTATTATTAATTTTTTCCCCTGTAAATGAATATGTATATATGCGCACTTGGCTTGAGGCTTTTTTTTTTATATTTCATATAAATACTGTCCGATCCTCTCTATCTAATCTTCCCTAATTGTTCAAAACAGTAGATTTTATTAATACATTGCATTGTCTGAGAATGTGACGACTGTGGTAATGAATTGTTATTTAATAATGGTATAGTACTTACTTATAAATTTTACTTTTTTGTTGAGCCGTGGCTGCTTTGAGCGTATTTTATTGTTTTTCTTAATAGGCGCAGATCTTCTCGAAACTACTTTAAATAAAATATCAGTGTTGAAAAGCATGTTAGATAATTCATAAAATGTTAGGATTTACAAGATTACATTTAATAAGACATTTTTATGAAACTTGGGTAACAATTCGACGGTTTGTTAAAGTTTATTACATTAAAATTTCACAGAAAAAAACTTACAAAGCTTGGAAGAAAAGAACATTTAAATCACGTACTTTGTAAAACTTTAAATAAAAACAATTAAGAAGGCATAAGTCGAGTTTACTCATTTTGTGTGAGTAAACAAATATATAGCCGATTTATAGTTCCAGCTTTGGATGAAGTCGTTAACTTTTTTACGAGATCTGTGCAAAATTCTAATAAATTATTAAATACATAGGTAAAACAATTGAATCTATAAAGATATACAGTTTTCAACAATATGTTAAAAAAACTGCAGTCGAATTTCCAGAAGTCGTTCAACTGCGGCAAAAATCAAAAGCATTGAAAATCAAAAATCGAAGACAGTCGCCGTTTTTATACCCGCTACCCATAGGGTAGAAGGGTATTATGACTTAGTGCCAACAGAAAATGTATGTAACAGGCAGAAGGAGGCATCTCCGACCACATAAACTATATATATTCTTGATCAGTGTCAACAGCCGAGACGATATAGCCATGTCCGTCTGTCCGTCTGTATGAACACCTAGATCTCAGAGATAATAAGAGCTAGAGCTACCAAATTTAGGGACAGTACTCCTATAGGTCCTACGCAGATCAAGTTTATTTCAAAAGTTGGATGCCACGCCCCTTTCCGCCCCCAAAAGTCTGTAAAAGCCGTAATAATAGACCTAGAGCATTGAATTTTGGTATGCATAATAATAATTATATTCTCAATGATTCCTGTGAATTTGGTTGAGATCGAATGAAAAACAAGGAAGTTATTAAAGAATCAATTTTATATGAAAAATTCACTTGCAGCTGCCCGCGCTTTGTTTGTTTAGTTGACAGTGTGACCATAACGGTGTTGTGGATTTTTACCCGCTATTTTCAAATATATACCAAAAAACAAGTTTTAGTATATTTGGTATATTTTTTGTTAACATATCATTTAAGTTTTTTGTTTTCTCTCGAAATGGGTTGCGGGTATCATACGGTCGAGCACTCTCGACTGTAGCTTTCTTACTTGTTAATTATACCCGCTACCCATAGGGTAGAAGGATATTTTAACTTAGTGCCAACAGAAATTGTATGTAACAGGCAGAAGGAGGCATCTCTGACCACTTAAAGTATATGTATTCTTAATCAGTGGCAACAGCCGAGACGATATAGCCATGTCCGTCTGTACGTCTGTATGAACACTTAGATCTCAGAGACTATAAGAGCTAGAGCTACCAAATTTGGTGACAGTACTCTTATAGGGCCTACGCAGATCAATTTTGTTTTAGATTTTTGCCACGCCCCTTTTCCCCCCAAAAACTGGAAAAGCCGTAATAATAGACATAGAGCATTGAATTTTAGTATGCATAATAATAATTATAGTCTCAATGATTCAATGAATTTGGTTGGGATCGAATGAAAAACAAGAAAGTTATTAAAGAATCAATTTTATATGTGAAATTCACTTGCAGCTGCTCGCGCTTTGTTTGTTTAGTTGACAGTGTGACCATGTCGGTATGTTATGGATTTTTTTTAAATATATACAAAAAATAACAAATTTCAGTATATTCTGTGGTATTTTTTTTGTTAAAATATAATTTAAGTTTTTTGTTTTCTCTTGAAATGGGTTGCGAGTATCATACGGTCAAGCACTCTTGACAGTAGCTTTCTTACTTGTTTATTTTGTTTAGCAAACTTAACAAGTTTTCTAAATATTTTCGGGCTCTACAAAACTCTGTAGTGGGTATTTTACAGTCGAGAACAATCGACTATAGCTTTCTTACTTGTTGACTTATTAAATTGTTTCTTGAATAACTACCATATTTTAAGTCCGATCAATTCAATAGCGACAGACGGACATGGATAAATTGTTTCGTCTGTTGAATCTAATCGTGGGAGCCCACGGAATTTACTAACAATTTTTGTGAAGAAAGTTACTCTCTAGATACTGCCGTTTAGGTTGTAATTTGATTGCATGCTAACTATCGGGACAAATGACTTTATATACATACAAGTGAAGATATACATATGTATGTAACATATATAAGTATAATAATTCAAATTCATAAAGACCTTCAAAGTCTTTTAAAATAATTTGAAGCTTTGGTCTTTAATTTCATCTCAAATCAACAACATATAAAATAAATTTCGGGTTATACTTTCAATTTGAGGAGGCGGAAAGGGACGTGAGAAAATTATAAAACAAACTTGATCTGCGTGCAAGCATAACTAGTGTTTCTAGCTCTTATAGTCTCTGAGATCAAGGTTCATACAGAGAGATGGACAGACAGTCAGACGGACATGGCTATATCGTCTCGGCTGTTGACACTTATCAATGATACTTTATGCAGTCGGAAATGCCTCCTTCTGCCTGTTACATACATTTTCTTCTGACACTAAGTTACCCTATGTGTAGCGGGAATAAAAAACGAAAGCACATTGCAACGAAATACTCCCGTCAGTGATTCCATTTTTTTCTGAGTAAAAAAAGGTGAATAAACAGCTAAAAACAAGTAAGAAAGCTAAAGTACCCGCAATCCAGTTTTTTATGACACGAAAATATTTTTGAAATATTTAGAAAACTTGTTAAAGTTGCAAAATGCAAATGTGATGCATTTTAAAAAAATTCAGTTCCCATTACTAATTGTATCGGGTTTTCTTTAGCAATTGCGAGATTTGCGGAATACTTTGGGTGCATTTTTTTTTCAAATTATATCTTTGTTTTATTACTAGGCAATTTATAAAAGATAACATCGACAACTTCGTCAACACATTCAACTCCAAAAGCTGCACACGCGCCTTATTCGTACTGGAAAAGCCACGCCAACGAAGGGAATGGCGAAAAATGGCTAAATAGGTTAAAAGACGCCTCCCGAAAACTCTCTAAAGCTACAAGCAACAAGAAGCAATTACCAAACTCCGCTATTTAGAACAAACAGCATCTTCCAAAAAGCATTCATGGAAAGCTCATCAACCCTAGAAACTCTGGCGCCTATAAGAAACGCCGGCTGGGCCGGCTGTAATAAAGACAGAGCCAGAACCTTTGCAGAACACCTTGAAAATGTGTTCCTGCCAAATCCTGGCACAAATGCATTTACTCTCAGCTTCAACGTGAGCCTATGGAACTTCGACCAAACGAAATCGCTTTAATTATCAAAAATCATTTGGATCCGAAAAAATCTCCAGGCTCTGACCAAATAACGCCAAAAATGATTATTGAACTCCAGTATTGTGCAGTTTGCACTATCACCCAGCTATGCTTTCTTACTGGTTTCAATAACTTCCAAGTCTATTATTCAATCGTAACTAAATGTTTGGAAATCATGAATGTATATTATTGCAATCAATGCGCATGCAATTGTTTACAATGTGGATTTTTGTTAGATTTCGGTAGGCCTAATTCATAAATTTTTCTGTTGGCTCAAATTTATCATAACCTTCTACACTATGTGTGATTGGTATAACAGATCCAGCTGGGGTTAATGTGAATAAACACAAAATGGATGAAGAGACAGGTGGATAAACGAGGCAACAATTACTATTGACCAAAAAAAATATACCTTAGGAGTTGTAATGCAGATTAAATACCGATTAATTTGCTTTGCCCACACTAATAACGGGTTGGTTTAGTGACATTAGAAAGTATTAATATAATCAGCATAATATAAAAGCTTATTTAGCCATGCCCGTTTGTCGATCCGTCCATCCGTCCATGTAAGTGCATGTGTAAGCTATACATTTCAATTTTTCATTTTAAAATTTTCCGATGAAGTCTATAAATTACAAAAATCCACTCTTACTCTTTATATTCATTTTTTTATTTTACGAATGTCTTAGTGTTAAAAAACAATTCTTGTTTCTTGACTGTTCTCAAAACGTGTACTTGCTTAATTTGTGTTAGATGCAATGTTCAATAAAACAATAAGCGCAGTCAAATGCTATTGCCATGGGTATACATTTATGTGTACTATATGTATGTACATATGTATATGTGTATGTGCATATAACATATACTTATTTATTTATTATAAACAGTCGACATTGAAAAAATTATAATATAAAATTATGACTAGAAGAGTAAAATTATGTTAAATAAGTATATTTTTTTTAATTTTAAATTTTACAAAATAATTTAAAAAATAATTCAATTAAAATTAAAATTAATTAATTCGCTGCATGGATTGGTAAAACCCCAATCAGGCCAGATGATAGGTTAGTTAACTAGTTTTTTTATTTTTGTTTTTATTATCGACACCATGTTAGTTGCTAATTATTGTTAGCTAAGAATGATATAATACAATTTTTAATATTTAGAAGAGATGCCTTGGCATTGAAAATACAGTAGAGTCTGTTGTAGTCAGTACAGATAACTCGAAAAGGTTTATGCTTAAAATATTTGGGAGAACAGATGTTAAGGGATAAAGGTATGAAGGATCTATATCACCCTTTAGTAGTTTGACTATAAGCATAACCCCAAGCATGCTACGACGATTAGTTAATGAGGGAAGATTTAGTAAAATAAGTCTACTTTTATAAGAGGCTAAGTAAATACCTGAAACCCAGTTAAAGCCTCTCAACGCTAATAAAGAATTTCTTTTGAAGAGACTCGATAAGATTTTTAGATCACAAAAATCTTGTGTATTGTGTTTCGTCTTATGCATGTTGGGTCTTGAGCGTCTTGCGTAATAATTTCAATTTTGCGGTTACGATGCGATTTAGCAACCCAATACAATAAAGGGTTTCTTTCCTTCTTTTGCATACAAAAAATAACTGATAGAATAATTTTCCTAAGGCATCATTCGTCCGTGGATGACTCATCGCTGCCGGTTGACAGGCGCTATGGCTAAGTCAGGTTCATAAAAAATTGGCAACAGCCATAACAAGGGTAACAGTCATCCACCAAGTTGTTATTGCCTTTTTCGTTGTGTTTAGTTTTAGCATATAGCGAAAATCAACGTCATATTGCTTGCTTTTCGGGTTTATTTCTATTCGCCATTTCTCTCACTCTCCCTCCCTTCCTCTATCTCTCTCTCGCTTTCTCTCGCTCTCTCACTCTCTCTCCTTCTCTCGTACTTTCTTTCTCTTTCTCTCACTCTCTCTTGAAATTGATTTTTCCTACCATACAGTTTAACTTTATTTTTCACGAATTGAGATACAAGTATTTGTGTACACATATTCCTTTCATGTTGCCGTGATATATTTGTACACATGTAATTGTATTGGGTTTGATGACTAAATATGCCTCAAAACTTCGGCCTTGATAAATGATAATTTGGAAGAAACTATACCAATTTGGAAGGAGGACTGATTTTGTGATTTATGACATTTAGAAATGTGATGTGTACCCTAATGTTTTGAATATACCAAAATATGTCCTTTATGATCAAATTGTCATGCCCATGTAGATGCATGGGCGGTGATAAAGCGATTATCAAGTCAAATTGTTACCAAGTCTAGTGTTGGAATTTAATACCATTTTATTACTACTCATGCTTACCAGCTGGCAGGATACCCGGTGCTCGGCAGGTGTGGCAGAAGCACTGCATCACGGAATCGCGTACTAATCCAATCAGCATGACGAGTTCTATTGACTTGTAGTTCCGATCTTAACAGTATTACTAAGCTTTGATGAATTCTGTCTGCCGATAGGTATTTGCTTTTTAAATGAGAGATATGTGAGTGTGTAGGTTTTTTGCACTTGAAATAATTTATTTATTATGGACCAGTTATTTTTTTAATTGAAAAATTGTATATTACAATTGTATTTAATTACATTTGTAGCAATTATATTTAATAATTTTTGTTGCGTTTTTATATTATTGCTGTGTGGCTTCAACCTCTATTGGATCAGGAATGAGTGGGGCAACAACAACAAAGCTGACAACGACAGCACGAAACGGAACAAGCGCATCGAACGACGGATACCAACTAAATATGTCGATGTTAATTTTTCAGAAGCAGGCGAGCGACTGACTGCGTAAGCTTTGTTGAAGCCAAAGCCAACGTTGGCAGGGACAATGCACATACAATATGAGAAACCACTTTGAGGAGCAGTAGAACTGGTAGCGCTCAAAATAGCCCCTTAAGAGAGTGAGAGAGATAAAGAGATTAAGTAACATTATGGGGGTGGGTTAAGAACAATTGCATTTAAAAACGAATTTTAAAATAAAATTTAAGCAATCTTTTAAATATTAAAATTTGGATTTTTTTAATGTAAAATATTTTTGAAATTGTATTCCTTTGCACTTCCAAATATTATATATTTTTGCGATTAATGTTGTTTGTATTATTTCTTGCACAAAAATGTTAACAGTCTTGCGCAGTAAGCAGTAAGACACGACAAGAGAATATGCCCAATTCGCATTCATACGGAACAAACAAAACCGGTTGCTTTTTAAATTCGTCATATTTATATCCACATGTAATTCGAAAAAAAAAGTTTAAAGTATATACATAAAATATGTTTACTCAATTTCCAAAGATATTATTGAAGATGCATTATAAAACTGTTACCCAGCAGGGTTATTTTAGTATATTCCACTACCTCTTTTATATCAATATATGTACATACATACATATAACAATATGCATCTGTCTCTTTCGGGCTGTCTATTGCATTCGTTGTACTCGTAAATATCGAAAACAAAAAAAAAGCCGGGCAGTAAGTACAGCTACAACAACAGGCAAGAGAAAGACTAGTATAAAAACCATGGATGACTCAAAATGGAAAAAAATTAAAAGGAGTGGGAGCGCGTGTATGTATGTATGTGTTCTTGACGTAGGTTGGCGACGCATCGGTCCTAAAAGGCGAACATGGATATACCATAGAGCGGCAACTTAAATATAACAATGGCGCCAGTAAAACTAACCGCGTGAAGGATTGAGGCAGCACCGTCGCTGGCTGTTCTCCGATGAATCATATTGGACAACTGTTCAGTCCAAATCAGAGTCGAGTGAGAGCAAAGAAATAAGTGTTTCGAGTCTTGGGTATGGAAATTATGCTACGGAATATGGGATTTCCAACCTTAAAAAATGTATACGATTTGTTTGCAACAATCTTCGTATGCAATTTATGCAAAAAAGAAGTTTAGGGGAATTGAGACTGAGCTTATTAATATTTCACCTTGGGGTATGGTATGGAATGGTAAATTACTCAAGCCTAAACAGATGAAACACAAAGAAAAATACAAAATTATGAAGTATAGAACAAATGCCCAGACCTATGCAATTGGACTTTTGTTTTTCTTTTTTAATGATTGTTACGATTTTTATTGGCTATTACAGTGCATTTATATCTGACGATGACGTAATTTATTTAATTTACATTCATATTACTGAACATTAGCTAGATACCAGAACTACATTTGTGTAAGAATCTGTCAGATGACATGCATCATAAAGGAAATGAAATTAAAAGTGGTAAACTGTTTTTTGAATGCACGAATCCGATGTAAAACAGTCGGCTCTACATATATCAATAACAAACATATTATAGAGATTGTAATAATAGTTGCCAAGTTGCGGTTAAATCTGCCCAGTATAGCATATGTTTTACGCTAACTATTTAGTTGAGTTAGATTGTAATTTTTTTTTCCTCCTCTCATTGTCTTTTTTTTAAATGCCTGCATTCTTCCTATCCAAACGCGAATATTGTCGTCTGCTTTCGGCAAGGACAAAATAAATAAAATGTCATCCAATTTGGGATAGAAGTCGACTTGGTAGTTTACACGAGCACTATTTTTTGTGAAACATCTGATAATTCATTAATTTAACATTTGGTGTGGTAGTTGTAAAGGAGTACCAAGATTTACATTCTTTCCTGTACTGAGCAGGTTGGATATTGATTTTTATCAACTTAAGCGTCTCATTAGAGTAGTGTTGCGGCGTAAGAATGGAAAATATTCATCTAAATCTTCACATTTTGTAAGTAAGAATTCTACATTTAAGTGTGCTCGACAGTGAAATACCCATAACCCATTGGGGATGGGGACAGTGTTAGATCCGAACTTTATGAAATAGTACAAAATTATGTTTCAAACTGCATTTAGTTTTATTTGCCACTGATAGGGATGTAGAACTAAGAGCACTGAAACTCCCTAGCATCATAACATTTTTCCAAGAGAGGTCCCTCGGAGAGGTGCTAAAACCCAAAATTACAGAGATGTCACAATAAACCTGTTTGGATTGCGTTTTATTCATGCCAAATGAGCATTCTAAATCAATATTTACATACACCAAGTAGTTCGTTTTCATTCACGGTTTTATTTATAGTTCGATTTTATTCACTCACTTATTGTACTATCAACGCAAAGCCCAAATTAGATATCATCATAGTTATTTCCTTTATATATTTCACAGTTTAACTATGATATCGCTTTTGTTTATGTTTGAAATCCCCAAAATCAATGCCGGCAATGGCGCTGAGACTTAAGTTGTAAAAGGCAGAGTCGCGAAAGCTGAGAACGTGAGGTCGATCTTGATCTCTAACAGAGAAATACTTTTGACTACTGAGAGAGGTTGCAGCGGTAGACAACAAAAACAAAAATTAAAAAAAAAAATGGATCGCAAGCGAAACTGGGTGGCATGCTGGCCAAATTAATAAAGCGTATAGCGAATTACTTGACTTGAAAAATGAAACAAGTACGAAAGTTAGAGTCGAGAGGGCTTGACCGTAAGATACGCGCTCCCAATTCGAGAGAATACCAGACACAAATAATATTTGAACAACAAATTTACCACCAAATATAAAAAAAGTGTTTTTCATCTGATCACAACCAAATCAGGAATCATTAAGACTATAGTTATTAGTATGCGTATAGAAAATTCAAGTCTCTAACTTAATCATTACATCTTCTATAATTTTTTTTTTATTTGGGGGGCCAAAAAGTGCGTGGCAAAAATCTGAAATAAACTTAAATTTAGTAAGACACACACGAGTACAGTATTTTTTTGGGTCGGAGATGCCTCCTTCTGCCTGTTAAAATCACTTTCTGTTGGCTACCCTAAGGGTAGCAGGTATAAAATGTATCGATTGAAGTAGTGTAACTTCCTATACATAGTGCTTGACTGCAAGACCAATTTTTCGTGAATACAAAATTGCTTTGTTGAACTATTTCTTCAGAAACATCATAGTTTTTTTTTCAGATAGTCCACTTTTTAAAAATTATTATTATTTTCATTATTACTGTCATACCAAAACAAGTAAGTATACTACATTTGAGTGTGCTCAGCTATGAGTAGTCATTTAATACATTACTATGTAATTCTCTTCTTCTTCTAACTTATATTTAAGCTAAAGTCTGCTGTTGTTCTTTTTCATGTGGTAGTCGCACGTCCTGTGTTCCAAATCTACTCGATTCTGATTCAAGAACTTTAATATGTAGTACTATAAAAAGAAAAATGTATATCACTTGTTTGTACATCCCACCTGAACCTGATATTTCTGTTTATTTTGAACACTTATCTATTTTACAGTCTATATCCTCGAAACTACTAGATCGCAAATCTTTGTTTGTGCTTGGTGATTTTAATTTACCAAATGTATCTTGGTCTGCTGTAGATAATAATCTTGTACCTTCTTGATCTTTTGTGAAAGAACAAATTAACCATATTTATAACTGTAACAACCGTCTTCTTGACTTAATATTTGTATCAGATCCTGCATATGCCACTGTACGTAGAATTGGCCCTCTTGTAGTTCCTGAAGATTCTTATCATCCAACTTTAGAGTTATCTATTGAATTACCGGTTTCTGATCACATTGGAATGGCTAAGACAGTAAATACACCACTGTGTTTTAAAAAGCCAAATTTTTATAAGGTAAATGACCTCATAGTAAAGTATGATTGGTTTATTTTTCATGCCTCCAGTAATTTAGAAACGGCTTTGACTTTTTATACCCGCTACCCATTGGGTAGAAGGATTTTATAACTTAGTGCCAACAGAAAATGTATGTAACAGGCAGAAGGAGGCATCTCCGACCCCATAAAGTATATATATTCTTGATCAGTGTCAACAGCCGAGACGATATAGCCATGTCCGTCTGTCCGTCTGTATGAAGACCTAGATCTCAGAGACTTTAAGAGATAGAGCTACCAAATTTGGTGACAGTACTCTTATAGGTCCTACGCAGATCAGGTTTGTTTTAGATTTTTGCCACGCCCCTTTCTGCCCCAAAAGCTGTAAAAGCCGTAATAAAAAACCTAGAGTATTGAATTTTGGTGTGCACAATAATAATTATATTCTCAATGATTACTGTGAATTTGGTTGAGATCGAAAAACAAGGAAGTTATTAAAGAATCAATTTTATATGCCAAATTCACGTGCAGCTGCTCGCGTTTTGTTTGTTTAGTTGACAGTGTGACCATGTCGTTATGTTATGGATTTTTATACCCGCTATTTTCAAATATATATAAAAAAATAAACAAATTTCAGTATATTCTTTGCTATATTTTTTGTTAAAATATCATTTCAATTTTTTGTTTTCTCTCAAAATTGGTTGCGGGTATCATACGGTCGAGCACTCTCGACTATAGCTTTCTTACTTGTTTTTATAATATGCTACAACATTTTGTTGTCCAGTGTGTTCTCCGCAGATATCCATTGAAGTCTAATAGGCCACTTTGGTACTCTCGGGAATTAAGTGCATTAAAAAAACTTAAATCACGATATTTAAAAAAATATAAACGCACAGGAATCAGAATCCTGGACAGTTCTATAATTTTGTTAACTCTATACGAAAATGTTCTTGACTACCTTCCTTAGTTTCATTTCAAAATAAGACTGCATGCAGTAATCAGGCCGCATACATCTTATCCCTATAACTTGCAAAAGTCTAACTTTATTTCAGAACCTGTGATCACTGAAAGCTCCGTTTTAAGCGAGCTCAATCAAATTAAACCTGTATTTTAGGTATTGTGCTAAATCATTGCATTGACTTTTATATAAATTATTTATTATGTCTGTTAAGTCTGCCTCTTTCCCTGATATTTGGAAGGAATCATAATCCCCTTGCATTATAATCGTTCAAAACATATCGTTATATATAGAGGTATTTCCAAATTCTTTGAGAAAATGATTACATCTAAACTTAGTCATTTTTGTCGATCTATTGTCTCTCCCTTGCAGCATGGTTTAGTGAAGCAGAGATTTACGACTACTTGCCTATTAGAGTTTTCTTCACTAGTGATCAAAGGTTTTCAGAATAAGTTGCAGACTGGTGTTATTTATACTTTAGTAAAGCTCTTGACTCTGTTAACTATTTCCTTTTAGTTACAAAATTAAACATGATAGGTTTTCCATATAATGTTCTATTATGGGTATCTGACTATCTTAACAATAGAACTCAAACAGTAACATTTAAATCAGCAACTTCTAAACCTGTCTTCGTAACCTCAGGTGTTCCTCAGGGTAGTCATCTCGGTCCTCTTCTCTTTAATCTTTTCATTAACGATCTGCCCAATGTTATTTTATATTCTAATATTTAAATGTAAGCTGATGATGTAATGTAATTTTCTACTAATAGATTGATCGAAATTATACTCTTAAAATGCTTAGAGTAGACGATATGAATGAGTTAGGAATTCGTCTAGATCATAGGCGGAAATTTGACAAACACATTTCAATTACTGTCAACCAAGCGACTCAAGTTCTTGGGTTCATCAAAAGATGGGCAAAGGAATTCGATGATTTTTCGGTTGTCCGTCCCATTTTTGTATTTGGTCACCACAATACTTAAATCACAAAAATTTTATCGAGTCTGCACAAAAGAAATTTCTTCTATTCGCGTTGAGAGGCTTTAACTGGGTTTCAGGTATTGACTTAGCCTCTTATAAAAGTAGACTTATTTTACTAAATCTTCCCTCATTAACTAATCGTCGTAGCATGCTTGGGGTTATGCTTATAGTCAAACTACTAAAGGGTGATATAGATCCTTCATATATTTATCCCTTAACCTATGAACTACCAAATATTTTAAGTATAAACTTTTTCGAGTTATCTGTACTGACTACAACAGACTACTGAATTTTCAATGCCATGGCATCTCTTCTAAATATTAAAAATTGTATTCTATCATTCTTATCTAACAATAACTAGCAACTTACATGTTGTTGGAAATTAAAACAAATATAAGATACAAGTTAACTAACCTATCATCTGACCTGATTGGGTTTTTCCTGGGTTTTCCCCAACCCATGCAGCGAATGCTGGGTTAGATTAATATTGCTTAAATACCCCCAGATATTTTAATTTTGATTGAATTATTTTATTTTATTTTTTTTTTTTTAATTTTAAATTAACACAAGTAAGCAAGCTACAGTCGAGAGTGCTCGACAGTATGATACCCGCAACCCAATTCGACAAAAAACAACAAATAGATGAAAAGGGTGTTTCCTGAAAATTTGAGTGAAATCGCGTGAAAAACATGGAAGATATAAGCCAAAAAAGATGTAATTTTAATTGCAAGTTTTTTAAGCCTACATGTATGAAAACATTAGGTCGCGAATGTTGGCGGGTGCAGACGTGTTTTTTGTCTTCTTATCGTGCAACGAAAATTAAATAAAAACAAAGCATAGTGCAGTGCAAGCTCTAAACAACAATACACAGTGGGCGAAAAGACGCTTAGTGCGATGAACTTCTTACTTTTTGAGTAAATAAACAAGAAGAAAATCTAAAACATTAAGTTATTAGTGAATTCGACACTCATACGGTGCAACGTAACAACACATACCATTCAATCGAGTCAATGAAAGACAACGCGACCACAAACCCAACAAAAACTAACCAACAGTGATAACCCCAAGCCCGAGTAATGAACTCAATCTAACATCGCAAAGCAGGGCGCGCTCTTGCTCTCCAGCGCTCTTATTGGATAAAGCCCCATACCCTTCCCTCAAGCCAACCTGCTTAGCCACGGTCACCAGTGCAGTGACGTCATTCGCAACTGTAACGGGAACTTCCACAACAACTACAATAGTATCGACTGCTCGCGCAATACCATCTACTGTAACAACGGAATCTGCTGTGCAAGCAAATGATGCAGCACCTTACACCAGCGCGCTCTCTTCAAAACAATGTTCGGCCGTATAGACTGGTATGGATCGCTACATACAAATAAAACGTAAGCTTAGCCCGCAGAACTCTAGACTTGGCAATTCTGCCAAAACAACTCGCGGCACCTCAAAACAATCTACAATAGAGAAGCCCAAAGAAGCAAACAGATTTGCTATTTTGCCAGATAAATCCGATGATATACCTCCTGAAGACATCGTAGGGAACAATAAAAAGCCTAAGCCGCCGCCGATTTACATTGGAGAGAAAAGTTCTAATGCTCTCGTAAACTCGATACTGAATCTAATTGGACCAGACAATTCCCACATAATTCCATTAACAAAGGGAATGTTCACGAAACAAAAGTTCAGACTAATACGGAAGTAAACTACAGAATATTGTATTTAAACGACAATAATAAAAACTACTACACGCACCAATTAAAAGGCAGTAAAGGCCAGCAAGTAGTACTTAAAGGTATTGAGCCGAAAGTAACACCAGCTGAAGTTACACTGAAGGAGAAAGGTTTTAATGTTAAAAATGTTAATAACATGTTGAATAGAGAAAGAAAGTCTCAACCTCTTCTTAAGGTAGAACTTGAACCCGAAACCAAATCCAAGCCTCTGAAAAAAAAAGGAGTGCAACCTATTTTTACTCTCCTAGTTCCTAATACACCGCAGAATAACTGTAGAAGAGCATCATAAAATAAATGGGCCGGTGCAGTGTAATAATTGTCAGGAATATGGCCACTCAAGGTCTTATTGCACGCTTCGTCCAGTATGCGTTGCTTGTGGAGACCTTCATGACTCCCACAAATGCCCAAAAAATAAAGAGGATCCCAGCAGCAAAAAGTGTGGAAACTGTGGAGGCAACTATACGGCTAACTACAGGGGCTGTCCAGTCTACAAGGAACTGAAAAGTCGTACACACCAAAAAGTGACCACTGCTCGCTCACATACACCACCTATGAAATCTACACGTGATGTCTTCCCCCCTACAGCTGTTAAATCTTTAGCCAATAATGAGTTCACCGACAAACCCGCAAGCTTTGCAACTGCTCTAAAATTCTGTCTGAAAAGTACCACTTCCACCAAGCCACGATCATCAGTTTCCCCTCATCAACCAGGAGAACAGTCTACGAACAAAATTGAAATAATGATATGTAATCTTCAACAAAGTATGATGGATTTCATGTCATTCAACTATGCAAGATCTTATGCGAATCCAGAACGTTTTGATTGAGCTGCTTGTTGCTCAAAAACAGACTAAGTAATCAATGGCTCCACTCAGTTATAACTGTGCAACGCCAACGGCGTCTCACAGCGCAAACTCGAGTTAACTCAATTCCTTAATAATAACCGTATCGAAGCTACATCTACAGATGTACAAATGGATTCCCGATCTTTAAAGCTTGCCGCCGTATACTGTCCTCCTCGGTTTACAATATCCGAATCCCAATTCATGGACTATTTCAACTCTCTAAGCGAATAATTTATAGCAGCAGGAGACTTTAATGCCAAGCATACGCACTGGGGATCTCGACTTGTGACTCCAAAGGGAAGGCAGTTGTACAATGCAATAATAAAAGCAAGCAACAAGCTAGACTGTGTGTCACCTGCGCATTGGCCAACAGATCCTAGAAAACTGCCAGACTTGAAAGATTTTGCAGTCACAAAAAACATTCCTCGCAACCTGATAAGTGCCAACTCCTTATCAGATCTATTGTCTGATCACTTGCCAGTACTTCTTCAACCAAATCTACATCCAGTTGCGGTAGATAAACCATTCAAATTAACAATGAATAAAACCAATTGGCTTAAGTACAAAAATTATGTAAGTTCGCATATTGAGTTGAATCCACGTTTGATTGACGAAGCTGATATCAACTTATCCACAAACACTCTTGAATCCGTCTTGGTCGCAGCAGCTCGCATGTCAACTCCACAAACGCAAAAAACATCGTACAATCATAGATACACGAACATTGAAATAGAGCAGCTTGTTCTAGCAAAGCGACGCTCACGGCGAGAATGGCAATCCAACAGATCACCATCCGCAAAACAAAAGTTAAAAGACGCTACATGGAGGCTCTCAGCTGCATTACGTCATGAAGAAGGTCCCAAAACCATTACATAGAGCAGTTATCCCCAATGAGCTCCAAGTTCCCACTTTGGAGAGCACACTCATAACTCTGCGCACCAATCGAATCTGCAATGCCAATAACGACATCCACAGGCAACTGGGCGCGCAGCATCAAACGGGATCTCACTGCCAGCAACATCAGATATCAACACATCTACGTATGAATCAATTGTATTTAGGCCACATGAGTTACTCAAAATCATAAACGAACAACTTAACCCAAAAAAATCTCCAGGATGCGACCTAATATCACCAAAAATGATTATTGAACTTCCTTTCTGTGCTGTTCGAGCTATTTGCTAACTCTTCAATGCAATAACGAGACATAGACATACCAAAACCTGGCAAAGGCCGTACAATTGCTTCATCATATAGACCAATTAGTTTACTAACGTGTCTATCAAAACTTTTCGAAAAATGCTTCTTGGCACATATTACTCCATATCTCAGAACACACAACAAAATCCCGACTCATCAATTCGGTTTTCGAGAAAAACATGGAACCATTGAGCAAGTCAACCGCATAACATCAGAAATCCGAAATGATTTGAACAAAGGGAGTACTGCACAGCGATATTTCTGGACGTATCACAAGCTTTCGACAGAGTATGGTTAGAAGGTTTAATGCACAAATTTAGAGAAGTGCTCCCAACCAACACTCACAAAGTTCTGAAGTTATACCTTTACAATAGGAAATTCTCAGTAAGATGTAATGCTGCCATGACCGATGACTACATCATCAGAGCCGGAGTTCCTCAAGACAGCGTGCTTGGACCAACACTTTACCTTATCTACACTGCGGACATCCCAACGAGCAGGCAACTAACCACATCCTCTTTTGCTGATGACACAGCGATCCTAAGCCGCTCGAGATGCCCCTAGCAAGCAACGGCGCAACTTGCTACACTTGGTGGCAGTGGAGAAATGACTATCCGACTGGCGAAGCAAACTTAACGAACAAAAATGCAAACACGTAACGTTCACACTTAACAGGCAAGACTGCCCTCCACTTACTCTAAACAACACAGTGGTTCCGATAGCAAATGAATTCACATATCTTGGCTTACACCTTGATAGACGTCTTACTTGGCGCAGCCACATCGAAGCAAAAAGAACACATTTAAAGCTCAGCCTCCACTGGCTTATCAATAGCCGCTCGCCCCATAGCTTGGACTATAAGGTACTTCTATACAACACCGCTTTGAAACCAATCTGATATACGGCTCTAGGTAGTGGGGGAATGCCAGTAACAGCAGCGTGGATATAATGCAAAGAACTCAATCAAAAATTCTCAGAACCATCACCGGGGCATAGTGGTACGTTTGGAATGAAAACATTCACAGGGACCTTCACATATCACTCGTCAGAGACGAGATAGCACAAATCATAACAAAGTCCTACAACAGGCTATCAGTACATACAAATCATCTGGCGAGAGCCCTCACGCGAGTTTCCAGTTCTCATCTTCACCGCACCAACCTTCCAATCCAGGGCTAATTATTAGGACCATATAGTCTCAGTTAAAATTAAACTGTTAGATAATGTATTATTTTAAGATTTGCAACCTTATTGTTAGACTCATAAAGAAAAGATCCAATAAAAAAAAAAAAAACATGTATGAAAACACTTGCAGCTAATAGTCGACAAATAAAATAAAAGAAAATGTATCGATATTATATCGAAATGTCAACATATCCAGATTTAAAAAAAAATTAAAATTAAACGAATAAGCATTTTGTAAACTCACTACTAACGATTTTACTCGACCTTTGGATCCAGGGTATTCGTTAGCACAGCCGTACTGCATGGTACGTTTGACGTACATCCCATAGTAAAAATCGTTAGGTAAATGCATTTTTGGTGGTACGAGTTAGCACAAGTACATAGCCCACTGGGCATATTGCTAGGCTAGCACCAGTACAGCATACCGAAGGTAAACTAAATATATAATTTTTTTCCTGATATCAGTAAACAAACTTTTTAGAACCTGATAAGTTTTTACATAACTTTTTTTATACCCGCTACCCAGAGGGTAGAAGGGTATTATAACTTAGTACCAACAGAAAATTTATGTCACAGGCAGAAGGAGGCATCTCCGACCCCATTAAGTATATATATTCTTGATCAGTGTCAACAGCCGAGACGATATATGTCTGTATGAACACTTAGATCCCAGAGACTATAAAAGCTAGAGCTACGAAATTTTGGTTTGAAACACTAGTCGCCCACTTCAGCTTTCAAAAAACTTTGGTTTTGTTATATAATATATATAATATAAGTAAGTATTATATAGTGTATATAATACAATTAAGTATTATACAGACCACCTTCCAGTGAACAAATAATAACAGCAAAATTAGATTGTATGAACCGCACGCTCTCAACGCCAGAATAGAAGTGAACGAGAATATCGAGAGAGCAAAAGAACGACGAGATGAGAAGAAGAAGCACGATGGTCCCGTTACTTTTAACGGTTTCCTTCATTCCATCGGAATGTGCGTCTACTTCTCGTACACATACATTCATGCAAACCATGAATGTATGCGTGCACATTTATCCATGTGACTTTTGTACATTTGAACATGCAAATCAAAAGTTACATTGATTATCACTTCCATTCTTGACATGAGTTTTTCGTTTTCAATTCTGGAGATACATTAGATCCAGCATTTGCTGCAAGAGTTGGGGAAACCCAGTAAAACCCAACTAGATCCAAACAAAAATTAACATAAGTAAAAGTTTAGACAAATGAAATTAACCAGGAATATAAACTTGATTCAATTACCTAAAATTATTAGTAAATATGAAAATTGAAATTAATTACAAGGACTTTATGAGATCCATTTGAAAAATAAACAAGAATATGAATTCAATTCAATTACTTAAGATTAGTAAATACGGAAATTAAAATTAATCACAAAAAACTTCATGAGATCCATTTCATGTTTGGCTTCTAAAAGCAATGGATTTTCAGTTTAACGGTTCGTAGTTGGTTTATTCAGACAGTGCCAGCTGGCTTCTCAAAGAAATAAACCGTGCAGATGGTAGTGGCTTCGTCAGTATGTCGGCCAGTTGCATATCTGTGGGAATATATGCACTTTACACAAATTATTTTCTTTTCAATTTGCTCTCTTGTAAAGTGATACTAAATATCTATGTGCTTTGTTCTCTTATGGCTAGTAGGATTATTTGCAATACTTATACAACCTTGGTTGTCTTCAAAAATATCTATAGGACCACTTAATTCTAGATTAATCTCATTTATTAGTGATTTTAGACAAAGAGCTTCTCTTACACCTTCAAACAAGGCCACGTATTTTGCTTCAGTAGATGAAGCAGCCCACAATTTTCAAACATTTTAAAAATATACCCAGTGGTACTTCTTCTGTCAGTTTCATTTCCAGCCCAATCGGAATCTACATATCTTGTAAGAATATTATTAAAATTAGCTACTTTCTTGAATCTACGCTTGATATTAACAGTTCCTAAGAACTCTTTTAAGGCATTGCCATAGTTCCTTATTGTTGTTGTTTGTATATCTGCTTAAAATACTTATTGAAGTACTTAAGTCGGGCCGTGGACATAACATAATGTACATTACACAACCAATTAAATTTCTACACGGTGCATCACATAATTCTTTTGTTTGCAGAGCTGTATAGTCTAACTTGCTTGGTAGGGGAGTACTGACTGAATTACAATCTTCCATATTAAATTTTCTCAATACATTTTTAATATATGCTGACTGACTTAGACAAATCTCTCCATCAGTTCTATCAATTTGTATGCCAATAATGTGTATAATTTCACGTAAATCGTTCATTTGAATCTTGTTGAAGATAAGATTTAAAATTGGACATTGTATCAGATTTGTTTGTAGCAATTACTACATCATCCACGTTTAACGAGATATATATATTTCTCGAAATATCTCCCTTATCCAAAATATAAATGCACCGATCAACTCCTAAGTTTTAAATCCAACATCATTCAACACACTTTCAACAAGTAAGAAAGCTACAGTCGAGAGTGCTCGACCGTATGATACCCGCAACCCATTTCGAGAGAAAACAAAAAGCCTATACCCCCGAATATACTAAAATTAGTTTTTTTGTATATACATATTTTTAAGAAATCCATTAAATACCGACATGGTCACACTGAATTTTGAATATAAAATTGATTCATTAATACCTTCCTTGTTTTTCATTCGATCTCAACCAAATTCACGGTAATCAATGAGAATATAATTATTATTATGCATACCAAAATTCAGTGCTTTAGGTCTAATTTTACGGCTTTTCCAGTTTTTGGGGGCGGAAAGGGGCGTGGCAAAAATCTAAAACAATCTTGATCTGCGTAAGAGCTACATGAATACTGTCACCAAATTTGATATCTCTAGGTCATACACACACTTGAAACGTCCATATGCATTGGGCACAACAATTTTGATAAATAATTTAACGAATAACTTTTGTTCTACTTATCCGATTTGTAGGGTATATTCAGAGTGTTAAGCGCAGATGGGTTACCAAATTACACATCATTACACAAAGAACTTTTAAAGTTATATGCAATTTGACTTTTTCTAGATTAATGCTTATTGTGGACGAAGGGAGCGTGGCATCCAACTTTTGAAATAAACTTAATCTGCGTAGGGAATGCAGGAACCTTTGTGCCAAATTTGGTGTCTCTATGTCTTATAGTCTCTGAGATCCAGGTGTTCATACGGACAGACAGACGGACAGACAGACAGACGGACATGGCTATATCGTCTCGGCTGTTGACGCTGATCAAGAATATATATACTTTATTTTATGCCTCCTTCTGTCTGTTACATACATTTTCTGTTGTCACTAAGTTATAATACCCTTCTACCCTATGGGTAGCGGGTATAATAACTTCGAACCAACATCTAGCAGCTCGCTTAAGACCATATATAGCTTTATTAAGTTTACATACTTTATTCTTATAAGAATGATTCAGGCCTTTTGGAACGCTCATGTAGATTTCATCCTTTAGAGTTCCGTTTAAAAATGCAGTTTTTACGTCCATATGATGAACCATTAAATCGTATTGATTTGAAAGTGCCAACAAAAATCTAAAATTGGAAATTCGTGCAACTGGTGGAAATGTCTCATCGTAATCAGTCATATATTCTTGAGTAAAGCGCCGCGCCCCAAGATCAAAGATCTGTCCTCCCGAAACTTAATTTCATCAAAGGTATAAGGAATATCATTTAAGCATATTTGAGTATTCAAGAAACATCTTTCTAAAAAACGATATGATAATTTGGGTTTACTTTTAATTCTTTCACTGCGTCTGATTTTTTCTTCATTTTTATTTTCTTTTAATTTATCACCAGTTTCAACAACTGGATCGGCATTCTCTAGACATGTGGAATTTTCATTGAGTTGTTCACTTAACTCAGAATCAACAGATTCATTATTTTCCACCAAAGGAAAATCCAACTCTTCATTTTCTCTACTTAAAGATTCATTATTTTGTTCAACAGTATTACTATCAACCTCATTATCTTCTCCATGTAAAACTCTTGATTTTAACATGTTTATTTCATCTACCACAACATCTCTTGCTATCATAAATTTCTTCGATTCCTCATTCCACAATTTATAACCATTTGGTTCATATCCAACAAGTATTGCTTTAATTGACTTTTCATTTATCTTTTGCAATGCTCTACTTGGGGATCTGTTAATTAAATAGGTTGCAGTTAAACAGCCTCACCCCAAAAATGTTTATTGAGTTTAGCACAACTATTCCCTTTCATTATCGATGCATAAATTCACAATTTTTAATTTGAAGTGAGCCTCGCTCTTCGCTACAAAGTCTTTGAAAACACAATCGACTTATAAGTTATTAAATAGGTCACACAGTAAAGTGTACACTAATCAATAAAAACGACATAGTAGTTCTTATTATCAATGATAGAGGGTGTTATTGGACCACAGACATCGGAATGGACAAGAAACAATGAACGTGTAATGTTTTCTTTATTCTTAAATTATTGAAACTTTAATCTTGATTGCTTGCCATTTATACAAGCCTCGCATAATTCATGGTTTAAATCAATATTGTTTAAAATATAAGTATCTTCAAAAAGACTATTTCGTTTTATTTCTAAAAATTTTTCAACACTTATGTGGCCTAATCTTTCATGCCATAATCGATACTCAGCATTATTAGAATTTCTTTTTTTTTTTAAATACTTTGTTTTTTTTATTGAATTTTCTCCTAAGTTGAGACTAACAATAAGTTATCAAATCTTATAACTAAACATTAATTAACAATACACGTCCCTAGAATCTATCACTGGACGGGAGCGGCTACACGGCCGGGTTAGCCCTCGCGCAAGGGGGTTAGGGTGCGAGGAAAGCTTGCTGTGATACTTCTCTTTCTGTTCAGCTACTACTTCTCTGACAGGTTGAATGTTGAGGTCTTTGTGTATGTTTTCGTTGCGAACATACCACGGTGCCCCGGTGATGGCTCTCAGGATCTTTAATTGAGCTCACTGGACAACATCAATGTTGCTACTACTAGCGTTCCCCCATAACTGGGAGCCATAGGTCCAGATTGGTTTAACTACGGAAGTGTAGAGCAGGACCTTGTATTCTAGACTAAGAGAGGACCGAGCGTTGATAAGCCAATGAAGACTATTAGCTTTTAGTTTTAGTTATGGTCTCTTGGCTTCGATGTGCCTTCGCCAGGTGAGTCGTCTGTCGAGGTGTACTCCTAAATACGTAACGTCGTTCGCTTGCGGAAGTGTGGAATTGTTTAGTCTGAGCGGTGGGCAATTTTGCCTGTTTAGGGTAAACGTAACATGCTTGTGTTTTTGTTCGTTTACTTTTATTCGCCAGTCAGATAGCCACTTTTCCACTTCGACTAGATGAGGACCCAGTTGCGCTGATGCTTGGATAGGACACTTGGAACGGCTGAGAATAGCTGTATAGTCGGCAAAGGTAGATGTTATTAGTCGTCTGTTTGTTGTGATGTGTGTTGTGTATATAAAGTATAGCGTTGGCCCCAGTACGCTGTCTTGGGGGACTCCAGCTCTAGAGGTGTAATCGTCAGACATAGCAGAATTTCATTTCACTACGAATTTCCTGTCATATAGGTAAGATTCTAATAGTTTATGTGTATTATTAGGAAGTGTTGCCCTGATCTTATGCATTAGACCTTCTAACTAAACTCTATCGAATGCTTGGGCTACATCTAAAAATATTGCAGTGCAATATTCTCGCTTTTCGAATGCTCTTCGTATTTCAGAGGTTATCCGGTTGACCTGCTCGATAGTTCCGTGTTTTTCACGAAATCCAAATTGGTGTGATGGGGTTTTATTATGGATTCTTAGAAATGAGTTTATCCGAGTCAGCACACACTTTTCAAAGAGTTTGGATAAGCAAGATAATAAGCTTATTAGTCTGAACGAAGAGGGAATTGTGTGATCTTTGCCAGGTTTCGGAATCATTATTATCATTGTTTTTTTCCATCTCTCTGGAAAGTGACCAAGCCTTGTAATGGCATTGAAGAGCTGGCTGATAGTGCGAACTGGGCAATATGGGAGCTCAATAATAATTTTTGGCGTTATTTGGTCGGA
This sequence comes from Drosophila immigrans, assembly GCA_963583835.1. Taxonomy (NCBI): domain Eukaryota; kingdom Metazoa; phylum Arthropoda; class Insecta; order Diptera; family Drosophilidae; genus Drosophila; species Drosophila immigrans. Next base: position 11,456,079 of record OY757143.1, on the reverse strand, counting down.
GCCTGGAGATTTTTTCGGACCCAATTGGGTTTTTATGATATGAGCGATTTCGTTTGTTTGAAATTCCATTGGCTCACGTTGAAGCTGTAAATCATTTGTTACAGGCGGTAGTGTAAATGCGTTTGTGGCAGGATTTGGCTGGAACACATTTTCCAGGTGCTGTGCAAATGTTCTGGCTTTGTCTTCATCACTGCGGGCCCAGCCGCCCACTGTGTTTCTTATAGGCGCCTAAGTTTCTGTCGGAAGCATAGGGTTGGGATGGGTTGATATGGAGAGCCCACCACTCTTTGTAAAAGGTTGTTGATAATTGCTCTATATAGCGGCGTTGGATGTTTGCTTCTTGTTGCCTTAACGCTCTGGTGAGCTTGCGGCAGGCGTCTTTTAAAGTTTGTCGTGCATATGGCGACCTGTGAGACTGCCATTCTCGTCGAAGGCTTCGCTTTTCGATTACGATTGATTTGTCTTCTTTTGCATGTAAGGTATTTGTGCAGTTTGAGGAGTTGAAATGCGAGCAACGGTGACAAAGGCGGACTCCAGTGTGTTGGCAAAGTTGTCGATGTCGGCTTCAAGTACAGGATTTATATATATATATATTATATTTCCTATAAGAGATCCAATTGGTTTTGTGTGAAGTCAATCCAGTCGGTTGATCTACATTTATTGGATGACGGAGTAGATTAATAAGAACAGGCGAGTGATCTGATGAAAGATCCGAAAGACTTTCGGCGCTAATCAGGATGCTTGAAATGTTTTTAGTGATTGCGAAGTCAATTAAATCGGGCAGTTTTTTTGTATTTGTTGGCCAATATGTTGGTCTGCCAGGGAAAACGTGGTCAAGCTTGTTGCTGGCTTTTATAATTGCATTGTAGAGCTGCTTACCTTTAGGAGTTACGAGGCGAGATCCCCAGTGTGTGTGCTTTATTATTAGAAATTTTAGACGAAAATATTTTACTGTTCAATTGAAATTTTATAATAGGTACATTGTACTCACATATTCCATTAAAGACCAATTTACCAATTTTAGATACTTTTACACCTCCAGGGTTAAATTCAATGGTCATGCCTGCATCCTGCATCTTCTTTACCGAGAGTAGGTTGTGTGGAATATCCTTACAATACAAAATGTTTTGCAAGGTGGTTTGGTTTCCGCAGCTGTTAAGGTTGACCACTCCTTTGGCTGTAGCGTAGATAAACTCTCCGCGTTTGGCAATCTCGATGGCCACATTTGATTGCAAACGCTCATATTCGGAGAACAATGCTGTGTCATTTATAAGGTGGTCCGATGCTTCTGAGTCTAGGATAAACTCTGCATCGCTTGTCTTTGAGTTGGAAGTTGCATTTCTCAACATGAAGGCAAAACTACGCTCTGGTTGAGTTGTCGCTGCTATTGCCATCTGAGCCTGCACTTCTTTCCTTTTGTTTACACTAAAGTTCTGATTCGGCTGCCTTTTCAAAAAGAAACAATCTTTCTTTAAATGACCTGGCTTACCGCAATGAAAACATTTTGGCTTCGGTTTGAAACTTGGCTTAAACAGATTCTTCTTGAACTTCTGCATTGTATTTATTGTATACTTTTAAATTTTGTATCTTTTAATCCCCTTTTACTTACTGCTTGCAAGATTTTAACACTCGTATCCTTACTTATATTCCTAAGCTTAATCTCTTGGTTTAGAAGTCGTGTTTTTACAAAAGCTAATGTTAAGTTACTTTCTCTATTGCGGTTATAACTCCATCATAACTGGGTGGAAGAGTTAGGAGTAAATGGAACATTTTATCCATATCATCTAACTTTGCTCCTGACGCGATAAGTTCAGTAATGAGATCATCAAAGAAATTAAAATGATTTAGGATTGAAGTGTCACCTTGTAATTTCATGGCTAAAAGTTTCTTTCGCAGAGATAGTTGCGATGCCAAGCTTCTCCTCTCGTGTGTGTTAACGCACAGGGGCTGAATTTTTAGGAGACGAGACTCCTAATTGCCTCTAGGAAATTTCGTGTGAGGGTACTGGAAGCACCCACAAAGGTTTTGCCATTGTTGGAATATATGTAGTTAGCACAGCCTCTTCTCTCTATAAACCTCGAAAACGCAGCGAGAAACTTGTCTGCCGTGAGGTACTGGAACAAACGAAAACACACACATATCCCTTCGTAATGAGACAAGTCCGTCCGGTGTAGTTTCTTATCGAAAGGACCAGCGAAGTCTACACCAGTATGTTGGAATGCGTTTGAGATGTCGGGAGAGTGTCCATCAGTTTTGTCTAAAGTTTCTTGCGGTGTACAATGCAGACCATGATACAATAACTGAAGGTAGTCTCGTCGGCTGTCAAAACCTGGTGGGTTGAAGTGCCAAGTTAACTCACAGTGACTTATTTTGTAGGAGACGAGACTCCTAATTGCCTCTAGGAAATTTCGTGTGAAGGTTCTGGAAGCAACCATCTCTATAAAGTTTCAATGCCATGATACAATAACTCAAGGTAGTCTCGTCGGCTGTCAAAATGTTCGGATTTTGGTCATTGCGTGTTCGTTTTTTGACTCAAGAGGTTGTGACTGTGGACTTATCTATTTTTATACCCGCTACCCATAGGGTAGAAGGGTATTATAACATAGTGCCAACAGAAAATGTATGTAACAGGCATAAGGTGGCATCTCCGACCCCATAAAGTATATATATTCTTGATCAGCGTCAACAGCCGAGACGATATAGCCATGTCCGTCTGTCCGTCTGTATGTCTGTATGAACATCTGGATCTCAGAGACTAGAAGACATAGAGAATTTTGTATATAGGTTCCTTCATTCCCTACGCAGATCAAGTTTATTTCAAAAGTTGGATGCCACGCCCCCTTCGCCCACAATATGCATAAATCTAGAAAAAGTCAAGTTTTTTTGTATGTAAATCGCGTATAACTCCAACAGTTCTTTGTGTAATGTTGTGTAATTTGGTAGGCCATCTGTGCTTAACACTCTTAATATACCCTGTAATTTTGGTAAATCGGATAAGTAGAACAAAAGTTATTTGTTAAATTATTTATCAAAATAGTTGTGCCCAATGCATATGGACGTTTTAAGTGTGTGAATGACCTAGAGATATCAAATTTGGTGACAGTAATCGTGTAGGTCTGACGCAGATCAAGTTTGTTTTAGATTTTTGCCACGCCCCTTTCCGCCCCCAAAAACTGGAAAACCCGTAAATTTAGATTGTTTTATTATCAGGCGCAAAAACAAACAACGCAGATGGTCTTCCGACCCGCGCACATGCCACGTGGTAAGCCAGGCACGTCCAAATAGTTTAAAAATTCAATTGGATAGTTGGTGGCTTCATCTTCATTTGTGACGCAGTGAATAGATTTTAATGAATCCATTGTTCCAATGATCTTATTTTGAATTATGTAGTTCAGGTCATCTACATCTTTATTCTTAGCCGCTAAAATTGCACGCTCACTCAACCATTCATTATTTTTGTAGTTAGAAATAATGTTTGGAAATATATTATTGATAAGTTCGTCTATTGATGAGACAAAATTACAGAAATTATTTGGAAATGATATTAATCCGCTCGATTCATCGACAGGTACTTGACCATTACCGATAGTCAGCAATTGCTTCGAGAAATCTTCAGCAGATGTATCATTAAGCAATGTAACTCTCATGTTTGTTTGTCAGCTGCAGTTTCCTAACATAGCGCCATAGATTTGACGATTTGAGGCAAGTGTTTATTTCGTCGGGAGCCGTAGATCTTGGAATTACTGGCAGTATTTGGCGAAAATCGCCAGACAGTGAAATCATTGCTCCTCCAAAACATCTCGAATCATTGCGTAAATCTTTTAATGTTCGGTTAAGTGTTTCTAATGCACGTTTATGCGCCATTGTGCATACGTCCCAGATGATGATTTTCGATGCCGCTAAAACTTTGGCCATTGCTGAGTGTTTTGCAATATTACTCGTTGGTTCTTCAATAGTTCGAAGATTTAACGGTAATTTAAATGCTGAATAAACAGTACGGCATCCTTCTAACAATGTGGCTGCTATTCCAGAAAAAGCAATTGCAACCGCTATGTTGGATCTCGCCCGAACAGTTGTTAAAACTAATGACAAGAGCAATGTCTTGCCAGTTGCACCAGGGGCATCTGGCCCCATATCAGGGGCATCTAGCCCCATTTTCATCATCTATTGCCTTTATTAAAGTATCATAAACTTCCTTTTGTTGGTAATTCAACAGGTGTACTTTCGTTTGAACTACTAAATCTAATTCCTGGTGATCATATTCACGTTCCCGCTCCAATTCTCGATTAAATGCGTCATTCATTTCACGATATGGCGCTGGCATTCCTAGCCTGATTAATAAATTACCACACATCAGGTAACACATATCTTCGATCAAGAGTAAAGCACGATTATGTATCTCCTCATTCATCTCAATTAATGAGCGATTGTCGTATCCCAGTGGGTATCGTTTTCTAATAGGTTCAATTCTTCACAAGCAGCACGATATGTTGGGAATATTACACCATTAACATTTCGTAGTATCTGAAATGACGTTGGCCCACGTACATTTACCAGCAACAACCGCAAATAGAAACATTCATCATTCTTTGGATAAACTGTATACATACGACCAAGAGCATCAGTAGAACGCACATCTGGATACCCAGGAACCGCATCGCCTTGCTTCCGTCATTGAAAATTCTTCGATGAAGCATTCCAAGTATAATAACGTAGCATCTCCAAGTAAAGCAAAGTTCGTGCAAACTGATCGCTTTGGTAGATTGCAAAAAAACTGGTCAATGTAGTTGCTGGAGGTGTTTCAGCACGTTGCGTAGCATTCGAAGCCATGAAATATACTCGTTGACTATTATCCAGATGCACCGTGCATATGCAGATGCAAATGCATAACAGTAGGATGACGTTCGTGAATGGGAAATGCGAATATACGCCAAATCGCTTCATTACAGTTCACATAACGACCAACTTGATAGGGTGAAATTTCATCGTTGGTATTCGAGGATTGCAATCCAAAAACCGCCATATCACTGCCTTTCGTGACATATTTGCAAATATATATTATGGAATATATATTTTATATATAATATTTTATGAATTGCAGTATTCAACGTTGCAATATGTCTTGAACGTTTTAGAAATAAGTGGCGAATACGGAACAATCCAACTGTTCTCGACAACGAAATCCATTCTTTTCACTTTCGTTGTGACAGTTCGACCGTTGTCATCTGGTGATCGACGCCGATACAGCGGATAACCATCGTTGCCAGTGACACTCTCCGCCGTTAATTTCCGTGGATATCGTTTAGAGCACTTTCCATCGACCATGCAAGGTGATTGGGGATTGATGGCACCACACGGTCCATGAATCATATTAGGAGTAACAACATCACGTAGGTCTGGATCGACTTCATGATCAGGAATCTCGGCACATATGATATCATCTATTTGGTCAGGCTGAATTCTTTCCACTAACCAAATAAGAATGTGTGCGTGCAGCTGGCCTGGCTTTTGCCATTCGATTGAATATGTTACATCCAGCATCCAAAGACGCGTTGTTTAACAATAAAGTTTATTAGGGAACGAATTTTTTGCCTGAATATACGTGCTGTGATGTCGTGTCTATCACTTGATGTTTGTCCGGGAAGCAGCAATTGAGTAATTTCTATCCATTTTGGATTACAGGTAAAAGTAATAAAGAGATCTGCCGACCGTAATGACGAACATACATATGTCATTGCATCTGCACCAACGTACGCCGCCGGCAGAATAGTTAATAGAATAGTTAGTTAGATAGTTTCTTCACCTGAAATTAAAAATTTAATAATTAACCATTTCAAAGGCAAATTTCAAAGGCAAACAATACAGACATTAACCATTTTTTAATAAGCATTATTTTAAATCAGTGTCTTTCACAAATAAATGAAATAAATTATGATACTGATACTCACCATTCGATGGATTTAGCATTTTAATATTAAAAATATCCATCTTTTCCTTGCCAAAACATCAGCGGGTATTGCAATGCGTCATATGATCGATGAGTTTCAGATATTTGTTGCAGTTGCCCAGTATCGCGACGTGTAAGCACAATATCGCGTTTTTCCAATTGCTCATCAACAATCAGGATGGCAACTTCGTCTAATGTTGGAACATTAAATGTGCGTTCGTGTGTTCCAGATGGTCGTTTATCTGCTTTGATGACATCTTTATAGTCATCATTTGGCATGCGCTCTAAAGCACTCTTAAACAACCTGACCAATGCATGATGTTCATGAAGCAGACACTGCAAGTCTTGAAGAATTGCTCGCTTCATTCCTGCATTGATCCCTAGGCGTCGATCAAGTTGTTCTTCCATGTTGCCCATGAAATATATTTGTAAAAATGTATTCTGTGTATCTCGAAAGGTAGTAATTATCCAATTCGATGGTGAATCTGTCCTTGTATCTACAAAATAAAAACCAGACAGTATTAACTGGGTTATAAACATTTTTTTCGGTGGGAGAGTAGAGTTTAGAATTAGCAAATATAATAAATACCAATAGATAAAGTTATTCTTTAACTACATTCTGTTTTTTTTTTTTTTTTTTTTTATAAATACTTTGCTTTTATTTATTGGATCTTCTCTTAAGTTGAGACTAACAATAAGTTATCAAATCTTATAACTAAACATTAATTAACAATACAAATTGAATTGTTTTTGAGTTGCACGTCCCTAGAATCTATCGCTGGGTTGGTAGATCATTACGACGAAGACGGGAGCGGCTACACAGCCGGGTTAGCCCTCGCGTGAGGGGGTTAGGGTGCGAGGAAAGCTTGCTGTGATACTTCTCTTTCTGTTCAGCTACTACTTCTCTGACAGGTTGAATGTCGAGGTCTTTGTGTATGTTTTCGTTGCGAACATACCACGGTGCCCCGGTGATGGTTCTCAGGATCTTTGATTAAGCTCACTGGACAACATCAATGTTGCTACTACTAGCGTTCCCCCATAACTGGGAGCCATAGGTCCAGATTGGTTTAAGTACGGAAGTGTAGAGCAGGACCTTGTATTCTAGACTAAGAGAGGAACGAGCGTTGATAAGCCAATGAAGACTATTAGCTTTTAGTTTTAGTTGTGTTCTCTTGGCTTCGATGTGCCTTCGCCAGGTGAGTCGTCTGTCGAGGTGTACTCCTAAATACGTAACGTCGTTCGCTTGCGGAAGTGTGGAATTGTTTAGTCTGAGCGGTGGGCAATTTTGCCTGTTTAGGGTAAACGTAACATACTTGCATTTTTGTTCGTTTACTTTTATTCGCCAGTCAATTAGCCACTTTTCCACTTCGACTAGATGAAGACCCAGTTGCGCTGATGATTGGATAGGTCACTTGGAACGGCTGAGAATAGCTGTATCGTCGGCAAAGGTAGATGTTATAAGTCGTCTGTTTGTTGGGATGTCTACTGTGTATATAAAGTATTGCGTTGGCCCCAGTACGCTGCCTTGGGGGACTCCAGCTCTAGAGGTGTAATCGTCAGACATAGCAGAATTTCATTTCACTACGAATTTCCTGTCATATAGGTAAGATTCTAATAGTTTATGTGTATTATTAGGAAGTGTTGCCCTGATCTTATGCATTAGACCTTCTAACTAAACTCTATCGAATGCTTGGGCTACATCTAAAAATATTGCAGTGCAATATTCTCGCTTTTCGAATGCTCTTCGTATTTCAGAGGTTATCCGGTTGACCTGCTCGATAGTTCCGTGTTTTTCACGAAATCCAAATTGGTGTGATGGGATTTTATTATGGATTCTTAGAAATGAGTTTATCCGAGTCAGCACACACTTTTCAAAGAGTTTGGATAAGCAAGATAATAAGCTTAATAGTCTGAACGAAGAGGAAATTGTGTGATCTTTGCCAGGTTTCGGAATCATTATTATCATTGTTTTTTTCCATCTCTCTGGAAAGTGACCAAGCCTTGTAATGGCATTGAAGAGCTGGCTGATAGTGCGAACTGCGCAATATGGGAGCTCAATAATAATTTTTGGCGTTATTTGGTCGGAGCCTGGTGATTTTTTCGGATCCAGTTGGTTTTTTATGATATGAGCGATTTCGTTTGTTTGAAATTCCATTGGCTCACGTTGAAGCTGTAAATCATTTGTTACAGGCGGTAGTGTAAATCCGTTTGTGGCAGGATTTGGCTGGAACACCCTTTTAAGGTGCTGTGCAAATGTTCTGGCTCTGTCTTCATCACTGCGGGCCCAGCCGCCCACTGTGTTTCTTATAGGCGCCACAGTTTCTGTCGGGGAGCATAGGGTTGGGATGGGTTGATATGGAGAGCCCACCACTTTTTGGAAGATGTTGATAATTGCTCTATATAGCGGCGTTGGATGTTTGCTTCTTGTTGCTTTAACGCTCTGGTGAGCTTCCGGGAGGCGTCTTTTAAAGTTTGTCGTGCATATGGCGACCTGTGAGACTGCCATTTTCGTCGAAGGCTTCGCTTTTCGATTACGAGCTGCTCGATTTGTTGATTTGTCTTCTTTTGCATGTAAGGTATTTGTGCAGTTTGAGGAGTTGAAATGCGAGCAACGGTGACAAAGGCGGACTCCAGTGTGTTGGCAAAGTTGTCGATGTCGGCTTCAAGTACAGGATTTATATATATATATATTATATTTCCTATAAGAGATCCAAATGGTTTTGTGTGAAGTCAATCCAGTCGGTTGATCTACATTTATTGGATGACGGAGTAGATTAATAAGAACAGGCGAACATAACAACAGCTTCAGTTACATTGAAACGAGGAGGGCAGTATACTGCGGCTAGAGTAAGTTGGTTACCACTATCCAGTTTTATTCTTATTGATGTTGCTTGAATATAAGTAGTTGCTAGATCCTTGTAGCGGTGGTGCTTAATTCGGTTTCTAATCAAGATACCAGTCCCACCGTGTGCTTTACCATCGGGATGGTTAGTTGCATAGAAAGAGTAGCCTCTTAAATTAAAGTTATATTTATTTGTAAATTGTGTTTCTGAAAGCAACATTACGTCGATATGTTTGTCAAGCAAGAATTGAGATAACTCAAGTTTGTGCTGTGGAACGCCATTAGCATTCCACATGGATATAGTCATTGATTATTTGGATTGTTGTGATACCAACATTTGAATCAATATGTTTTAATTACGCATTAGATCTTGCATAGTAGTCCGCATAAAAGACATGAACTCCATTAAGCTTTGCTGTAGGTTAGAGAACATGGCCTCAAAGTTGTTTTGAGGCTGCTCCATAGGCTGATAATGTTTAGTTGTGTTTGGCTCTGGTTGAGGTAGTTTAAAGTGCGATGTACTTGAGGAAGGAAGGTCCAATCCTGATTTTAAAGCACTGGCAAATGTCACATTTTTCCTTATGGAGGACTCGGAGTCAAAGTCAAATGACGATCTAGCTGCGTTCGAAAAGATGGTTGATGGTTGATTTAGATGGTGTAACCCGTGCACTTGCAGAGCGGGGAGTAGTCACTCGTTGATGGATTCTACTTTTTAAATCCTTATAAACTGGACAACCTCTGTAATTAGCGGTGTGGTTACCTCCGCAGTTACCACACCTTTTGGTGGTAGAATCGCCTTTGTTCGACGGACAGTGTGAGGAGTCGTGAAGCTCCCCACAAACTACACACACTGGACGCAGTGTGCAGTATGACCGTGTATGGCCATATTCTTGACAATTCATACATTGTACTGGTCCTTTGCGTTTGTGTGGTTCTTCTACAGTGATTCTACGATGTAGTAGAAACTGAAGTTTGTATATAGGGTGCACTTCGTTTTTCTTAAGAGAAGTGTTGTCTGGTTCAAGTTCTACCTTGAAAAGCGGTTGGGGCTTCCTATCCTTGTTTAAAATGTTAAAGACTGATTTTGCGTTAAATCCCTTGTCTTCTAACGCCTTACTAATTTCTGCTGTTGCTACATCAGACTCTATGCCCTTTAGTACTACTTGTAGGCCCTTGCTGCTTTTCAGTTGGTACGTGTAGTAGTTAATTTTATTGTCGGTTAAATGCTTCGATAAAACTCTATAATTATCTTCCGACTTCATTTGAACTTTTGTTTCATGGATTTTACCCCGTACAAGGGGAATTATATGAAAGTTGTCCTTTCCAATAAGCTCAACAATTTTGTTAACAAGGGCATTGGAGTTTTTCTCCCGTATGTATATTGGTGGTGGCTTTGGCTTCTTTTTGACATCTTCCTCGGGTTCGCCCGATCCATTCCAGTCTGCACAAGCGGGTCAGTTACGTTTTTTGCTTTTGGTTTTATTGGCAACGCAGCAGTCGTAGAATTTGTTTTAGTTTGGTTTGTTTTGATCGGTGATTCGTAAAGCGCTTTTGTTGTTCTCATCGGTGACACAAAAAGAGCATTTGTTGCTGACGATGGGATCGAGCGGGCAGCCGATACCGTTACAGTTGTTGTTGCAGTTGCAGTAGTCAGAGAGACTGTTGTGGTAGTCTCCGTAGGTAGGAGCAGGTCTCTCAGTTCATTACTAGCTTGTTTAGCAGTACGCTCTGCAATCTGAGATGGTAATGCCGGAGAGCGTGAACGAGGTCGCTCACTTGCTAAATGCAAGAGTTCTTTCGTCGGGTTGGGGGTAATTGACCGCTGCGTTTTTGCGTCAGCAGAATTTTGGGTTGGTTCGGCTACAAAAGAGAAGTACGCGCTGTTTCGTTGCAGAGAGAGCCGGCGCTCGTCTTGCTCACGCTGCATTTGCTTACGAATGTCGCTTTGACTCATATTTTTAACCGCGGTTTAGTTTTATTGGATATAAGTAAATATTAATTAATCATTGGTAAATAATCAAATAATTAGATATTTTGTGCGACTTCAACGCACTAAGCATCTTTTCGCGTTGTACACTTATTAATACGTCTCTCGCTATGCTTTAAACTTGTGAAATTTATTTTGATTCCGGAGCTCAGTAATACACGTCTGCATGCGGCAACAGTTCACATAAACTACATTCTTTGTAAGTAAAAAAATAAATACCTTAAATGTCTGATTAAATCCTCGTTCTTCGATAATATCTGCCCCAAATGACGTCATTTGGAAACAACCATTGTATTTTTGAGTGTTTGCAAGAAACTGGCGTGATTCTTGTGTTTCGCCACAAAGCAATGAATACAATGGCTCATGTGGCGGAATTAAAAATTGCAATTTCACTTTACCATTAAGACAGCACAATACTCGCAAACAACGTCCATTTGCCCAATGCAAACGCTAGGATGCAAGCTGTAATCATTGCTGCAATCGTATCGAAATGCTGCTCGATTCAAATCAGCACTTGATATATATCTGCGTCGCAAATTATCTATTTGTTGACCTCTGTTGTTCGCCCGACGATTCCGCATTGCCAACCGAGCTGTTTCACGGGGTGTTTTACTTTGCTCTCGGGAAAGATTCGATCGTCTTGCTCGCGGCATTATTAATTAAACTTCACTTCACTTCAATTCACATAAAATTAATTTTAATATTGAATATTGATTTCTTACAAATATCAAATTGTCATCTATACGTCATTACATAGCTGTCATTATACGTCAATTACATAGCTGTCATTTGAATTTTGTTATTCCAAGTCTGATTCTTTTTTGTTATACCACGTTTTATAGTAAATAATACGTTGAATTATTTAAGTATTTTGCTAGCATTTGCTAACATTCTACCAAACATCTAAGAATTAAATATTTAATTATATAAAGTCACGTGTCTCCATTTGAATTCTAGTCTAACATTTATTCTCTTGCTATGCTTAACATTCTTCTGTATATTTAACAGTCTATGTTATGTTGCTGTTATTTACAGTTTTTGTTACAGTGAGCTTATTATGACGTTTCATGTCAAGTCACCCGGGAACGTTGTCGAACGGGATAAAAAGTATCCTATGTCCGTCTCCTGGCTCAAAGCTACCTACCTACCAATTTTCACCCAAATCTGTTCTGCCGTTCTTCAGTTATAAGTGGTGTAACTAACACGACTTTCTTTTATATATATAGATTAGAATATATTTTAGATAATAATATAATAATAATTAATAATAATCTTAACAAAAGATTGTCTTAAAAAAAACAGAAACAACGATTCATTTCTAATCCAAAACTATTAAAAATGATATTATGAAAACAAATTTAACTCTTTTTATTATTAAAGGCAAAAAAAACCCTCCAACCATCTAAGGATTAATCCGCACATTCTATTGCCGTTTCGTTCGCATTTAGTAGGCTGAACCCATCTGTAGAGGTACCAGATTTTCGCCGACGAGACTACCTTGTGTTATTGTTTTTTTGTATTTGGCAAGGGTCTTCAGCTTTGGAATCCAGTACTTCGCTCTGATCATTAACTTATTGCCTCCATGGAGGGAGATGGAGTAAGTAAAGTGGATAAGAAGACGAGAAAAACGCCAACTGTATGGAAGAATCGGGTACTCACATCTTTAGCTAATTGCTTTAGGACGCGAAGTGCCAGAAACGGTGCGCAATTGACTCCAAATGTGATCGTGCTGAGCTTGTAGTCACAGATTTCACCTTGGGGTCACGGAGTAGAATCTTTTGGAAAGGAGTGTCATTTGGGTGAACCAGGATTTGCTGGTACATCTTGGTGACGTCGGCTTTAAAAACATATTGGAAAAGACGCCATTTCAAGATCTTAATGGCCAGGTCAGACTGTAGGATTGGAGCAGAATGAAGGACGTCGTTGAGACTGAGTCCACTCGTGGATTTGCAGGAAGCATTAAAGACAACACGAAGCTTTGTCGTCGTGCTGTCAGGTTTAATGACTGCATGGTAAGGCAAATAGAAGTTTTGGCTGGATACTAACTTTATGTGGCAAGTATTCCAAGTATTCATGGAAAACGGAATTGTACCTGTCCATTAGCTCTGTCGTATGGCTTAGGCGGACCTCATTCTTGAGATACTGCGCTACGGCAATGGACCTCGAATGACTCATAATGGAAGTGTTACCTTGTATCTATCGTCTTGCTGTCTGACGGTAGATTGCACAAAATTCTGCTCACAAATACTGTCGGCACTCTTGCCTGCAGATCCTCCACCTCCCAGAACTTTGTAAGCAGTTCATCTGGTGCTAGAACCTTTTTTTGTGCTAAGCGCGTAGTGAAAGACGCAATGGATTTTATGGCTGGAACAGTGCCGGTTAGGATCTAGCCGAAAATTGTCTCCTGCCCAATTAGCGTCCCACAAATCTGAATTTTAACGTCATTCAGCAGGATAGACGGAAGGACGTCCGCTCCGATCAGCACGTCGATATCGGAGCTCTTTGAAAATGATGGATCGGCTAACTGAATGTTCGGTTTCAGTCGCCAATCCTTTATCCTCGGCCGACTCATCGGCGCTATGCAGAAAGGCACAGTTTACGTGTCTGTGCTAAGCCGGCCTGGTTCAAACCGGAAACTTCAGCTTGAACATTATTGAATGGCAGCTTGATTCTGTCAAATAGACGTTTGGAAACGAACGTTGCTTCGGAACCAGAGTCGATCAACGCACGGGCAGGATAGTTAGCCCCCAAATGCGCTATGTTGATCATCGCCGAGCCTTAAAACATCCCTTGACTGTTAGTGGCGAAGAAATTCTGTACGTTTGATTGCTGCGGAGAAGGAGTATTGACTGAGTATAGACTGTATTGAAAGCTGCGAGTTGGGTCTGGCAGCTGTTGAAATGGCGTCACCGCGATGAAGCTGCGTTGTGTGACGCGCCTTGCACGTGTAGCAACTGTGAGTGCTAGGACACTCGCGAAGCTGGGGTCCACTTGCAAAGCAATTGAGCCACAACTACTTCAGCTTGACACAACGGGGATACAACCGTATAGGGTGATTCTCTTTGGAGCAGAGATCAGAAGCCCTACCCTTCGGAGAAACTTTTGCTTCGAAAGAGTGGACTTTGTTTTAAGCAAACGGTCTCGTAGAGATTCCAGCTGGAGAAGCTGGCTTCACATCTTCGATGGCCTCTAAGGGACGGTACCTTTCGCTAAGGAAGATATTCGTATCACTCCAAAACGGAATCTCGGACTTGTTGACGAGCGACTGACTGACCAAAAGCACCAAAGTTAATCGCGGCAATTTCAAAGAGCACATGAAAATCGACAGGCAATTCCAATTATCTTTAAGTGTGAAGAGCGAGGTGTCAGGAGCTGACTGGATTCTCGCCTCCAGCTTGTCAGAATCGGCGAGGAATTCTTGCAGAGCCACCTGAATAATTCAGTAGATCGGTTGAACTACTGCTCTTGTCCTTGAATTGAATGCGACTTGCGGCTGGTAGATGGGGAGGGAAGCGGCAACGCTGTCTTTTTTAAAGTCGTAGGAACGCTTTCACGAGTATTTTAGGCGGATGGAGACCCTGCTTTGGATTGCGAAGGGTTAACAAGGAGATGTTTTTTCTCTTTGTCGCTTCCAATTGGCATACTAGGCTCTCACTTAGTCGAAGCATTAAAGATTTTTTGGGGCGCTGGAGGATTGCGCAGTGATTTTGAGTGGAATACCCTAAAAGTTACTGGAAGCACTGAAAATACCAGAAAAATACCGCAGATCGAACTTTGTGAAGTTTTTTGGAATTGGAGTGCCACAGAAGCTTATTCGCCTATTAAAAAAATACAAAAATATACCAATGAATATACCGGCACGGAGGATCTGTTTCTGATATGTTGTTCCTCTGGATGAGCAGACTAGCACCAGTACAGCATACCGCAGGTACATATCCGAAAAACAAAAATATAATTTTTTTCCTGATATCAGTAAATAAACTTTTAAGTTTTTACATAATTTTAATTATAACTTAGTGCCAACAGAAAATGTATGTTACATGCAGAAGGAGGCATCTCCGACCCCATAAAGTACATATATTCTTGATCAGTGTCAACAGCCGAGACGATATAGCCATGTCCGTCTCTCTGTATCCCAGAGCTTATAAAAGCTTGTAGCAAAAATTTCAACGCATTGATTTTCACGACTGCGGCTGTAGACGATAGCAGCTGCGTCAACTTATGTCCCATATCGAAAGCAACAGCACAGCAGAAGCAATAAAATTAAAAACGGCGACTGCCATTCATTTTTGGTTTTTGCCGCAGTTGAAGTAGCGAAAAGCGAAATTATTGCGACTTCTGCTAATTTCACTGCAGTTTTTTAAACAATGGCCGTTGGGAGCAAGTTTGTGCTCCGGTTCTGGGGGAGGGGAGCTAATGCAAGAGGGTCGGAGCGTGCTGGTCGGCGGACGCATGCTTCAGATGAAACCGTTGTAGAGTGCGCCTGTCGACGGGGTTCTGGAGAGCGGACGTTCTGCGCGGATGCATCGGAGGATGCTGACGCGGAACGCACCTGTCCACGATGGCGACGATTTGACGCGTAGCGCCTGCACACTAGCTCGTGCATATGAAGCAGGGTGTGGTGCGCCTGTTGGCATACCCGACACCGATCGCCGCTTTCGCAGGATTGCCCTGAGTGCTGATGCGCCAAGCAGTTTGCACAGTTCTTATTAATAAGTACTGCCCGCAGGCATTTCTCGGCACTCAAGCGTAGGATGCGATAACCTTATGCAAAATGACTTTTTTGCAATGTCTGCTGCAGACATGTGGATTTATATATTTTTATATTAAGATTAGAATATATTTTAGAATCTTAGCAAAAGTTTGTCTTAACAAAAAAACAGAAACAACGATTAATTGCTAATTCAAAACTATTAAAAATAAAATTATGAAAACAAATGTAACTCTTTTTATTATTAAAGGCAAATTTAAACCCCAGCAACCATCTAAGGATTGATCCACACATTCTATTGCCGTTTCGTTCGCATTTACTAGGCTGAACCCATTTGTAGAGGTACCAGATTTTTGCCGACGAGACTACCTTGTGTTATTGTATCATTATGCAGAACTTGCATAAGCTTTGGAATCCAGTATTTCGCTCTGATCATTAACTGATTGCCTCCATGGAGGGAGATGGAGTAAGTAAAGTGGATAAGAAGACGAGAAAAACGCCAACTGTATAGAAGAATCGGGTACTCACATCTTTAGCTAATTGCTTTAGGACGCGAAGTGCCAGAAACGGTGCGCAATTGACTCCAAATGTGATCGTGCTGAGCTTGTAGTCACAGATTTCACCTTGGGGTCACGGAGTAGAATCTTTTGGAAAGGAGTGTCATTTGGGTGAACCAGGATTTGCTGGTACATCTTGGTGACGTCGGCTTTAAAAACATATTGGAAAAGACGCCATTTCAAGATCTTAATGGCCAGGTCAGACTGTAGGATTGGAGCAGAATGAAGGACGTCGTTGAGACTGAGTCCACTTGTGGATTTGCAGGAAGCATTAAAGACAACACGAAGCTTTGTCGTCGTGCTGTCTGGTTTAATGACTGCATGGTAAGGCAAATATAAGTTTTGGCCTGGATACTAACTTTATGTGGCAAGTATTCCAAGTATTCTTGGAAAACGGAATTGTACCTGTCCATTAGCTCAGTCGTATGGCTTAGGCGGACCTCATTCTTGAGATACTGCGCTACGGCAATGGACCTCGAATGACTCATAATGGAAGTGTTACCTTGTATCTATCGTCTTGCTGTCTGACGGTAGATTGCACAAAATTCTGCTCACAAATACTGTCGGCACTCTTGCCTGCAGATCCTCCACCTCCCAGAACTTTGTAAGCAGTTCATCTGGTGCTAGAACCTCTTTTCGTGCTAAGCGCGTAGTGAAAGACGCAATGGATTTTATGGCAGGAACAGTGCCGGTTAGGATCTAGCCGAAAATTGTCTCCTGCCCAATTAGCGTCCCACAAATCTGAATTTTAACGTCATTCAGCAGGATAGACGGAAGGACGTCCGCTCCGATCAGCACGTCGATATGGGAGCTCTTTGAAAATTATGGATCGGCTAACTGAATGTTCGGCAGATCTTGCAGGTTTCAGTCGCCAATCCTTTATCCTCGACCGACTTATCGGAGCTATGCAGAAAGACACAGTTTACGTGTCTGTGCTAAGCCGGCCTGGTTCAAACTGGAAACTTCAGCTTGAACATTTTTGAATAGCAGCTTGATTCTGTCAAATAAACGTTTGGAAACGAACGTTGCTTCGGAACCAGAGTCGATCAACGCACGGGCAGGATAGTTAGCCCCCAAATGCGCTATGTTGATCATCGCCGAGCCTAAAAACATCCCTTGACTGTTAGTGGCGAAGAAATTCTGTACATTTGATTGCTGCGGAGAAGAAGTGGACTGTATTGAAAGCTGCGAGTTGGGCTTTCGCAGGATTGCCCTGAGTGCTGATGCGCCAAGCAGTTTGCACAGTTCTTATTAATAAGTACTGCCCGCAGGCGTTTCTCGGCACTCAAGCGCAGGATGCGATAACAACGTTTTTGGGGATGTATACCACGCAGACACGCCAGTGGAAGGACTCAGTTTCTCGCGAATGTCTTCTTTCCAGCGCGCGTGCCATCGTTATTGAAAAAAGGTATTAAAAGAAATCTGGAAAGAAACTGAACGGAAATGGAAACTGTCGTTTAATAACGTGAATATGGACGACTGCATACCAGAAGACTAGAAACGGTCGGGTCATTGAAAGCCAGATAGGAAGTAGTAATATCTTTACTACTGGGATACAGAATTGCAGGCTTAGTGCCCTGATCATTTGCCAACGCTCCTGGTGGGTTGAAGTGCCAAGTTAAGTTTTGGAAAAGACGCCATTTCAAGATCTTAATGGCCAGGTCAGACTGTAGGATCGGAGCAGAATGAAGGACGTCGTTGAGACTGAGTCCACTAGTGGATTTGCAGGAAGCATTAAAGACAACACGAAGCTTTGTCGTCGTGCTGTCTGGTTTAATGACTGCATGGTGTGGCAAGTAGAAGTTTTTGCCCGGAGCATGGGGTGATACTAGCCTCATGTGGCCTAAGTCCAAGTATTCTTGGATAACGGAATCGTACTCGTTCTTTAGCTCTGGCGTACGGCGTAAGCGGATCTCATTCTTGAGATACTGCGCTAAAGCAATTGACCTTGAATGACCCAATTGAATGCTATTGGGATCTCGGAATGGAAGTGTGACCGTGTATCTACCGTCTTCTTGTCTGACGGTAGATTGCACAAAATTCTGCTCACAAATACTGTCGGCTTCGTCCGGCACTCTTGACGGCAGATCCTCCACCTCCCAGAACTTTGCGAGCAGTTCATCCAGTGCTAGAACGTCTTTTTGTGCTAAGCGTGTAGTAAAAGTCGCAATGGATTTTTTCGCACTGGCCGGAACAGGACCGGTTAGGATCCAGCCGAAAATTGTCTCCTGCCCAATTAGCGTCCCACAAATGTGAGATTTAACGCCATTCAGCAAGATCGTCGGAACGACGTCCGCTCCGATCAGCACGTCGATCTGGGAGCTCTTTGAAAATTATGGATCTGCTAACTGAATGTTTGGCAGATCTTGCAGGACACAATCGCCAATAGAGTAGGACGGAAGGTTGCCAGCTAACTTTGGTAACACATAGGCGGAAGTCTCAATCTGTATCCTCAGCCGACTCATCGGCGCTATGTAGAACTGACGGCGTGGCTCAAACCGGATACTTCCGCTTGGACATTTTTGAATGGCAGCTTGATTCTGTCAAACAGACGTTTGGAAATGAACGTTGCTTCGGAACCAGAATCGATCAACGCACGGGCAGGATAGTTACCCCCAAATGCGCTATGTTGATTATGGCCGTGCCTAACAAAACCCCTTGAGTGTTAGTGGCGAAGAAATTCTGTACGTTCGATTGTTGCAGAGATGCAGTGGACTGTATTGAAAGCTGCGAGTTGGGACTGGCAGCTGTCGAAATGGCGTCACCGCGATGAAGCAGCGTTGTGTGACGCGCCTTGCACGTGTAGCAACTGTGATTGCTAGGACACTCGCGAAGCTGGGGTCCACTTGCAAAGCAATTGAGACACAACTACTTCAGCTTGACACAACGGGGATACAACCGTATAGGGTGATTCTCTTTGGTGCAGAGATCAGAAGTCCTACCCTTCGGAGAAACTTTTGCTTCGAAAGAGTGGACTTTATTTTAAGCAAACGGTCTCGTAGAGATTCCAGCTGGAGACGGTACCTTTCGCTAAGGAAGATATTCGTATCACTCCAAAACGGAATCTCGGACTTGTTGAGGAGCGACTGACTTACCAAAAGCGCCAAAGTTAATCGCGGCAATTTGAAAGAGCACAAGAAAATCGACAGGCAATTCCAATTCTCCTTAAGTGTGAAGAGCGAGGTGTCAGGAGCCGACTGGATTCTCGCCTCCAGCTTACACAGCTTGTCAGAATCGGCGAGGAATTCTTGCAGAGCCACCTGAATAGTTCTGTAGATCGGTTGACCTACTGCTCTTGTCCTTGAATGAATGCGACTTGATGCTGGTAGATGGGGAGGGAAGCGGCAACGCTGTCTTTTTTAAAGTCGTTGGAACGCTTCCACGAGTATTTAAGGCGGATGGAGACCCTGCTTTGGATTGCGAAGGGTTAACAAGGAGATGTTTTTGCTCTTTGTCGCTTCCAATTGGCATGCTAGGCTCTCACAGAGCCGAAGTAAAACCGAAAATACCGAAAAAAAATACCGAAAAATACCGCAGCACGAATTTTGTGAAGTGATACTTGGAATTGAAGCACAGCGGAAGCGTATTAGGAGATTTAAAAAATATACCAATAATATACCGCAGGGCGAATTTGAATGTGAAGTGGGAACTGGCAGAAAATACCAAACAAAATACCAAGCGATTAGTGGTATTCTTGTATTTAATGTTTGTCAGATTGTTGTGTAGTATGAGCGAAAGCCGCTAAAAAGGAAGAAAAACAATATGTTTTCCCTTTTAGTATTTTTTGATGTGGAAAGAAAAATATACTAGAATACTACTAGCCAGAAAACAGGAGGTTTAATTTTCTTTTATATGTATTTGTTTTTAGTTTTATTAAAATGTTGCTGTAGGAGAAACAATAATAATAATTATTACAGTGTGTTATGTCTTGTCCCAGTGTGCCGATTAGCAGAACTGAAGAGTAAATTCTGCTGTAGGCAAGACAATAAGTACAATGCTCAATGAGTGTGGACCAGTGTGTCTAATAGCGGAAAGTTGACGACAGCGTATGTATGTATGTATATGATGCTGCCGAAACTGCACTGCTGGATCGAACACCACTCAACAGCAATTTGGATAATATGTATGTATGTACATATATATGTGCATGTACTTATTGCCGTGAATGTCTGTGTAACATATATATGTTTGTCAGAATAACGGCACCAACGGAGCGAGTGTATACACAGGAATAGACGGAATACAACAATTGATATATTATTAGAGTTATTGTTAGTAGCCAATGTAGGGTATGTGTGAGTGCGCATACAGCTAGGTAAGTTTTTGGAAGCAATGAAACGTTACTGTACCCAGACAATTGTATGTATGTATGTATGTAGTTCTGAACTGTAACTCAGTTACAGTATGCAGGCACTCGTATGTATGTAATTAATTTGGAGCTGTAACACTGTTACAGTATGCAAGCAATATGAACATATGTATGTAAGTATATTGGCACCGCAAATATTAAGAATTTTGGCGGACGAGGCCTGAAACGTAACAAGTGACAAATGAACGAATGTAGGAGGCTGTGCAGAGTGCTCTGCACTTAGCAACAAACGGACTGGAAAACACTTGGGATGCTCTTTTATTAGAAAATATATTTTGGCGAACTCCATACAAGTGTTAGTAATTTTAGTATTAAGGTGGAACGGGCTGTACTTATCTGACAAAACGTAGTGGGCGAGCGGTTATTTGGAATATAATCCGGCTCGAAGGACCAATGTTAATGTAGGGGGCCGTCAAAGTCTTCTTCCGTTATATGATTTTCTAATAAAAAACCATGGACTTCTCTTCACTTCACTTGTATATTTTCAACTAACTATTCGTTCACAAGGAATGTCACCTTAAGCCTAGCTTAACTACACGGCCTCTCTTCACCATAGTGGTGGATTGAGAGGCGTGGTGGAGAGCACGCACGCCAGGGAAGCAAAGAAATACAGTCACAACTGAATAAATTACTCGAACAGGACATTATTAAACATAGCCATAGCCCCTGGAGCGCTCCAATATTCCTAGTGCCTAAAAAATCAAGTGACCCCGCCAAGAAAAAATGGAGGTTGGTCATAGATTATAGAAAACTTAACGAGAAAACCATAAAAGATAAATATCCAATGCCCAATATTAACGATACATTAGACAAGATCGGCCGAGCAAAATATTTCACAGCCCTCGATTTAGCAAGTGGTTACCACCAAATTGAAATGGAACCAAAAGATTCTTCTAAAACAGCCTTCACGGCGGAAGGAGGTCATTACGAATTTATAAGAATGCCATTTGGGCTTACGAACGCCCTCGCTACTTTTCAGCGAATTATGGATAACATTCTAGCTGACCTTAAGGGCAAATGTTGCTTAGTTTACCTAGATGACATAATTGTTTTCTCCTCTTCATTGCAAGAACACGTTAATGACCTTCATAAAGTACTTACGAAACTAGCCGAAGCAAATCTTAAACTTCAACCAGATAAATCTGATTTCTTCCGTAAGGAAATTGAATATTTAGGACATGTAGTCACTAATGAGGGGGTAAAACCTAACCTCAAGAAAATTCACGCATTTAAAGCGTTCCCAATTCCCAAAACCAAGAAGGAAATCAAATCATTCCTAGGTCTTTTGGGCTATTACAGGATATTTATTAGAGACTTTGCGTCAATTACTAAACCTTTGTCACAACAGCTGAAGGGGAAAACTACGGAAAAATAGACGACGAATACATGAAAGCCTTTGAAAAATGTAAAACCTTACTTCGCAATGACCCCATCTTACGTTACCCAGATTTTACGAAACCATTTGTACTGCCAACTGACGCTAGCAACGCTATCCATGTGTCGGATAACGTTCTACTTGCGAATGATACGGGTCGTCCTATTCCTGTTTGGCCTTGTGATAGTACTGCCCCACTATCACAAGGCCAAACAGGAATAGGACGACCCGTATCATTCGCAAGTAGAACGTTATCCGACACAGAACGAAATTACTCTACAGTGGAGAAGGAAATGGTAGCTATCATATTGGCGACAAAATATTTCAGACCATATTTATTCGGTAACAAATTTAAGATCAAGACGGATCACAGACCCCTAACATGGCTAATGCACTTCAAAGAGCCAAATTCCAAGTTAGTTCGTTGGAAACTTCAGCTACTGGAATATGATTACGAGGTGGAATACAAAAAGGGAGCCGAAAATGTTGTGGCTGACGCACTAAGCCTTATAGAGACTAACGTCCACGATTTGACACCTATCATACAAACAATCAAGATAAAAACATTAAAATTTCCAATTCATCTCTTAACGAATTCAATTTACAAATTATACTCAAAGCAGGACCAAAATCAAGCAAGCATACACAGTCACTATTCAAAAACAAAATAAGAAAAACGTTTACTGAAGAAGAGTTTACAGAAGAAATTATCATCAATATATACAGGAACTCGATCAACCCACACAAGACTTACGCAGTTATGATAAGTAATGACATCTTTCACATCCTTAACGAAACCTATATAAAATATTTTGGATTGTACAAGATAGTTAGATGTAAGGTACTACTAGAGGATTTAATCTCAACAGAGCAACAAAACACACGTATCAGAGAACAGCATACTCGCACAAACCACAGATTCATAGATGAAACGTATAACCAACTTAAAAGACAAACGTACTTCCCATATATGAAACAAAAAATCGCCAAATTCATAAACAACTGTCACACTTGCCAGTCCCTAAAATACGACAGACAGCCCCAGAAAAATAAATTCCAGGTTACCGAAACACCAGAACTACCATTATTAATTGTCCAATTGTCCGACTTATGTACCATAAACGGAAAAACAATTTTAACCATAATTGAAAAATTTTCTAGATTCGCTAATGGATATACAGTACCAGCCAGGGATTGTATGAACATTGTAAGGGTACTCAGCAACTTTTTAAACACTTTCGGTATACCCAAAAAAATAGTACACGACCAAGGAGCCGAATTTTCGGGTAAAATTTTCAAAAACGTTTGTTCTCAATATAACATAGAAACGCACCTTACTTCATTACAACAATCTTCAAGCAACGCCCCAGTTGAAAGACTACACTCCACTCTAACAGAAATCTACCGAATTATATATGAAGGTAAAAAAAGTGAAATACTGGAAATTAATCATGACGACATATTAACCGAAACCTTTATAACCTACAATAACATGATACATTCAGCAATCAAACTTACGCCACATGAACTATTCACGGGACGATCTCACACCTTTGCCAGAGAAATAACTTTTAATAATGAACACGATGACGACTACGAATTAAGCAAATTCAGAGAAAAACTATATTCTGAAATTACATTTCAAGCACAGGAACTGGTAAAGAGCAGAACAGAGAAATTAAATAAAGATAGAGAAGACCCAACACCGCTAAATCAAGACGACATAGTCTTCTAGTCTTCAGAAAGGAGAATAGATGAAATAAACTTACACCTAGATTTTTACAACACAAGGCTCTCGTAGATAACGGCACGACTATACTTACCTCAAAAAACCAAAAAGTACACAAAAAATAAAACAATTATACGATAAAGTCGATAAATAGAAAGAAAAGAGGAGTTTTTAATGGCCTAGGCAGTGTAATTAAAGCCATTTCAGGGAATATGGACGCCTCAGACGAGGTAAAAATTGATAATAAATTCAAGGGGTTTGAAGAAAAAGAAATATTATTAAGTAACAATCTTAAAGAACAAATTGTAATAAATAACAATGTAATAAATAGATTTAAAAATATATAAAAAACTATATAAATAAGGAACAAGATGTAATAAGCACATTCATAAATAACCTTAAAGATAATGTGTATAATAAAATATGTCAAGAACACAAAGAAATCCATATGCTTCAATATATCAATAGAATGAGTTACAGTATTGATGTACTAAACAATCATATAACTAACATAGCCGAAAGCTTACTTCTAGCGAAATTACAAATTGTCCCAAAATACATATTAAGTACAGTAGAAACTCAAATTATAAAGAAAATAATAATGGAACAAGACATCGAGATAAAGACAGAAGAACACATTTATAGACTCATTAGCTTGGAAACAAGCAATGAAAATTATCAAATTACATTCAAAATCAAAATACCTATATTTAAGAAAGAACAATTCATGTTAGCCCATATAATTCCTCTACCCGTAAATAACACACAATTAGTTATACTTCCCAAATTTTTATTGTACACCTCTAAATTTAATCTTATTTACTTAAATATAAAATGCCCAAAAATTCATGGTACATACATCTGTAACAATGCTGAGCTGGGCCGGCCGGTTAACAAGGCATGCATCAAAAACATACTGGAAGGATGGCATGCAAGCTGTGACACCAAGGACGTTGGCATCGAGGAAGACATCCTACAACCCGAGAGCGGCTATATAATTATTATAAATGCAGTAAACGCCCGAATAATACCATCATGTGGACCAACCTTGAACCTAAATGGCACGGCCATTATCACCTTCCAAAACTGCTCTGTTGTTATCAATGACATAAATTACGATGACTCGGCCCAAAACATCATGGATGATGTAAGGGTGACACTCCCGAGTGCTGATCCAATAACGGTGAAGAACACCACGAAGATGCAGAACTCCAAAAACATCAAGGAAATCGTCGAGATTAAGACTACAACTACCCATTTCATCTTGATGTACGCATGGCTGGCAGCTTCAAGCATCGTCATAATCGCCATCGTAGTAATAAGAAAGAAGACGACGCTGTTCACACCGAGGGAACCATCCCAAGAGCTATTCGTTCCGTCCCTCCCTTCGTTTTGACCGTCACTTTATTCCAGGGGGGGAAGAGTTACCACATCGGCCGCTGCCTCTGCCTCGCCCCCGCCTAGCAAGCCACCACGAGCCACCCAAGTAGGCCACTCGTATTGCTGAGAACATAAACAGTAGCACATCCTGTGTTTCTGCTGACTTGTGTTCTGGCAGCAATGCAAGAATGCTGACTATGCTGGATGGCGATCACGCCATGGCCCGACTGTCTAAACTGAACGCTATATATGAACACTCAGAGAACTGAGAAAAGGTATTAAAAGAAATCTTGAAAGAAACTGAACTGAAATGGAAACTGCCGTTTAATAACGTGAATATGGACGACTGCATACCAGAAGACTAGGAACGGTCGGGTCATTGAAATCCAGATAAAAAGTAGTAATAACTTTACTACTGGGATACAGAATTGCTGGCTTAGAGCCCTGAAGTGCCAAGTTAACGCACAGTGGCTGAATTTTTAGGAGACGAGACTAATTGCCTCTATTAAATTTCGTGTTAAGGTTCTGGAAGCACCCATCTCTATAAAGAACACAAAGAAATCCATATGCTTCAATATATCAATAGAATGAGTTACAGTATTGATGTACTAAACAATCATATAACTAACATAGCCGAAAGCTTACTTCTAGCGAAATTACAAATTGTCCCAAAATACATATTAAGTACAGTAGAAACTCAAATTATAAAGAAAATAATAATGGAACAAGACATCGAGATAAAGACAGAAGAACACATTTATAGACTCATTAGCTTGGAAACAAGCAATGAAAATTATCAAATTACATTCAAAATCAAAATACCTATATTTAAGAAAGAACAATTCATGTTAGCCCATATGATTCCTCTACCCGTAAATAACACACAATTAGTTATACTTCCCAAATTTTTATTGTACACCTCTAAATTTAATCTTATTTACTTAAATATAAAATGCCCAAAAATTCATGGTACATACATCTGTAACAATGCTGAGCTGGGCCGGCCGGTTAACAAGGCATGCATCAAAAACATACTGGAAGGATGGCATGCAAGCTGTGACACCAAGGACGTTGGCATCGAGGAAGACATCCTACAACCCGAGAGCGGCTATATAATTATTATAAATGCAGTAAACGCCCGAATAATACCATCATGTGGACCAACCTTGAACCTAAATGGCACGGCCATTATCACCTTCCAAAACTGCTCTGTTGTTATCAATGACATAAATTACGACGACTCGGCCCAAAACATCATGGATGATGTAAGGGTGACACTCCCGAGTGCTGATCCAATAACGGTGAAGAACACCACGAAGATGCAGAACTCCAAAAACATCAAGGAAATCGTCGAGATTAAGACTACAACTACCCATTTCATCTTGATGTACGCATGGCTGGCAGCTTCAAGCATCGTCATAATCGCCATCGTAGTAATAAGAAAGAAGACGACGCTGTTCACACCGAGGGAACCATTCCAAGAGCTATTCGTTCCGTCCCTCCCTTCGTTTTGGCCGTCACTTTATTCCAGGGGGGGAAGAGTTACCACATCGGCCGCTGCCTCTGCCTCGCCCCCGCCTAGCAAGCCACCACGAGCCACCCAAGTAGGCCACTCGTATTGCTGAGAACATAAACAGTAGCACATCCTGTGTTTCTGCTGACTTGTGTTCTGGCAGCAATGCAAGAATGCTGACTATGCTGGATGGCGATCACGCCATGGCCCGACTGTCTAAACTGAACGCTATATATGAACACTCAGAGAACTGAGAAAAGGTATTAAAAGAAATCTTGAAAGAAACTGAACTGAAATGGAAACTGCCGTTTAATAACGTGAATATGGACGACTGCATACCAGAAGACTAGGAACGGTCGGGTCATTGAAATCCAGATAAAAAGTAGTAATAACTTTACTACTGGGATACAGAATTGCTGGCTTAGAGCCCTGAAGTGCCAAGTTAACGCACAGTGGCTGAATTTTTAGGAGACGAGACTAATTGCCTCTATTAAATTTCGTGTTAAGGTTCTGGAAGCACCCATCTCTATAAAGTATCAATGCCATGATACAATAACTCAAGGTAGTCTCGCCAGCTGTCAAAACGTTCGGGTTTTGGTTAGTGCTTGTTTGTTTTTTGACGCAAGAGGTTGTGTGCGGACAACATTTTTTCGACTTTAGCCCTTATGCAAAATGACTTTTTTGCAATGTCTGTTGCAGACATGTGGATTTATATAATTTTATATTAAGATTAGAATATATTTTAGAATCTTAGCAAAAGTTTGTCTTAACAAAAAAACAGAAACAACGATTAATTTCTAATTCAAAACTATTAAAAATAAAATTATGAAAACAAATATAACTCTTTTTATTATTAAAGGCAAATTAAAACCCCAGCAACCATCTAAGGATTAATCCACACATTCTATTGCCGTTCGTTCGCATTTACTAGGCTGAACCCATTTGTAGAGGAACCAGATTTTTGCCGACGAGACTACCTTGTTGTATTGTATGATTATGCAGAACTTGCTAGAGCTTACCGCTGATTTGGCAAGGGTCTTCAGCTTTGGAATCCAGTATTTCGCTCTGATCATTAACTGATTGCCTCCATGGAGGGAGATGGAGTAAGTAAAGTGGATAAGAAGACGAGAAAAACGCCAACTGTATGGAAGAATCGGGTACTCACATCTTTAGCTAATTGCTTTAGGACGCGAAGTGCCAGAAACGGTGCGCAATTGACTACAAATGTGATCGTACTGAGCTTGTAGTCACAGATTTCATCTTGAGGTCACGGAGTAGAATCTTTTGGAAAGGACTGTCATTTGGGTGAACCAGGATTTGCTGGTACATCTTGGTGATGTCGGCTTTAAAAACATATTGGAAAAGACGCCATTTCAAGATCTTAATGGCCAGGTCAGACTGTAGGATTGGAGCAGAATGAAGGACGTCGTTGAGACTGAGTCCACTCGTGGATTTGCAGGAAGCATTAAAGACAACACGAAGCTTTGTCGTCGTGCTGTCAAGTTTAATGACTGCATGGTGAGGCAAATAGAAGTTTTGGCCTGGATACTAACTTTATGTGGCCTATGTCCAAGTATTCTTGGAAAACGGAATTGTACCTGTCCATTAGCTCTGTCGTATGGCTTAGGCGGACCTCATTCTTGAGATACTGCGCTAAGGCAATGGACCTCGAATGACTCATAATGGAAGTGTTACCTTGTATCTATCGTCTTGATGTCTGACGGTAGATTGCACAAAATTCTGCTCACAAATACTGTCGGCACTCTTGCCTGCAGATCCTCCACCTCCCAGAACTTTGTAAGCAGTTCATCCGGTGATAGAACCTCTTTTTGTGCTAAGCGCGTAGTGAAAGACGCAATGGATTTTATAGCTGGAACAGTGCCGGTTAGGATCTAGCCGAAAATTGTCTCCTGCCCAATTAGCGTCCCACAAATCTGAAATTTAACGTCATTCAGCAGGATAGACGGAAGGACGTCGATATGGGAGCTCTTTGAAAATGATGGATCGGCTAACTGAATGTTCGGCAGATCTTGCAGGTTTTAGTCGCCAATCCTTTATCCTCGACCGACATCGGAGCTATGCAGAAAGGCACAGTTTACGTGTCTGTGCTAGTTAGCAGGGCAAGATAGTTAGCCCCCAAATGCGCTATGTTGATCATCGCCGATCCTAAAAACATCCCTTGACTGTTAGTGGCGAAGAAATTCTGTAAGTTTGATTGGTGCGGAGAAGGAGTGGACTGTATTGAAAGCTGCGAGTTGGGTCTGGCAGCTGTCGAAATAGCGTCACCGCGATGAAGCAGCGTTGTGTGACGCGCCTTGCATGTGTAGCAACTGTGAGTGCTAGGACACTCGCGAAGCTGGGGTCCAATTGCAAAGCAATTGAGCCACAACTACTTCCGCTTGACACAACGGGGACACAACCGTATAGGATGATTCTCTTTGGAGCAGAGATCAGAAGTCCTACCTTTCGAAGAAACTTTTGCTTCGAAAGAGTGGACTTTGTTTAAAATCATATTGACGGCAGACGGTCTCGTAGAGATTCCAGCTGGAGAAGCTGGCTTCACATCTTCGATGATCTCTAAGGGACGGTACCTTTCGCTAAGGAAGATATTTGTATCCAAAACGGAATCTCGGACTTGTTGACGAGCGACTGACTGACCAAAAGCGCCAAAGTTAATCGCGGCAATTTGAAAGAGCACATGAAAATCGACAGGCAATTCCAATTATCTTTAAGTGTGAAGAGCGAGGTGTCAGGAGCTGACTGGATTCTCGTCTCCAGCTTACACAGCTTGCCAGAATCGGCGAGGAATTCTTGCAGAGCCACCTGAATAATTCTGTAGATCGGTTGACCTACTGCTCTTGTCCTTGAATTGAATGCGACTTCATGCTGGTAGATGGGGAGAGAAGCGGCAACGCTGTCTTTTTTAAAGTCGTAGGAACGCTTCCACGAGTATTTAAGGCGGATGGAGAAGGGTTAACAAGGAGATGTTTTTTCTCTTTGTCGCTTCCAATTGGCATACTAGGCTCTCACTTAGTCGAAGCATTAACGATTTTTTGGGGCGCTGGAGGATTGCGCAGTGATTTTGAGTGGAATACCCTAAAAGTTACTGGAAGCACTGAAAATACCAGAAAAATACCGCAGTACCGAGTGCCACAGAAGCGTATTCGCATATTAAAAAAAATACAAAAATATACCAATGAATATACCGGCACTGAGGATCTGTTTCTGATATATTGTTCCTCTGGATAAGCAGGATTACCGGAACTGGACTTACGCAAAAAAAGAAAAACAGCGAAAAATACCGAAAAAATACCAAAGACAAATGTTATTTTTGTATTTAATGCTGGTCGGATGGCCTTGTAGTAGTAATAGTATTGCGAGAGGAAACAGTCAACATGTATGAAAACACTTGCAGCTAACATAGTCGACTTTAAATAAAATAAAATGTAATATATCGAAATATCAATATATCAAAATTTTACAACCAAATACAACAAAATTAAAATTAAACAAACATGCATTTTTTAAACTTAGTACTAACGATTTTACTATACCAATGGTTACCAGAGTATTCGTTAGCACAGCCGTACCGCTCGGTACGTTTGGCGGACATCCCATAGTAAACATTTTTGGTGGTACGAGTGAGTACCAGAACCCATCATAGCCCACTGGGCATATCGCTAGACTACCACCAGTACAGCATACCGCAGGTACTTATCCGGAAAACGGACGTTCTGCGCGGATGCATAGGAGGATGCTGACGCGGAACGCACCTGTCCACGATGACGACGATTTGTCACGTAGCGCCTGCGCACTAGCTTGTGCATATGAAGCAGGGTGTGGTGCGCCTGTTAGCATACCCGACACCGATCGCCGCTTTCGCAGGATTGCCCTGAGTGCTGATGCGCCAAGCAGTTTGCACAGTTCTTATTAATAAGTACTGCCCGCAGGCGTTTCTCGGCACTCAAGCGCAGGATGCGATAACAACGTTTTAGGGGATGTAACCACGCAGACACGCCAGTGGAAGGACTCAGTTTCTCGCGAACGTCTTCTTTCCAGCGCGCGTGCCATCGTTATTGAAAAAAGGTATTAAAAGAAATCTGGAAAGAAACTGAACGGAAATGGAAACTGTCGTTTAATAACGTGAATATGGACGACTGCATACCAGAAGACTAGAAACGGTCGGGTCATTGAAAGCCAGATAGGAAGTAGTAATATCTTTACTACTGGGATACAGAATTGCAGGCTTAGAGCCCTGATCATTTGCCAACGCTCCTGGTGGGTTGAAGTGCCAAGTTAACGCACAGTGACTGAATTTGTAGGAGACGAGACTCCTAATTGGAGGTCGGAAGTGGGTTACAGATGTATGGCCTTTGTACTGAAACAAAGGAAAACACATACATATCCCTTTGTAATGAGACAATCCCGTCCGGTGTAGTTCTTTACTTCGAAAGGACCTGCGAAGTCTACACCTGTATGTTGGAATGCGTTTGAGATGTTGGGAGAGGGTCCATGAGCTGTGTCTGAAGTTTCAATGCAGACCATGATACAATAACTCAAGCAACCATCTAAGGATTAATCTACACATTCTATTGTCGTTTCGTTCGCATTTACTAGGTTGAACCCATTTGTAGAGGTACCAGATTTTTGCCGACGAGACTATCTTATGTTATTGAATCATTATGCAGAACTTGCAAGAGTTTACCGCTGATTTGGCAAGGGTCTTCAGCTTTGGAATCCAGTATTTTGCTCTGATCATTAACTGATTGCCTCCATGGAGGGAGATGGAGTAAGTAAAGTCGATAAGAAGACGAGAAAAACGCCAACTGTATGGGAGAATCGGGTACTCACATCTTTAGCTAATTGCTTTAGGAAGCGAAGTGCCAGAAACGGTGCGCAATTGACTACAAATGTGATCGTGCTGAGCTTGTAGTCACAGATTTCATCTTGGGGTCACAGAGTAGAATCTTTTGGAAAGGACTGTCATTTGGGTGAACCAGGATTTGCTGGTACATCTTGGTGATGTCGGCTTTAAAAACATATTGGAAAAGACGCCATTTCAAGATCTTAATGGCCAGGTCAGACTGTAGGATTGGAGCAGAATGAAGGACGTCGTTGAGACTGAGTCCACTCGTGGATTTGCAGGAAGCATTAAAGACAACACGAAGCTTTGTCGTCGTGCTGTCAAGTTTAATGACTGCATGGTGAGGCAAATAGAAGTTTTGGCCTGGATACTAACTTTATGTGGCAAGTATTCCAAGTATTCTTGGAAAACGGAATTGTACCTGTCCATTAGCTCTGTCGTATGGCTTAGGCGGACCTCATTCTTGAGATACTGCGCTACGGCAATGGACCTCGAATGACTCATAATGGAAGTGTTACCTTGTATCTATCGTCTTGCTGTCTGACGGTAGATTGCACAAAATTCTGCTCACAAATACTGTCGGCACTCTTGCCTGCAGATCCTCCACCTCCCAGAACTTTGTAAGCAGTTCATCCGGTGCTAGAACCTCTTTTTGTGCTAAGCGCGTAGTGAAAGACGCAATGGATTTTATGGCTGGAACAGTGCCGGTTAGGATCTAGCCGAAAATTGTCTCCTGCCCAATTAGCGTCCCACAAATCTGAATTTTAACGTCATTCAGCAGGATAGACGGAAGGACGTCCGCTCCGATCAGCACGTCGATATCGAAGCTCTTTGAAAATGATGGATCGGCTAACTGAATGTTCGGTTTCAGTCGCCAATCCTTTATCCTCGGCCGACTCATCGGCGCTATGCAGAAAGGCACAGTTTACGTGTCTGTGCTAAGCCGGCCTGGTTCAAACCGGAAACTTCAGCTTGAACATTATTGAATGGCAGCTTGATTCTGTCAAATAAACGTTTGGAAACGAACGTTGCTTCGGAACCAGAGTCGATCAACGCACGGGCAGGATAGTTAGCCCCCAAATGCGCTATGTTGATCATCGCCGAGCCTTAAAACATCCCTTGACTGTTAGTGGCGAAGAAATTCTGTACGTTTGATTGCTGCGGAGAAGGAGTATTGACTGAGTATAGACTGTATTGAAAGCTGCGAGTTGGGTCTGGCAGCTGTTGAAATGGCGTCACCGCGATGAAGCAGCGTTGTGTGACGCGCCTTGCACGTGTAGCAACTGTGAGTGCTAGGACACTCGCGAAGCTGGGGTCCACTTGCAAAGCAATTGAGCCACAACTACTTCAGCTTGACACAACGGGGATACAACCGTATAGGGTGATTCTCTTTGGAGCAGAGATCAGAAGCCCTACCCTTCGGAGAAACTTTTGCTTCGAAAGAGTGGACTTTGTTTTAAGCAAACGGTCTCGTGGAGATTCCAGCTGGAGAAGCTGGCTTCACATCTTCGATGGCCTCTAAGGGACGGTACCTTTCGCTAAGGAAGATATTCGTATCACTACAAAACGGAATCTCGGACTTGTTGACGAGCGACTGACTGACCAAAAGCACCAAAGTTAATCGCGGCAATTTCAAAGAGCACATGAAAATCGACAGGCAATTCCAATTATCTTTAAGTGTGAAGAGCGAGGTGTCAGGAGCTGACTGGATTCTCGCCTCCAGCTTACACAGCTTGTCAGAATCGGCGAGGAATTCTTGCAGAGCCACCTGAATAATTCAGTAGATCGGTTGAACTACTGCTCTTGTCCTTGAATTGAATGCGACTTGCGGCTGGTAGATGGGGAGGGAAGCGGCAACGCTGTCTTTTTTAAAGTCGTAGGAACGCTTTCACGAGTATTTTAGGCGGATGGAGACCCTGCTTTGGATTGCGAAGGGTTAACAAGGAGATGTTTTTTCTCTTTGTCGCTTCCAATTGGCATACTAGGCTCTCACTTAGTCGAAGCATTAAAGATTTTTTGGGGCGCTGGAGGATTGCGCAGTGATTTTGAGTGGAATACCCTAAAAGTTACTGGAAGCACTGAAAATACCAGAAAAATACCGCAGATCGAACTTTGTGAAGTTTTTTGGAATTGGAGTGCCACAGAAGCTTATTCGCCTATTAAAAAAATACAAAAATATACCAATGAATATACCGGCACGGAGGATCTGTTTCTGATATGTTGTTCCTCTGGATGAGCAGACTAGCACCAGTACAGCATACCGCAGGTACATATCCGAAAAACAAAAATATAATTTTTTTCCTGATATCAGTAAATAAACTTTTAAGTTTTTACATAATTTTAATTATAACTTAGTGCCAACAGAAAATGTATGTTACATGCAGAAGGAGGCATCTCCGACCCCATAAAGTACATATATTCTTGATCAGTGTCAACAGCCGAGACGATATAGCCATGTCCGTCTCTCTGTATCCCAGAGCTTATAAAAGCTTGTAGCAAAAATTTCAACGCATTGATTTTCACGACTGCGGCTGTAGACGATAGCAGCTGCGTCAACTTATGTCCCATATCGAAAGCAACAGCACAGCAGAAGCAATAAAATTAAAAACGGCGACTGCCATTCATTTTTGGTTTTTGCCGCAGTTGAAGTAGCGAAAAGCGAAATTATTGCGACTTCTGCTAATTTCACTGCAGTTTTTTAAACAATGGCCGTTGGGAGCAAGTTTGTGCTCCGGTTCTGGGGGAGGGGAGCTAATGCGAGAGGGTCGGAGCGTGCTGGTCGGCGGACGCATGCTTCAGATGAAACCGTTGTAGAGTGCGCCTGTCGACGGGGTTCTGGAGAGCGGACGTTCTGCGCGGATGCATCGGAGGATGCTGACGCGGAACGCACCTGTCCACGATGGCGACGATTTGACGCGTAGCGCCTGCACACTAGCTCGTGCATATGAAGCAGGGTGTGGTGCGCCTGTTGGCATACCCGACACCGATCGCCGCTTTCGCAGGATTGCCCTGAGTGCTGATGCGCCAAGCAGTTTGCACAGTTCTTATTAATAAGTACTGCCCGCAGGCATTTCTCGGCACTCAAGCGTAGGATGCGATAACCTTATGCAAAATGACTTTTTTGCAATGTCTGCTGCAGACATGTGGATTTATATATTTTTATATTAAGATTAGAATATATTTTAGAATCTTAGCAAAAGTTTGTCTTAACAAAAAAACAGAAACAACGATTAATTGCTAATTCAAAACTATTAAAAATAAAATTATGAAAACAAATGTAACTCTTTTTATTATTAAAGGCAAATTTAAGCCCCAGCAACCATCTAAGGATTGATCCACACATTCTATTGCCGTTTCGTTCGCATTTACTAGGCTGAACCCATTTGTAGAGGTACCAGATTTTTGCCGACGAGACTACCTTGTGTTATTGTATCATTATGCAGAACTTGCATAAGCTTTGGAATCCAGTATTTCGCTCTGATCATTAACTGATTGCCTCCATGGAGGGAGATGGAGTAAGTAAAGTGGATAAGAAGACGAGAAAAACGCCAACTGTATAGAAGAATCGGGTACTCACATCTTTAGCTAATTGCTTTAGGACGCGAAGTGCCAGAAACGGTGCGCAATTGACTCCAAATGTGATCGTGCTGAGCTTGTAGTCACAGATTTCACCTTGGGGTCACGGAGTAGAATCTTTTGGAAAGGAGTGTCATTTGGGTGAACCAGGATTTGCTGGTACATCTTGGTGACGTCGGCTTTAAAAACATATTGGAAAAGACGCCATTTCAAGATCTTAATGGCCAGGTCAGACTGTAGGATTGGAGCAGAATGAAGGACGTCGTTGAGACTGAGTCCACTTGTGGATTTGCAGGAAGCATTAAAGACAACACGAAGCTTTGTCGTCGTGCTGTCTGGTTTAATGACTGCATGGTAAGGCAAATATAAGTTTTGGCCTGGATACTAACTTTATGTGGCAAGTATTCCAAGTATTCTTGGAAAACGGAATTGTACCTGTCCATAAGCTCAGTCGTATGGCTTAGGCGGACCTCATTCTTGAGATACTGCGCTACGGCAATGGACCTCGAATGACTCATAATGGAAGTGTTACCTTGTATCTATCGTCTTGCTGTCTGACGGTAGATTGCACAAAATTCTGCTCACAAATACTGTCGGCACTCTTGCCTGCAGATCCTCCACCTCCCAGAACTTTGTAAGCAGTTCATCTGGTGCTAGAACCTCTTTTCGTGCTAAGCGCGTAGTGAAAGACGCAATGGATTTTATGGCAGGAACAGTGCCGGTTAGGATCTAGCCGAAAATTGTCTCCTGCCCAATTAGCGTCCCACAAATCTGAATTTTAACGTCATTCAGCAGGATAGACGGAAGGACGTCCGCTCCGATCAGCACGTCGATATGGGAGCTCTTTGAAAATGATGGATCGGCTAACTGAATGTTCGGCAGATCTTGCAGGTTTCAGTCGCCAATCCTTTATCCTCGACCGACTTATCGGAGCTATGCAGAAAGACACAGTTTACGTGTCTGTGCTAAGCCGGCCTGGTTCAAACTGGAAACTTCAGCTTGAACATTTTTGAATAGCAGCTTGATTCTGTCAAATAAACGTTTGGAAACGAACGTTGCTTCGGAACCAGAGTCGATCAACGCACGGGCAGGATAGTTAGCCCCCAAATGCGCTATGTTGATCATCGCCGAGCCTAAAAACATCCCTTGACTGTTAGTGGCGAAGAAATTCTGTACATTTGATTGCTGCGGAGAAGAAGTGGACTGTATTGAAAGCTGCGAGTTGGGTCTGGCAGCTGTCGAAATGGCGTCACCGCGATGAAGCAGCGTTGTGTGACGCGCCTTGCACGTGTAGCAACTGTGAGTGCTAGGACACTCGCGAAGCTGGGGTCCAATTGCAAAGCAATTGAGCCACAACTACTTCAGCTTGACACAACGGGGACACAACCGTATAGGATGATTCTCTTTGGAGCAGAGATCAGAAGTCCTACCTTTCAAAGAAACTTTTGCTTCGAAAGAGTGGACTTTGTTTAAAATCATATTGACGGCAGACGGTCTCGTAGAGATTCCAGCTGGAGAAGCTGGCTTCACATCTTCGATGATCTCTAAGGGACGGTACCTTTCGCTAAGGAAGATATTCGTATCACTCCAAAACGGAATCTCGGACTTGTTGACGAGCGACTGACTGACCAAAAGCACCAAAGTTAATCGCGGCAATTTGAAAGAGCACAAGAAAATCGACAGGCAATTCCAATTATCTTTAAGTGTGAAGAGCGAGGTGTCAGGAGCTGACTGGATTCTCGCCTCCAGCTTACACAGCTTGTCAGAATCGGCGAGGAATTCTTGCAGAGCCACCTGAATAGTTCAGTAGATCGGTTGAACTACTGCTCTTGTCCTTGAATTGAATGCGACTTGCGACTGGTAGATGGGGAGGGAAGCGGCAACGCTGTCTTTTTTAAAGTCGTAGGAACGCTTTCACGAGTATTTTAGGCGGATGGAGACCCTGCTTTGGATTGCGAAGGGTTAACAAGGAGATGTTTTTTCTCTTTGTCGCTTCCAATTGGCATACTAGGCTCTCACTTAGTCGAAGCATTAAAGATTTTTTGGGGCGCTGGAGGATTGCGCAGTGATTTTGAGTAGAATACCCTAAAAGTTACTGGAAGCACTGAAGCACCAGAAAAATACCGCAGATCGAACTTTGTGAAGTTTTTTGGTATTGGAGTGCCACAGAAGCTTATTCGCCTATTAAAAAAATACAAAAATATACCAATGAATATACCGGCACGGAGGATCTGTTTCTGATATGTTGTTCCTCTGGATGAGCAGACTAGCACCAGTACAGCATACCGCAGGTACATATCCGGAAAACAAAAATATAATTTTGTTCCTGATATCAGTAAATAAACTTTTTAGTACCTGATAAGTTTTTACATAATTTTAATTATAACTTAGTGCCAACAGAAAATGTATTTTACATGCAGAAGGAGGCATCTCCGACCCCATAAAGTACATATATTCTTGATCAGTGTCAACAGCCGAGACGATATAGCCATGTCCGTCTCTCTGAATGAACACCTAGATCCCAGAGCTTATAAAAGCTTGTAGCAAAAAGTTCAACGCATTGATTTTCACGACTGCGGCTGTAGACGATAGCAGCTGCGTCGACTAATGTCCCATATCGAAAGCAACAGCACAGCAGAAGCAATAAAATTAAAAACGGCGACTCCCATTCATTTTTGACTTTTGCCGCAGTTGAAGCAGCGAAAAGCGAAATTATTGCGACTTCTGCTAATTTCACTGCATTTTTTTAAACAATGGCCGTTGGGAGCAAGTTTGTGCTCC
Organism: Drosophila immigrans; assembly: GCA_963583835.1. Classification (NCBI taxonomy): domain Eukaryota; kingdom Metazoa; phylum Arthropoda; class Insecta; order Diptera; family Drosophilidae; genus Drosophila; species Drosophila immigrans. Next base: position 11,418,448 of record OY757143.1, on the reverse strand, counting down.
GGTTCTGGGGGAGGGCAGCTAATGCGAGAGGGTCGGAGCGTGCTGGTCGGCGGACGGATGCTTCAGATGAAACCGTTGTAGAGTGCGCCTGTCGACGGGGTTCTGGAGGGCGGACGTTCTGCGCGGATGCATCGGAGGATGCTTACGCGGAACGCACCTGTCCACGATGGCGACGATTTGACGCGTAGCGCCTGCACACTAGCTCGTGCATATGAAGCAGGGTGTGGTGCGCCTGTTGGCATACCCGACACCGATCGCCGCTTTCGCAGGATTGCCCTGAGTGCTGATGCGCCAAGCAGTTTGCACAGTTCTTATTAATAAGTACTGCCCGCAGGCATTTCTCGGCACTCAAGCGCAGGATGCGATAACCTTATGCAAAATGACTTTTTTGCAATGTCTGCTGCAGACATGTGGATTTATATATTTTTATATTAAGATTAGAATATATTTTAGATTCTTAGCAAAAGTTTGTCTTAACAAAAAAACAGAAACAACGATTAATTGCTAATTCAAAACTATTAAAAATAAAATTATGAAAACAAATGTAACTCTTTTTATTATTAAAGGCAAATTTAAACCGCAGCAACCATCTAAGGATTGATCCACACATTCTATTGCCGTTTCGTTTGCATTTACTAGGCTGAACCCATTTGTAGAGGTACCAGATTTTTGCCGACGAGACTACCTTGTGTTATTGTATCATTATGCAGAACTTGCATAAGCTTTGGAATCCAGTATTTCGCTCTGATCATTAACTGATTGCCTCCATGGAGGGAGATGGAGTAAGTAAAGTGGATAAGAAGACGAGAAAAACGCCAACTGTATAGAAGAATCGAGTACTCACATCTTTAGCTAATTGCTTTAGGACGCGAAGTGCCAGAAACGGTGCGCAATTGACTCCAAATGTGATCGTGCTGAGCTTGTAGTCACAGATTTCACCTTGGGGTCACGGAGTAGAATCTTTTGGAAAGGAGTGTCATTTGGGTGAACCAGGATTTGCTGGTACATCTTGGTGATGTCGGCTTTAAAAACATATTGGAAAAGACGCCATTTCAAGATCTTAATGGCCAGGTCAGACTGTAGGATTGGAGCAGAATGAAGGACGTCGTTGAGACTGAGTCCACTCGTGGATTTGCAGGAAGCATTAAAGACAACACGAAGCTTTGTCGTCGTGCTGTCAAGTTTAATGACTGCATGGTGAGGCAAATAGAAGTTTTGGCCTGGATACTAACTTTATGTGGCAAGTATTCCAAGTATTCATGGAAAACGGAATTGTACCTGTCCATTAGCTCTGTCGTATGGCTTAGGCGGACCTCATTCTTGAGATACTGCGCTACGGCAATGGACCTCGAATGACTCATAATGGAAGTGTTACCTTGTATCTATCGTCTTGCTGTCTGACGGTAGATTGCACAAAATTCTGCTCACAAATACTGTCGGCACTCTTGCCTGCAGATCCTCCACCTCCCAGAACTTTGTAAGCAGTTCATCCGGTGCTAGAACCTCTTTTTGTGCTAAGCGCGTAGTGAAAGACGCAATGGATTTTATAGCTGGAACAGTGCCGGTTAGGATCTAGCCGAAAATTGTCTCCTGCCCAATTAGCGTCCCACAAATCTGAAATTTAACATCATTCAGCAGGATAGACGGAAGGACGTCGATATGGGAGCTCTTTGAAAATGATGGATCGGCTAACTGAATGTTCGGCAGATCTTGCAGGTTTCAGTCGCCAATCCTTTATCCTCGACCGACATCGGAGCTATGCAGAAAGGCACAGTTTACGTGTCTGTGCTAAGCCGGCCTGGTTCAAACTGGAAACTTCAGCTTGAACATTTTTGAATAGCAGCTTGATTCTGTCAAATAAACGTTTGGAAACGAACGTTGCTTCGGAACCAGAGTCGATCAACGCACGGGCAGGATAGTTAGCCCCCAAATGCGCTATGTTGATCATCGCCGAGCCTAAAAACATCCCTTGACTGTTAGTGGCGAAGAAATTCTGTAAGTTTGATTGCTGCGGAGAAGAAGTGGACTGTATTGAAAGCTGCGAGTTGGGTCTGGCAGCTGTCGAAATGGCGTCACCGCGATGAAGCAGCGTTGTGTGACGCGCCTTGCACGTGTAGCAACTGTGAGTGCTAGGACACTCGCGAAGCTGGGGTCCAATTGCAAAGCAATTGAGCCACAACTACTTTAGCTTGACACAACGGGGACACAACCGTATAGGATGATTCTCTTTGGAGCAGAGATCAGAAGTCCTACCTTTCGAAGAAACTTTTGCTTCGAAAGAGTGGACTTTGTTTAAAATCATATTGACGGCAGACGGTCTCGTAGAGATTCCAGCTGGAGAAGCTGGCTTCACATCTTCGATGATCTCTAAGGGACGGTACCTTTCGCTAAGGAAGATATTTGTATCCAAAACGGAATCTCGGACTTGTTGACGAGCGACTGACTGACCAAAAGCGCCAAAGTTAATCGCGGCAATTTGAAAGAGCACAAGAAAATCGACAGGCAATTCCAATTATCTTTAAGTGTGAAGAGCGAGGTGTCAGGAGCTGACTGGATTCTCGTCTCCAGCTTACACAGCTTGCCAGAATCGGCGAGGAATTCTTGCAGAGCCACCTGAATAATTCTGTAGATCGGTTGACCTACTGCTCTAATCCTTGAATTGAATGCGACTTGCTGCTGGTAGATGGGGAGAGAAGCGGCAACGCTGTCTTTTTTAAAGTCGTAGGAACGCTTCCACGAGTATTTAAGGCGGATGGAGAAGGGTTAACAAGGAGATGTTTTTTCTCTTTGTCGCTTCCAATTGGCATACTAGACTCTCACTTAGTCGAAGCATTAACGATTTTTTGGGGCGCTGGAGGATTGCGCAGTGATTTTGAGTGGAATACCCTAAAAGTTACTGGAAGCACTGAAAATACCAGAAAAATACGCAGTACCGAGTGCCACAGAAGCGTATTCGCATATTAAAAAAAATACAAAAATATACCAATGAATATACCGGCACTGAGGATCTGTTTCTGATATATTGTTCCTCTGGATAAGCAGGATTACCGAAACTGGACTTACGCAAAAAAAGAAAAACAGCGAAAAATACCGAAAAAATACCAAAGACAAATGTTATTTTTGTATTTAATGCTGGTCGGATGGCCTTGTAGTAGTAATAGTATTGCGAGGGGAAACAGTCAACATGTATGAAAACACTTGCAGCTAACATAGTCGACTTTAAATAAAATAAAATGTAATATATCGAAATATCAATATATCAAAATTTTACAACCAAATACAACAAAATTAAAATTAAACAAACATGCATTTTTTAAACTTAGTAATAACGATTTTACTATACCAAAGGTTACCAGAGTATTCGTTAGCACAGCCGTACCGCTCGGTACGTTTGGCGGACATCCCATAGTAAACATTTTTGGTGGTACGAGTGAGTACCAGAACCCATCATAGCCCACTGGGCATATCGCTAGACTACCACCAGTACAGCATACCGCAGGTACTTATCCGGAAAACGGACGTTCTGCGCGGATGCATCGGAGGATGCTGACGCGGAACGCACCTGTCCACGATGGCGACGATTTGTCACGTAGCGCCTGCGCACTAGCTTGTGCATATGAAGCAGGGTGTGGTGCGCCTGTTAGCATACCCGACACCGATCGCCGCTTTCGCAGGATTGCCCTGAGTGCTGATGCGCCAAGCAGTTTGCACAGTTCTTATTAATAAGTACTGCCCGCAGGCGTTTCTCGGCACTCAAGCGCAGGATGCGATAACAACGTTTTAGGGGATGTATACCACGCAGACACGCCAGTGGAAGGACTGAGTTTCTCGCGAACGTCTTCTTTCCAGCGCGCGTGCCATCGTTATTGAAAAAAGTTATTAAAAGAAATCTGGAAAGAAACTGAACGGAAATGGAAACTGTCGTTTAATAACGTGAATATGGACGACTGCATACCAGAAGACTAGAAACGGTCGGGTCATTGAAAGCCAGATAGGAAGTAGTAATATCTTTACTACTGGGATACAGAATTGCAGGCTTAGAGCCCTGATCATTTGCCAACGCTCCTGGTGGGTTGAAGTGCCAAGTTAACGCACAGTGACTGAATTTGTAGGAGACGAGACTCCTAATTGCCTCTAGGAAATTTCGTGTGAAGGTTCTGGAAGCACCCATCTCTATAAACCGTGGAAGCGCAGCGAGGAACTTGTCTGCCGTGAGGTCGGAAGTCGGTTACAGATGTATGGCCTTTGTACTGAAACAAAGGAAAACACATACATATCCCTTTGTAATGAGACAATCCCGTCCGGTGTAGTTCTTTACTTCGAAAGGACATGCGAAGTCTACACCTGTATGTTGGAATGCGTTTGAGATGTTGTGAGAGGGTCCATGATACAATAACTCAAGCAACCATCTAAGGATTAATCTACACATTCTATTGTCGTTTCGTTCGCATTTACTAGGTTGAACCCATTTGTAGAGGTACCAGATTTTTGCCGACGAGACTATCTTATGTTATTGAATCATTATGCAGAACTTGCAAGAGTTTACCGCTGATTTGGCAAGGGTCTTCAGCTTTGGAATCCAGTATTTTGCTCTGATCATTAACTGATTGCCTCCATGGAGGGAGATGGAGTAAGTAAAGTCGATAAGAAGACGAGAAAAACGCCAACTGTATGGAAGAATCGGGTACTCACATCTTTAGCTAATTGCTTTAGGACGCGAAGTGCCAGAAACGGTGCGCAATTGACTACAAATGTGATCGTACTGAGCTTGTAGTCACAGATTTCACCTTGGTGTCACGGAGTAGAATCTTTTGGAAAGGAGTGTCATTTGGGTGAACCAGGATTTGCTGGTACATCTTGGTGATGTCGGCTTTAAAAACATATTGGAAAAGACGCCATTTCAAGATCTTAATGGCCAGGTCAGACTGTAGGATCGGAGCAGAATGAAGGACGTCGTTGAGACTGAGTCCACTCGTGGATTTGCAGGAAGCATTAAAGACAACACGAAGCTTTGTCGTCGTGCTGTCAGGTTTAATGACTGCATGGTAAGGCAAATAGAAGTTTTGGCCTGGATACTAACTTTATGTGGCCTAGTCTAAGTATTCTTGGAAAACGGAATTGTACCTGTCCATTAGCTCTGTCGTATGGCTTGGGCGGACCTCATTCTTAAGATACTGCGCTAAGGCAATGGACCTCGAATGACTCATAATGGAAGTGTTACCTTGTATCTATCGTCTTGCTGTCTGACGGTAGATTGCACAAAATTCTGCTCACAAATACTGTCGGCACTCTTGCCTGCAGATCCTCCACCTCCCAGAACTTTGTAAGCAGTTCATCCGGTGCTAGAACCTCTTTTTGTGCTAAGCGCGTAGTGAAAGACGCAATGGATTTTATAGCTGGAACAGTGCCGGTTAGGATCTAGCCGAAAATTGTCTCCTGCCCAATTAGCGTCCCACAAATCTGAAATTTAACGTCATTCAGCAGGATAGACGGAAGGACGTCGATATGGGAGCTCTTTGAAAATGATGGATCGGCTAACTGAATGTTCGGCAGATCTTGCAGGTTTCAGTCGCCAATCCTTTATCCTCGACCGACATCGGAGCTATGCAGAAAGGCACAGTTTACGTGTCTGTGCTAAGCCGGCCTGGTTCAAACTGGAAACTTCAGCTTGAACATTTTTGAATAGCAGCTTGATTCTGTCAAATAAACGTTTGGAAACGAACGTTGCTTCGGAACCAGAGTCGATCAACGCACGGGCAGGATAGTTAGCCCCCAAATGCGCTATGTTGATCATCGCCGAGCCTAAAAACATCCCTTGACTGTTAGTGGCGAAGAAATTCTGTAAGTTTGATTGCTGCGGAGAAGGAGTGGACTGTATTGAAAGCTGCGAGTTGGGTCTGGCAGCTGTCGAAATGGCGTCACCGCGATGAAGCAGCGTTGTGTGACGCGCCTTGCACGTGTAGCAACTGTGAGTGCTAGGACACTCGCGAAGCTGGGGTCCAATTGCAAAGCAATTGAGCCACAACTACTTCAGCTTGACACAACGGGGACACAACCGTATAGGATGATTCTCTTTGGAGCAGAGATCAGAAGTCCTACCTTTCAAAGAAACTTTTGCTTCGAAAGAGTGGACTTTGTTTAAAATCATATTGACGGCAGACGGTCTCGTAGAGATTCCAGCTGGAGAAGCTGGCTTCACATCTTCGATGATCTCTAAGGGACGGTACCTTTCGCTAAGGAAGATATTCGTATCACTCCAAAACGGAATCTCGGACTTGTTGACGAGCGACTGACTGACCAAAAGCGCCAAAGTTAATCGCGGCAATTTGAAAGAGCACAAGAAAATCGACAGGCAATTCCAATTATCTTTAAGTGTGAAGAGCGAGGTGTCAGGAGCTGACTGGATTCTCGCCTCCAGCTTACACAGCTTGTCAGAATCGGCGAGGAATTCTTGCAGAGCCACCTGAATAGTTCAGTAGATCGGTTGAACTACTGCTCTTGTCCTTGAATTGAATGCGACTTGCGACTGGTAGATGGGGAGGGAAGCGGCAACGCTGTCTTTTTTAAAGTCGTAGGAACGCTTTCACGAGTATTTTAGGCGGATGGAGACCCTGCTTTGGATTGCGAAGGGTTAACAAGGAGATGTTTTTTCTCTTTGTCGCTTCCAATTGGCATACTAGGCTCTCACTTAGTCGAAGCATTAAAGATTTTTTGGGGCGCTGGAGGATTGCGCAGTGATTTTGAGTAGAATACCCTAAAAGTTACTGGAAGCACTGAAAATACCAGAAAAATACCGCAGATCGAACTTTGTGAAGTTTTTTGGTATTGGAGTGCCACAGAAGCTTATTCGCCTATTAAAAAAATACAAAAATATACCAATGAATATACCGGCACGGAGGATCTGTTTCTGATATGTTGTTCCTCTGGATGAGCAGACTAGCACCAGTACAGCATACCGCAGGTACATATCCGGAAAACAAAAATATAATTTTGTTCCTGATATCAGTAAATAAACTTTTTAGTACCTGATAAGTTTTTACATAATTTTAATTATAACTTAGTGCCAACAGAAAATGTATTTTACATGCAGAAGGAGGCATCTCCGACCCCATAAAGTACATATATTCTTGATCAGTGTCAACAGCCGAGACGATATAGCCATGTCCGTCTCTCTGAATGAACACCTAGATCCCAGAGCTTATAAAAGCTTGTAGCAAAAAGTTCAACGCATTGATTTGCACGACTGCGGCTGTAGACGATAGCAGCTGCGTCGACTTATGTCCCATATCGAAAGCAACAGCACAGCAGAAGCAATAAAATTAAAAACGGCGACTGCCATTCATTTTTGATTTTTGCCGCAGTTGAAGCAGCGAAAAGCGAAATTATTGCGACTTCTGCTAATTTCACTGCATTTTTTTAAACAATGGCCGTTGGGAGCAAGTTTGTGCTCCGGTTCTGGGGGAGGGCAGCTAATGCGAGAGGGTCGGAGCGTGCTGGTCGGCGGACGGATGCTTCAGATGAAACCGTTGTAGAGTGCGCCTGTCGACGGGGTTCTGGAGAGCGGACGTTCTGCGCGGATGCATCGGAGGATGCTTACGCGGAACGCACCTGTCCACGATGGCGACGATTTGACGCGTAGCGCCTGCACACTAGCTCGTGCATATGAAGCAGGGTGTGGTGCGCCTGTTGGCATACCCGACACCGATCGCCGCTTTCGCAGGATTGCCCTGAGTGCTGATGCGCCAAGCAGTTTGCACAGTTCTTATTAATAAGTACTGCCCGCCGGCATTTCTCGGCACTCAAGCGTAGGATGCGATAACCTTATGCAAAATGACTTTTTTGCAATGTCTGCTGCAGACATGTGGATTTATATATTTTTATATTAAGATTAGAATATATTTTAGATTCTTAGCAAAAGTTTGTCTTAACAAAAAAACAGAAACAACGATTAATTGCTAATTCAAAACTATTAAAAATAAAATTATGAAAACAAATGTAACTCTTTTTTTTATTAAAGGCAAATTTACACCCCAGCAACCATCTAAGGATTGATCCACACATTCTATTGCCGTTTCATTCGCATTTACTAGGCTGAACCCATTTGTAGAGGTACCAGATTTTTGCCGACGAGACTACCTTGTGTTATTGTATCATTATGCAGAACTTGCATAAGCTTTGGAATCCAGTATTTCGCTCTGATCATTAACTGATTGCCTCCATGGAGGGAGATGGAGTAAGTAAAGTGGATAAGAAGACGAGAAAAACGCCAACTGTATAGAAGAATCGAGTACTCACATCTTTAGCTAATTGCTTTAGGACGTGAAGTGCCAGAAACAGTGCGCAATTGACTCCAAATGTGATCGTGCTGAGCTCGTAGTCACAGATTTCACCTTAGGGTCACGGAGTAGAATCGTTTGGAAAGGAGTGTCTTTTGGGTGAACCAGGATTTGCTCGTAGAGATTCCAGCTTGAGAAGCTGGCTTCACATCTTCGATGGCCTCTAAGGTACAATACCTTTCGCTTAGGAAGATATTCATATCACTCCATAACAGAATCTCGGACTTGTTGGCGGGCGACTTGTCCAAAAGCGCCAAAGTTAATCGCGGCAATTTGAAAGAGCACATGAAAATCGACAGGCAATTCCAATTCTCTATAAGCTTACACAGCTTGTCAGAATTGGCGAGGTATGCTCGCAGAGCCATCTGAATAGTTCTGAAGATCTGTTGACCTACTACTCTTTAGTAGTACTCAGTTGAATTGAATGCGACTTGCGGCTGGTAGATGCGGAGGGAAGCTGCGACGCTGTCTTTTTTAAAGTCGTAGGAACGCTTCCACCCACGTGTATTTAAGGCGAATGGAGACCCTGCTTTGGATTGCGAAGGGTTAACAAGGAGATGTTTTTTCTCTATGTCGCTTCCAATTGGCATACTAGGCTCTCACTGAGTCGAAGTATTAAAGAGGGCGCTGGAGGATTGCGCACTGGTTTTGAGTGGAATACCCTAAAAGTTACTGGAAGCACTGAAAATACCAGAAAAATACCGCAGAACGAACTTTGTGAAGTTTTTTGGAATTGGAGTGCCACAGAAGCGTATTCGGCTATTAAAAAAAAAAAAAAATACCAATGAATATACCGGCACTGATGATCTGTTTCTGATATGTTGCTGGATGAGCAGGATTACCGGGACTGGACTGTAGCAAAAAAAAAAAAAAACCGGCAAATAATACCGAAAAAATACCAAAGACAAATGGTATCTTTGTATTTAATGCTGGTCGGATGGTCTCGTAGAAGGAATAGTATTGCGAGGGGAAGTAGTCAAAAAATAAAGGGAGAAAGAAAAATATTTTTCAAGTTTGTTTAAGAATTTTGCCACGCCAAATGCAGCATTTAAAAAGCAGCTTGCAAAAAGTTGAAATTAAAAAGAGGCAATTTTAATTGCAAGCTTTTTACACCTACATGTATGAAAACAGCTAACATTTATTAAAGTCGACTATTAACACTCGACATTAAAGAAATTATAATATAAAATTATGACTAGAAGTGTAAAATTATGATTAAAAATATTTTTGTAGTTTAAAATTAAAAAAAATAATTCAATTAAAATTAAAATCTGCATGGATTGGGGAAAACCCAGGAAAAACCCAATCAGGTCAGATTACCAACACCATGTTAGTTGCTAGTTATTGTTAGCTAAGAATTATAGACTACAATTTTTAATATTTAGAAGAGATGCATCGGCGTTGAAAACACAGTAGAGTCTGTTGTGGTCAGCACAGAGAACTCAAAAAGGCTCATGCTTAGAATAGTAAGTTGTACAGAGGTTAAGGGATATAGGTGTGAAGTTACGTGTATGTCTATCTGGGACAGAGAGGTTTATATGCCTTAGAAGGTAGGAAGAATCTATATCACTCATTAGTAGTTTGACTCTAAACATAACCCCATGCACGCTACGACGATTAGTTAATGAGGGAAGATTAAGTAAAAGAAGTCTACTATTATAAGAGAGTAAGTCAATACCTGAAACCCAGTTAAAGCCTCTCAACGCAAAAAGCAGAAATTTCTTTTGTACAGACTCGATCAAATTCTTATGATTTAAGTATTTTGGTGACCAAATACAAGAACCGTATTCCAGAATGGGACGGACAAGCGAAACAAAAAGAAGCTTTATCATAAGGGTCATCAAATTCCTTTGCCCATCGCTTGATGAACCCAAGAACTTGATTCGCTTTGCTGACAGTAATTGAAATGTGTTTGTCAAACTTTAGCCTATGATCTAGAAGAACTCCTAAATCATTCACATCGTCTACTCTAATCAGAGGTAGCATATTAGGAGTATAATTTCTGATGTTAGCGGAGTTTCTGTAAAACGAGATAACCATACATTTCGAACAATTTAGTAGTAGATTACATTTACACCAGGAATAAAAACAATCAAAATCAGCTTACGGACAATTTGGAAATACCTCTATAATTATTAACGTTATATTTGAACCATTTTTATGCAAGGGGATTATGAATGAATCCTTCCATATAGCAGGGAAAGAGGCAGACTCAACAGACATAATAAATAATTTATGTAAGAATAAATGCAATGATTCCGCACAATACCTAAGTACACAGCCTGTTATACCATCTGACCGGGCGAAAATACAGGTTTAATTTTATTAAGTTCGCTTAAAACAGAGCATTCAGTGATCACAGGTTCAGGAATAAAGTTAGACTTTTGCAAGTTATAGGGATAAGATGAGGTGAGTAGGTGTCAATTAAGTAAGTAGATTGAAAGAAGTCTGCAAACAAATCGGCAGCGACCTGATCACTGCATGCAGTCCGACACCGACGCAGATAAATATTGTAAAGCTGCATGTTAAGTGAAACGAAATTCGATTTTGCAATAGCATATCGCGCGAAATCAGAAGAATTGTCTGTGCATTGAAATTTTTTTAAATATAAAGTTTTTTAATCCATATATATAAAGTTTTTTAATCCACTTAATTCCCAAGAGAACCAAAGTGGCCTATTAGACTTCAATGGGTATCTACAAGGAACACACTGGACAACAAAATTTTGTGTATCATAAAAAATAGTCAAACCAGATTCTAAATTACTGGAATCATGAAAAAGAGACCATCCCATAGTAAACATTTTTGGTGGTACGAGTGAGCACCAGTACCCATCATAGCCCACTGGGCATATCGCTAGACTAGCACCAGTACAGCATACCGCAGGTACATATTCGGAAAACAAAAATATAATTTTTTTCCTGATATCAGTAAATAAACTTTTTAGTACCTGATAAGTTTTTACATAATTTTTGTTATACCCGCTACCCATAGGGTAGAAGGGAATTATAGTACCAACAGAAAATGTATGTAACAGGCAAAAGGAGGCATCTCCGTCCAGTGATCAGTGTCAACAGCCGAGACGATATTGCCATGTCCGTCTGTCCGTCTGTATGAACACCTAGATCTCAGAGACTATAATACATAGAGACACCAAATTTAGTACATAGGTTCCTGCATTGTTTACGCAGATCAAGTTTATTTCAAAAGTTGGATGCCACGCCCCCTACGCCCACAATATGCATTAATCAAGAATAAATCGCGTATAACTACAAATGATTTTTGTGTAATGATCTGTAACTTGGTAAGCCAACTGTGCTTAATACTATTAATATACCCTGTAATTTTGGTAAATCGGATAAGTAGAACAAAAGTTATTTGTTAAATTATTTATCAAAATAAATGTGCCCAATGCATATGGACATTTTAAGTGTGTGAATGACCTAGAGATATCAAATTTGGTGACAGTAATCGTGTGGGTCTGACGCAGATAAAGTTTGTTTTAGATTTTTGCCACGCCCCTTTCCGCCCCAAAAACTAGAAAACCCGTAATAATGGAGCATTGAATTTAAATATGCATTATAATAATTATTGTCTTAATGACTCCTGTAAATTTGGTTGAGATCGAATTAAAAATAAGGAAGAAAGAAAGAAAGAATCAATTTTAAATGCAAAATTCACTTGCAGCTGCTCGCGCTTTGTTTGTTTAGTTGACAGTGTGACCATGTCGGTATGTTATGGATTTTTATACCCGCTATTTTCCAATATGTCCTTGAGATGAGTCTTTCCACAGGATAATAACCCAATACGCTCGACAGACTGGCCAAGAGCTGGTTTACAGAGAACGAGGGAAGCATTAAGAGTTAGCCATGTCAGTTTCTTGACTCATACAATTCAAAACGTATGGGAGACTTGAAACTGTGAATTGGCATAAATACGTTTACAAAATTCAAAGAATTGTGAATATTATATGCAAAAAAAGAGTTATAAGATTCAAAAGAAGATTTTTCGCAAAACTTATTGCTAGAATACAGAAAAACATCGCAAAAGTCTTACAAAATAAGTGTGAATGAATTGGATACTACCATTAGATTGATATTACTAACAAAATAATAGAAACACCCATTAATCACCCAGTATGCACCAATTTTTTCTTTTTAGGAACAGTTTTTTGTTTTATTGTGTATTTGTACGTAATTATTTGTTTGTCTATTTTATTCGTTGGACCTTCTCAGTGCGGGTTCAGGCCTGGCAAGTCCACTGTTGACCAGATTTTCACCTTGCGCCAAATCCTGGAGAAGTCCTACGAAAACCAGATCGACACGTACCATCTTTTCGTCGACTACAAAGCTGCATTTGATAGCCCCCGGCGAGATCGCCTATATGCCGCCATGTCTGAGCTTGGTATACCAGCAAAGCTGACTAGACTTTGCAGAATGACCTTGAGCAACACCATCAGCTCTGTCAAGGTAGGAAGTGGCCAATCCGAAACCTTTATTACCAAGTGTGGCCTCAGACAAGGTGACTCGCTGTCTTGTATACTCTTCAATATTTTATTGGAGAGTATTTAAGATATTAACCAACAGATGTGTCCAGCTCCTTGGTTACGCTGATGATATTGACATCATTGGCCGCACCAAGCGTGATGTCACAGGAGCCTTCGGGGCTATTGAAAAGGAATCGGCAAAAGTAGAACTATCAGTGAATAGGGAGAAAACAATGTTTATGGTGTGCTCTAGCAGAGAATCGCGGCGTTTTGATTCTCAGCTGACTGCAGAGAACTATAGCTTTGAGTCCGTCAAGGAGTTCATCTACCTAGGCACTGCTATAACAAGCACAAATGATGGCAGTCTGGAGATTAAGCGGAGAATAATACTTGCCAACAGGTGCTACATTGGGCTCAGTAGGCAGTTCAATAGTAGAGCTCTCTCTCGACGCACAAAAACCACACTCTACAAGACGCTCATTCTTCCAGTACTCCTATATGGTGCGGAGTACTGGACAGTGACGCAGTCAGATGCAGCTGCTCTTGGAGTGTTCGAGAGGAAAATTCTCCGCAAAATCTTCGGTCCAATCTGCGTGGACGATGTTTATCGCATCAGATACAACCACGAGCTGTATGAGCTGTACGGTGATGTTGACGTAGCCAGTCGAGTGAAATCTCAAAGACTTCGCTGGCTGGGCCACATTGCACGTATGGATGAGGATGCTCCGGCTCGTAAGGTGTTTGATGCGGTAATTGTTGGGACACGGAGGAGAGGACGACCCCGAACGCGTTGGCAAGACCAAGTAATGGAAACCCTGTCCACACTTGGTGTTGTCAACTGGCGAAGGCGCGCTCAGGACAGGGACGCGTGGAGGCACATTGCGCTTCAGGCCGAGACCCGATGAAGGGTTGTCTTGGCCATATTATATATATATATTTTTTTCGTATATAGTTGTTAATAAAATTGGTTAGTATTAGTTAGTTGTATTTATATTGAATTTGTTGTTGTCTAAACATAGTTATATACAAATAACAAAAGGGACAAGATAGCGTCATCTATCGGCAGGCGGCTTAAGTTACACTAACAAGCATTTAGGCTGATGCATTTTTTTTTTGTTTTTATTTTTATATATTGTTAAAAATGTTGTATATTTAATAAACTATTTTACTGCCATCTATATGACAGCTTAATCTAGTTGAATATTAACAAAAAACAGGGAGTGATCACTTCATGTGAAATTAACTTATGTTTTGATTTTTTTTAAAATGCTATATGTACATATATATAAATTAACCTATTACAACTGGAAATTATATTATAATTCTTGTCGGTAAGTCAACTGGGTACAGCTTACGTAGTCTTCTTTTTTTGGGGTTGCTTTTCAGTCATCTTGCAAGCATATTGGGGTGTCTGTCAAGTCTTTCTATATAGTTTTTTGAGAGCGATTGAAGGACGTCACCCACCTATGGCACCTTTAGATCTCTTTCAATATTGTCGTTTCTCATGTACCAAGGGGCATTACATACTTTTCTTAATATCTTGCTTTGGGACACTCTAATTTTGCTAATATTGGATTTAGCGGCTACGCCGTAGATTTGAAAGGCGTATTTCCAAATGGGACTAATTATGGCTTTGTATATCCTTACTTTGTTGTATAACGATAATTTCGCCGCAGACAGAAGCCACGACATCTTCCCTGCTTTGGCCATGACCGATTTCTGAATCATGGTGGTATGACGCTTGTATGTTAGCCGCCTATCTAATATCACACCAAGGTACTTGTGATGCGACTTATGAGTTAGTGTTGAACCTTGCATGTATATGGGTCCGCAGATTCGTGGCCTTGTGGCAAACGTGACGATCACACACTTTTCGCTGCTTATGCCAATGTTCCATTTTTTGCCCAATTTTCGAAACATTGAACATATTTTTGTAGGCCTTCTGTTTCTTCATCAATACTCTTACTTCTGATCAGCACTGCAGTATCATCAGCATAAGTAGCTACCATAGCATCTTCCTCGTCAATGCCCGATCGCTCTGTTGGTCGGCATATCCGATGTGAATAGCGTATACAGAGTGGGACCCAATACACTGCCTTGCGGGACGCCTGCGCAGACTGAACGCTTGGTGGATTGCTCGCCATCCACGACCACACTGAAGGTCCTGCTAATTAGAAAGCTGATTATTAGCTGGAACAGCTGGGGAATAAGAATAGGTCGAAGTTTGAAAAGTAGTCCATCGTGCCAGACCCTATCGAATGCTTGTCTTATATCCATGAAGACCACCACGGCATACATTTTGTGCTCCATTGCTTCCTGTGCAAAATTTACCACACGGTGAAGCTGCTCTGGTGTTCCATGACTTTTCCTAAAGCCAAACTGCCATTTTGAATTCTCTTCGATACAGCATCAAGTTGTAGTAAACGGGTCAATATCACCCTTTCAGCCATTTTCCCCAACGCCAGTAGAAGACTAATTGGTCTATATCCATCCACATCGGTGTGTTGTTTCTCAGGCTTCGGAATCATGGTTATAAGCGCCGTCTTCCTGCTAGGGAAGTAGCCCATTCTCAATATGGCATTGAGCAGCAATACTATAAATAGTAACGCTCGTGTTGGAAAGAGTTTCAACGTTCTATTGTCTAAGCTGTCGTGACCTGGCGACTTCTTCGGTTGCAGTTTTTTAACCAGATGCTCTACTTCCTGCAGTGTGACCGGTTTTGCCATCTGAAAAGGCATATCCATCTGCATCTTCACAGCATGACGCACTACCTCCGTAGAATAGTTAAAAGGCTTGAATCTCTCCTCAAGGCTGTCTGCAAAAACCTCAGCTTTATCCTGGCTGGAATAGCACCAATTGCCATCCGAATGTTTAATTGGAGACTTCCTGATGGCTTGTCTTTTGAACCGATTTGTCAATTTCCAAAGAGAGTAGTTCGTAGATGCATCAGGGCCGACTTCTTCCAATAGATCATCAATCTTATCTTGTTTATGCTTTGTCAGCACTTTTTTCACCCGGTTTGATAATCTTTTGAAAATTTGGTGGACTCGAGGATCCCCCGTTCTCACGTATTCATCGTTAATATCTGCAGCACTATTTAATTCCATATTTAAGTTTATTCTGCAGTCCATTTCGAATTGAAAGGCTTCTATGTTATACAAGAGCCAGGCGAGAGTATAAAATGTCTCTTTGGTTTGCGCTGCACTGATTGGTGTAATGTGGCTACCAAGGGCAAGTGATCAGAGGAAAGTTCGTAGTGCGTTTTGATTGAAAGGTTGTCATAGGAGATACCATTCACCACATAAAAGTCTATCGCAGAGGGATTATTCTGTGTGTTGTCTGAATAGAAAGTTGGCTCGCCACTAGCTAAGATTTGACATGCTCCGTTTAAGACGGCCTCTTGTAAACTCTTATCTCGACTGCAAGTCCTTTGGTTTCCCCACCAAGGGTGTTTGGCATTGAAGTCTCCACCTGCGATGAATCTATTTCCCAAAGTTTGAAGTAGGATATCAAAATCCGCCTTAGACCACGTCAAGTTTGGTGGGAGGTATAGGGAAGCGATTTTGATGCGTCCTGCACTCGTATATACATTTACACAGGCAGCTTGTGTATTTTCTGTTGTTATATGCTCGTCCTGAGCGTGCGCTATGCTGGATTTAATTATGATTGCAGCTCCACCTCTTGAGGTCCAGCTGGGATGGTTGGCGTAATACTGCTCAAATCCTGGTAGGAAGACTTTTTGACCAGGACGCATGTGCGTTTCTGTTACAAGCATTATATCAATTTGATGCGCGCCTAGGAAGAGTCTAAGTTCTTCGTTATGTGTAATTAATCCTCGCGCGTTCCATAATCCGATGTTCAGTTTTGGATAAATCATTTTGATATGGGCTTCTGGATCAGATCGTGAAAGGCTCTGTTTGACTCGATCGCTTCTTGCATTAGCTTGAACATCAAATCCATCCTTGTGTTTATGTCTATAATCGCTTTTTCTAAAGATCGAAACTTATCGTTCGACCGAAGCTCTTCCTCAGCGTCATTTGACTTGGTCCAATTCTGTTTTTTTTGGATATTGACATTTCTGTCTCTCGCTTGTCTTGCCATGTCTGCATACGAAAATCAATTTTTGACGGAAGCAAATGGTATAAATTGCGCAGATGTCCTTTACCTATCTCTATTATTCGTATTTGGTAGCCCGTCCTTGGGCAATCTGGCCTCTGGGTTTAGTTTCTTGGCAAGCTCCAAACGGATTTTACAACCTTTGTAGTTTGAGATGTGATCTTCTCCGCCGTTGGCACAAATACTTGCGTCTCCTGAGCAAAGCAGCCAAAATTGAAAAAGAGAAAAAAAAAACATTTTTGTGCTGTCTGTCGTCTTAGTGCAACGTGTGTTAACCTCAACAGTTGGAAGTTTGGAAATATTCAAAATTAAAAAAAAATATATATATAGTGTTATTCGACGGCCTGCAGATATACTTAGTAGGACGCCTCAATATTACATTGTGAGTACATTTGTGGTGATTTAAATCATAAACATACTCGTATATGATTTACTTTGGAGTGCGCCGCAGATTGGTCCAGCCACCGTTGCACCGCAGTGCCTAACCCCAAAATTTGGGTAAATTAAGAAGTCTGCTTATAAAATCCAATCCTTAATTTCTGTTTTCGTTTGATTTTTTGTTGTTGTAGATTCGTCACTTAGTTCCAGACTAATTTGTACATTTATCTTAAAATAGTTGTGTTGGGCGTGTTGTTGTTTTGGTTAGATTTGAATCATTTAAAATACGCAGACGAAATCCGTCGTAAGCTTTCCGCATAAAATACTTGTGTGCCGAAATCCCATCAGTGGCAATTTACAGGCACAGCCGCGCAGACACTACACCCAGCTGATAGGCAACAACACGGATGGCAGTTTTTATACCCGCTACCCATAGGGTAGAAGGGTATTATAACTTAGTGCCAACAGAAAATGTATGTAACAGGCAGAAGGAGGCATCTCCGACCATATAAACTATATATATTCTTGATCAGTGTCAACAGCCGAGACGATATAGCCATGTCCGTCTGTCCGTCTGTCCGTCTGTATGAACACCTAGATCTCAGAGACTATAAGAGCTAGAGCTACTAAATTTGGGGACAGTACTCCTATAGGTCCTACGCAGATCAAGTTTATTTCAAAAGTTGGATGCCACGCCCCTTTCCGCCCCCAAAAGTCTGTAAAAGCCGTAATAATGGACCTAGAGCATTGAATTTTGGTATGCATAATAATATTTATATTCTCAATGATTCCTGTGAATTTGGTTGAGATCGAATGAAAAACAAGGAAGTTATTAAAGAATCAATTTTATATGCAAAATTCACTTGC